>JAMPIV010003234.1:0-319888 GCA_024509875.1 Oreohelix idahoensis | reverse complement strand
CGAGATAATTTTCTCCTTCAACAGATAATCAACTTCCTCCTTTAGTGCTTGAGCTTTCGCATAGGGTATAGGGTATGTTCTCGTGCATACTGTTGTATGGTCGGTAACCTTCATGTCGTACTCTAACAGATTTTATATACATTTTAAAATCTTTTATTAAATCTTTTACTTGTTTATTACTGCAATTGTTTCCCTTGGAATAAAAAATAAAAGCTATTTCCCCCCCCCCCCCCCCCCCCCCCCCCCCCCCCCCCAAACACAATTACTGTATGTGGAAATGTAAAGAAACCATATTAGACGAGTAAGTAACCCATCAAAACATGATTGGTTAGAATGTCGGCGTGTTATTTCTGCTTCTTGTATTGATGATAACACAGTTTTTCCTGTGGTTATTTCACTCTATGACATTCTATTTTACCTTCATTGTTTCTTTGTAGTCAAACTTATCTGGACGCGCTGACTACGAAGCCATGGAGGAACCAATAAAGAATGACATGGGGTGAAGGAAGGAAACCCAATGGAATAACATTTTACTAATTAATTAACAGATTTCGTACGACAGCATAATTTGTGACTGTACCGATATCATTTTTTAAAGTCATGTCTTTATACGTGGAAAAAAAAAAACGAACATCACAACAACAAACATTCAAAATAAACTTTTCATTACTCAGTCTCGGAATAATAATTTTAGAGCGTATCGACCTGGGCGATTACTCCGCCAACGTTTCAATAATTCTTTGGGCAAAGTGGGATATATGACCCCCTGAAATTTAGTTTTAACCTTCTACAGCAATGTTTAATATATATTGCATTGAATATGGTATACAATATATATTCTATGGTCTATATATACTGTATAAATATGTTCTGCATATGGTATTCAATAATCAGAATGAGACAAATGGTGACATCTAAACAGTTAACTCACAAATTAAAACTGAGAATCATTAAGTGTTACATATATTCTACATTTATATATGGTGTTGAAACATGGACAACGAAAAAGCAACTGCAGGAAAGAATTAAAGCTCTCTAGATGTGAATATATAGAAGGATGATGCGCATATAATGGAAAGATAATACAAATAAAGAGCCCCTACAAAACATAGGTAGGAAAAGATTTTTGGTATATAAAGAAACACACCAAATTGTAGAAGTCCATAATAGAAAGGACAGCTGAAGGACAACGTACAAGGGGAAGACAGCGCTAGAAGTGTGAAGATAGCATTAAGAGATGTACAGGAATGAGCTTATCAAAGCGCACTGTCGTGGGTGGAATTTCAGATAGGTAATAGATGTTTATAGTCCCGTCTGAGCAGAGGTGATAGTGATGCCAATGTGAAAGTAAGGGGTAAGTAGTATTTTTCTCACGAGGTGATCGTGTAAGAGAAAGGACAGTCTCTGGATAGAATAATTTATCTACTCCAGCCTATCAGGACGACGATATTTATATCAGACGCACTTTCTCTCCCTGTACAAAAATACAAGTTACAATGCACTCACATGCACACAGTTCTGTGACAAATACGCACGAACGTGAAAACAAACTATGAATAACATATAATGGTTATGGATATACTGGATATAGGGGTTGACCGACACGATAACTAAAGGTTTAATAAAGTTTATTATCAATAGAAGATCACAACAATAAGCATATACATCACTAGATCATGGTTCACAGACAAAATTGCGAAAGAAGAAATTAATCAAATAGGTTCTCCCCCTCTGGTAAAGGAAAAAGAAAAGACGGTCCCAACAAAGGTTAATTTACCCAAAAGATCAAAAGGTAACAATAAGTTATGAAATAGTCAGGATGGGAAAAGAATATGTTACTAATGTAATCTATCCCGTGACTAATCAGAATATTGAGATAAAGAAAAAGAAAGAAGAAACCATATAAGTATATGATGATAAAAAAAGACATAAGTTTCTTTCTCTAATCGTTCAGTTCACATACACACAGTGGCCACTGTCACACTTTTGCTTACCCCAGTAGTTGTCTCAGGCATTCCAAGGAAATACACTAATAAGTAATAAGACTATTTAGTGTCAAATGTAAATTTTGCAGAATCCAGCCCCAGACTCGCCGTAGTTGCTGACTGCAAATTTCACGGTAGTCGCTAGAGTCGATGATTTAATTTTTCATGGATACAATAAGTTATCGATGCCTTCAGTTGGTTGGAGTAAGGTTCATGCGTGGTGATCGCCGATGTAAGATAAATAGAATATATATATGGTTCATGTGTTGTCTAGCCTCTGGTGGCTGAAACGCTAGGTTTACGTTACACAAATGTTGCTGACAATATAGTTCACCACAGCTGGCTGATGAGATTGATATAAGTAAATCTGGTAATAGTTCTGTCCCAGTTAATATTATAATTTAGTGGTTCTATTCTGGTTTCTTTCATGATAAAAATGAGGAAACTTGGACCGCACAGGTCACAGCAAGAAGCTCATCAATATTAAATATTCTTGGATGCTTATAATATTATAAGTTCGTATGATCATAAGTTCATATGGCCAGAAAAAAAAACCGCTAGTACTCAGGTTTGATCAGACTATATTTAGGAAAAGAAATATAAACATTTAACCAATATATCAATATCATATCTAACACGTGTTAAAATAGGACCTCTTCACCACTCTGTTATAAATGAGATTTAAAACACACCTGTCTAGCTTATCCTATCGTTCTTCTCTTTTAACGCGTGCTATGAACGTTAGTCATTATAAAATTTACATAAAATGGATAGAAGTAAATAACATATACCGTCAGTAGACAGTTATTTAATGTATGTACTGTCAATTTAAAAACATCTCTTACTGGGAAAATAGCGAGTAATTAAATTCACTTTACGGCTGGAAAGGATTTAGCTATAAGTTATTTAATTAGCACCGACAATCTCAGTGAAATATATATTGAAAACTTTAAACACACTAAATCACTTAAAAGCTAGTACATAAATTATTGCAATCAGAAAAATTAAACACTCCACGAAAATATAATAATTTTCACCCTGTTCGAGAAATCTTAAGATTACGAGCTAGTGAATTCAGACAGATTTCTGGCAACTGATCATGGCTATCGGAGAGACATTGTATATATTGATATGTTCCGTACTATTGCTCTTAAATGCGAAAGTAACCCCTACTGCCAGACCCGAGCCAATTTGCCGTTCGATTCTTGATCAAAGGTAATGTTACCACCTCTGCCGCCGACACCCTCTCTGGCTGGACTTTCATCATCTTCACCTTGCCGAATATCAGCAACGCAATTAATTCTCCTGAAAGTTTTACAATCCAAGGTCCGTCTCAGACTTAACATCGTGTTCCCCTGATCAAGAATCTATTACGCCACGTTCCGCGCTTCGCTCTCTGTTTCACATAGGGCTTAATTGCCAGATGGCTCACGTGTTAATTGCACTGGTGAATCCTTCGTTCATGTAGCAAAAAATTATAAACTAAATGAGGAGGAGAAAAATTGGATGATGACTGCTGCACTATTTCCATCTGTGACACGCACCATCAAGACAATTGACATAAGACGTTGGGTATCCATTACAGCCAACCTTCGGTGTGAAGACCGCAGCTGATGAAGAGGATGATGATACTGTAGAAGCGAATGTGATCGAAAATTAATTTGAATGAACTATATTTAGTATTTACTGTTACATATAAATCATTAATAGTGATACTTATTTAACATATTTGTCGTGATTTAGTCTGTCTTACAACACGGTTTTCTAAATAATTAGGAAAATCTGACCATACCGCACGCCATATGTTAAGCACTCTTAGATACAATAGCAAATGAAAACGCGTCCTTCTTGGTGTGTGTTGTAAAACGTAGTGTGCTTGAACATAGAGGCCATTTTTGGGTAACCGATGGTACAATGCCATTTAATTTTAGAAAGAATAAAGAAGTATCACCGGAAAGGATTATATAAATCAACAACAGGAATGTTACGTTAGAGGTAGGTGTAAAAACTTTCTCGAATAATATTCTAGTAAGATAGAAATATCGAGGGATTGAATTGCCCATAATATACCATGAGGCACAAAAATTGCCATATAGACATTATGCCATCAACAGCTTGTATGTTTTGCCTGAGGGTAAGAATGAATGTATATATATATATATATATATATATATATATATATATATATATATATATATATATATATATATATATATATACATATATATATTTATGTATTTTTCCTGTGATTAATTGACTTGTGTGTTAGGAAGTGCATAGCATGTGTTAAGAAATATTACAGGACGAGTGTGCTGCCGGTTGAAACGCAGGCATGTGTTGACTTTTAGAGACGAAAGCCAGCATTGTGAAATGTGTAGAATAATTGAGAATGATGGCAAAAATACGACTGTAAGTTTGATAATGTATTTGAAGGAGTATTTCTTAAAGGAATGACATTTATCAGGAACCTAAGGAAGGATTGACAGGAGTTGTTGTAATGAATCGATCAAGATATTACTTAGTAATTTTATACTAGACCAAATCATTGTATGGAAGCAGATCATGGACAAAGGAATATAAATTAGGATTTATAAGGAAATTGTAGTCACAGTGAACTGGCTGTGATTGGTAGTGAGGTACATTGTCCTGTGCATATATTAGCACAATGCCTGACACTGTTTGTTATGTCCATTGTATGTGAGAACAGAATAGTGCTGGGCCATACAGGGGTTGTGATTATTTGTATTCCAGGTTTTATCCTGCAAACTAACAGAAGATTAGGAATCAACTATCTCTGTTGGACTCTGAGGTGCAAATGCTCTTAAAGTCATTGGAGCCAGATACCCAGCATTCACTGTCTGGCAATTCACAGACGTGTTAGTCCATGGCAGGAGCGTGTTTGATTTCGACATAAAAGATAAGTGGCTAAGCAAGCCACTGGTCAGCCTATTTATACTGTATCACCAATATATATAATAAAAGGATAAAAATACAGTGCACGATGAATCATTGTGGACAGAGTGTATCTATTACTACATTCACAGTTCAACTTAGTGACAAACTATAGTGAATTATAATATTAATCAGTGTAGAAAAAGTGAAACTTAATTACAGTATTCCGTTTGATAATTAAATTGTCTATGTTTATTTATTTTAGGCTGTAAATACCTTTCAGTTTTTCTAAGTTACCTAACCGAAAAGAGAACCGGTTTAGGTTAAATAAATTGTAAATATGTACCACCAGACTTGCTGATTGCTGAAATTATTTACATTGAATTACAAATTTTGTTTGATACATGTTATAGATATAAAGATAGACCATAATTAGTACCCCTAGCACAATTAGCCAACATAAACAATTAGAAATAATAATAATAATAGCCATAATAATCCATAATTTCAAGGGAGGATCTTGAAAGGGAGCAAATAGACTTTCAGGACATCTACTCTTATCACACCTGGAGGTTTATACAGCTGGATACTGTCATTTGATGTCAATACACCCTTTATTCATTTCAGAAAAGGGGTATTTCTAGTAAGACCAGCCTCTTACCTGGCACTATCCTGGTATCATCTGATACATCTTTTTGTCCAGGATACCTTATACTTTAAATAACAACGACCCTTTCGTGACAATATTGGCGAAAAAATAAATCCGGAAATTGTGTCCACAAGACTTGTGCGAATATTTTTGACACAACCACCAGCGAACAATTGTAAGATGTGAGTGTTCTTTCAAATGGTCTGCAATTTATTTTTCACGCTGCAAAGTGCGCGGCTTTTGCCCAAAAAAATATGTGGGAATAAGTTTCGTTTCGCGTTTCACTTAAACATTTCTATATATCTTTCTGGTCTTTAGTCCTTGGCAGCTTAGCGAAGAAGATATCAATGACCATCATGCCTAATAACATCTTGTAGTGCTGCAACAAACTGTCTCTACTTTGGTCATTGGCAGCTTAGCGAAGATATCAATGACCATCATGCCCTAATAACATCTTGTAGGGCAACAACAAATTGTCTCTACTTTGGTCCTTAGAAGCTTAACGAAGATATCAATAACCATCATGCCCTAATAACATCTTGTAGGGCAACAACAAATTGTCTCTACTTTGGTCCTTAGAAGCTTAACGAAGATATCAATAACCATCATGCCCTAATAACATCTTGTAGTGCAGCAACAAACTGTCTCTACTTTGGTCCTTGACAGCTTAACGAAAAAGATATCAATGACCATCATGCCCTAATAACATCTTGTAGTGCAGCAACAAACTGTCTCTACTTTGGTCCTTAGAAGCTTAACGAAGATATCAATAACCATCATGTCCTAATAACATCTTGTAGTGCAGCAACAAACTGTCTCCACTTTTGTCATTGGCAGCTTAACGAAGAAAATATCAATGACCATCATGCCCTAATAAAATCTTGTAGGGTAGCAACAAATTGTCTCCACTTTTGTCATTGGCAGCTTAACGAAGAAAATATCAATGACCATCATGCCCTAATAACATCTTGTAGTGCAGCAACAAACTGTCTCCACTTTTGTCATTGGCAGCTTAACGAAGAAAATATCAATGACCATCATGCCCTAATAACATCTTGTAGTGCAGCAACAAACTGTCTCCACTTTGGTCATTGGCAGCTTAACAAAGAAGATATCAATGACCATCATGCCCTAATAACATTTTGTAGTGCAGCAACAAACGGTCTCCACTTTTGTCATTGGCAGCTTAACGAAGAAAATATCAATGACCATCATGCCCTAATAACATCTTGTAGTGCAGCAACAAACTGTCTCCACTTTTGTCATTGGCAGCTTAACGAAGAAAATATCAATGACCATCATGCCCTAATAACATCTTGTAGTGCAGCAACAAACTGTCTCCACTTTGGTCATTGGCAGCTTAACAAAGAAGATATCAATGACCATCATGCCCTAATAACATTTTGTAGTGCAGCAACAAACGGTCTCCACTTTGCTCTGTCGGAAGCCATCCATCTTGTGGTGCCCCAGCCTTTGCATCTCTGCTTCAAAAGTTCTCCGTCAGGTACATTTTTGCCGGCATCGCTTAAGCTTTTCTTCAGGAGTCCGTAGCATGGCAATTCTGGTAATGGTGTCAGGATCTCTTCTGAGGGTCTAGCCAACCCAATTCCATCGTTAACCTGCTATAATGGTCTGCACATCTTATTTGTGGCAGTTACCAATTCTTAGTTGGTGATGGTGTTCGGCCAGAAAATGTGAAGAATTGTCATTAGACAGGCTGTGTGGAAAGGGAACAGTTTGGACATTTCCTTTTCTGTTACTCTCCAGCATTCTGCACCATACAGAAGTACATAAATTATGCAGCTCATATTTATTATTTAAGCTAGTGTACTGTGCTGATTTCCAGATGTTGCTTAGATTGGTAAAGGCTACTCTTGCTATATTCATTCGGCTACTGATGTCTGGTTTTACCATACTTCCTAAAGATGTCACCACTTCCTAAAGATGTCACCACTTCCTAAAGATGTTACCACTTCCTAAAGATGTCACCACTTCCTAAAGATGTTACCACTTCCTAAAGATGTCACCACTTCCTAAAGATGTCACCACTTCCTAAAGATGTAAATTGTATTTTCTAGCTCTTGATTCCTTTTTTGTTTTGTAGCGCAGGATTTCTTAAACTAAGTGTGTCATGACTTCTGTCTTCTTTAGGTTAATGTTTAGTCCCACCTGCTGGCTATGTGTATTCATTCTATCTTTTTCTTTTTCTTGGATTTTTTAGTTCAATGTCATCTGCGTATTCTAGATCATCCAATGTAAAGATGTCACAGTTGGACTAAAGATTTGTACGTACCTCTATTTTTTACGCCAATGTATCTTCGTCTTATGTATCGACGGTATCGACGAAAGATCGCGGTCAATGTTTCTTCGTCTTATGTATCGACGGTATCGACGAAAGATCGCGGTAAATGTTTCTTCGTCTAATGTATCCAAGGTATCGACGAAAGAGCACGGTCTCCGAGCTCCCTCAATGATTCTAATATGTAAGATTTTTTTTTCGTACGCCCGCTAATACTCGAGGCGAAATCTCAGGTTATTATTAATGTCTAACCTGACATTGATTTTACATGAGTATCCCTTTTTTCTTGTACAGAGACAGGTGTCCCTCGCCATTCAGACAGATACTCGCCGATTTCGGAGGTACCCATTAGAGCTGGGTCGGCTCAGGAGCCGCCAGTCCCTGGTCGACGACACTTCTTCAAATCTCCTCGCTAGGTCTCAAGTTAATCCAGTCCAAATCCCGGTCGACGAAAAATCCTCAAATGCCGTCGCCCGGGTTCGATCCTGGATCACCCGGTCGCCAGAGCGGTATGGTAACCACTACGCTAGCGCGGCTTCTATATGTAAGATAATTCACGGTATAATTACAATAAGTGGTGAAATGCCCGATCACCTTGGTAGAGTCGCCATACCACAGAAGAGGCACGGACTGTTTGATAGGGGGTCCATCTGCCTGGTGCGACCTGCTCGCCCTTCAGACAACCACTTTATACTATAGCTTACCCATCAGCCATACAGTCCCTCGTCACACTGGTCCACTTTTGGCTTGGGGTCATTTACAAATGAGTAAACTATTACTTAATCCATGATGCAGGTGTGTTCTGCACAATGCTTCTTCAAGGCTTTACGTGTTTGGAGATGTTTTGACTTTCGTTTCACCAAACGTCCCGCGAATAAAGATGCCTTGACTTTCGTTTCACCAAATGTCCCGTGAATGAAGATGCCTTGACTTTTCGTCTCACCAATTGTCCCGTGAATGAAGATGCTTTGACTTTCGTTTCACCAAACGTCCCGGGAATGAAGAGGCATTGACTTGAGCATTTACAGGCTTATTAAAATTCTGTATCAGAACTGCGTTAAACGTAGACACGTGAATTGGAATACATTTCTTGCATACCCCATTGTTACAAAAAATGTGTACATATTTCACGTCACCTTTTTTGTGTGAACAAAATCTGACAAGACGAAATGTGTGACAGGAAAAATGAACTGAACTTTCCATGAGCATGCCAAATTATCAAACATATCTACAAGTTATAGACGTCGATCTATTCAAAATATATTATTACAAATTACAAATTAAGACAAATTGCAAATAATATTTACAAATTCTTATTATTTCGAACATTAGTCACACACAAGATAATCGTTGCATACATAACACTTATAAACGCTAATCTCAGACAACTACAGATGCGTTTTATGTGATAGTTTGCAAATCTTGACAAACAGGATTTGTGAGAATAATAACTGAGAATGGAAAGGGATAACAAACCCGACAATTGCTGTTTTAGGCTGTCAACTAGCTTCCAAAATCATACTATTTTCATAATCATAATATCATAGGTAATTGCAGTTTCATATTAAAAGAATTTAGTTTAATAAAATCAACAAATACAAATAATAGTAATACTAAGACAAAATGGTTTAATTCAAGGCTACGTTTTTTACTTTTATCACAATATTGATCCGAAGATTCTATTTTCTTGAGTAGGCCTTCATTTCTAGTGTGTCATTGTAAACGTAGGAATTAATCCCTGGACAGGCAAGACTGACAAGCGGTTCCTTTCCTTCGGCCAATGAGCATTTATTAGAGAACACTCTTTCAATGTTAGCATTGTGCCCAGGAATGATGAAGAAATGTTGTCCTATCTACACCACCAACATTAACATTAGCATTGTCACCTGGGAGTAAAACACATTTTGAGGAGAGATAATACTTTCCCATAGTTTTAGTGACGTCATAAATACTGTCAAAATGTAGGAACACACGCTATTAGAATACATTATCATTGATGTAAAAGTTAAACACCAAACGTAAATGTTCAAGTAGAAACTTATAAACAGGTAACACAAATGTTAAAGTATTGACAGACTATTGTGATTTACGTTAACATAAAGGTCTAGCAGGTTCTTAAATTTTAATTATCAGTGGAAAGCGGACACAATAACGTTTTTATGCAATGTCTGCTGTAGGGAGAACGAAAGTGTAAACAAGAGAACATGTCCACCGATTGCCGGACGTCTGGTAACTCTTCACTCTCACTAGCTGGTAGCATAATGAAATGTGTCTAGGGTTTCATAATGTTAATGACAATCTAGATCATATATATCAAGACTATATGAGTTTAGACTAATTTATTTTATGTCAGAACTGTGCAATATCTTGATTCAGTGAATTTAACAGTTAAATGGTTCAAAAACTCTTGGCATTTGGAGGGTGCTTTAAAATGACGAAAAAAAAAACAAAAAAAAAACAACGTATTTACAGGGTAAACAAAATTTTAATTCAGGTTGTAATTTCTCTGCTGTATATCTGTAATAATTACGTCGGTATCTACACCAGCACTGGCCGTAGACCTGTTTGTCGGTAGTGTTTTGTCATACAATATTATCAAATGATTCATGACGAGCGCTTTTTAGCGCTGACAGAACAATTTTGGCAAACGAAAGATTGGGAAGTGCATTGACATTCAAAGGTTGAATGAAACATAAACCTACATTACTACGACGCATGGGTCAAGTGAAAAATGTTTTTAAATGTGACAACAAAACTTAAACAAGGAGTTCAAAATATACAGCAAATTCATATTGTATTATTCAGCCTTATATAGTTAAATTAATAGTATGTAATTTTAGAATCTGTTTGGATACAATTAACTAACAAACGGAAAACTTTTACTTACTTACTAATTAGTCGTTCCCCTTCTACCGTGAGGTGTAGAGGTTTGGAAGAGAGAGCTCAAGAAGATCCTATCGGCTGTCTTCCTCCTGGCCTGGTTCCATTCTTGTCCTCGGTCCTTCAAAGATTGTCTAATGTTGTCCTTCCAGAAGACTCGGGGTCGTCCTGTGGGTCTGCATCCCTGGCTCTTTGTTTCCCATGCTTGTCGTGGTAGCCGATCTTCTCCCATTCTGTAGACATAGCCAAACCATCTTAGTTGGGTCTGTTTTACTTGGGTCTGCAGGGGGTGGCATTTTAGGCCTTTACGTATCGTCGGGTTGCTGACCATGTCTCTTCTTATTACTTCAACCCCCTTCCTCAGATACCTCATTTCTGAGGTTTGGATCTGGCTTTTGTGGGTTGTAGTCATTGCCCATGACTCGCATCCATATGTCAAGACTTGGACATAGGTGGAGCAGTGTATAGCCATCTTCGTTTTCTTACCAACCTCTCTCTTGCTGGGGAATCCTCGATTGATGGCCTGAAAAAGTCTCCCAGCTGCTGCTTTTCGAGTGGCCAACTCTTCTTTGATGCCTCTCTTTCGGTCTATAATAGCTCCGAGATATTTAAAGTGGTCGACCTGCTCCAGGACCTGTTCTCTCAGCTTAATCTGATGTCTTCTTTCTTCTCGTGATATCACCTTGGATTTTGTTTTAGAGCTGCTTATGACCATCCCTCTCTTCTCCAGCTCTTCCTTCCAGACTTGCAGGTTGGATTGGAAATGTGCCTCTGATTTAGCAATCAGGTCAACATCATCAGCAAATGCCAGCTCTGAAATACAGACGTGTCTCATCTTCCAGTACCCTACTGAATACTTTCTTGTTCTCTCCTTACATGACTTGATGACATCGTCCATGAGGAGTATGAAAAGATAAGGTGACAGGATTTCACCTTGTCTTACACCAGTGATGGTCCTGAACTCTTCTGACTTATGGTTTGCTGTCCTCACATAATTTCTGCAAGACTTGTAGAAGCTCTGTATATCATGAATCAGAGGTGATGGAATGCTCTTCCTTGCCAAACAGTCCCAAAGTTTGCTCCAAGTGACCCTGTCAAACGCCTTTTCCAGATCTATTAAACAAAGATGGATCTCACTCCTATACTCAAGAGCCTTTTCACTCAGCTGTCTTTGTGTGAAAATTAGCTCTTGAGTACTTTGGTCTGCTCGGAATCCGCACTGGACCTTATCCATTTGTGGCTCAGCTAGGCGTCGGAGTCTCTGCTCTAGGATTCTAGAGTAGATTTTAGCAGGGACACTGAGAAGTAATATGCCTCTATGGTTTCCACATTGTCGATTGTCACCCGTTTTGAAAATTGGTGTTATAATGGCAATCTCCCAATCTTTTGGTATGGTCTTGTTGCACCACGCTGCCTGTAGGACTCTTAAGAGTAATAGGTCTCCTGATGCTCCCATGTACTTAACCATTTCTGGTGTTATACCATCATGCCCTGCTGCTTTGCCCATTTTGATTTTCTCCAGTGCTGCCTTCAGTTCTTCCATCTTTATGTCATCTTCACCACCATTGGTTTTCTCTTCTGTGCTAGTGGTTATCATTTCTGATGCTTGATCTCGCTCACCACCAAGAAGTTCTGAGAAATTTTCTTTCCATCTTTCCATTACTTCCTTCGGGGCAGTAAGTAATTTGCCTTGCTTGTCCTTTATAAATTTGAGAGGGCATTGTTTTTCCTTCCTCGTGTTCTTTAGGATCTTATAGAACAATTTATGGTTTTCTTGCACATCTTTTTATAGCTTTTCTCCAAATTCTTCCCAGGACTTCTGCTTTGCTGCTAGCACCTTGTTCTTTGCTTCTGTTCTGAGTATCACATATTCTCTATATTACTCTTTTTGTCCTGCTGTGTTTTTAACTCCTAAGTATTGTTTCTATGCCATTTTCTTCTCTCTTATTTTCTCTTTGACTTCCTCTGTCCACCATGGTGTCCTCTTTCTCTTGTTACCAAGTCAGACTTCACCGGTATCTACACGAGCGCTGGTCGTAGACCTGTTTGTCTGTGGTGTTTTGTCATACAATGTTATCAAGAGATTTATGACGAGAGCTTTTTAGCGCTGACAGAACAATTTTGGTAAAAGAAAAGTTTGTGTAATGATTAGCATTCAAAGGTTGAATGAAACAAAAGTCTGTATTACTATGACGCATGGGTCAAGTGCAAAATATTTTTTTATGTAACAAATAAACTTAAACGAGGAGTCCAAAATGTACAGCAAATTCATATTGTATTATTCAGCCTTATACAGTTACATTGTTAATATGTAATTTTAGAATTTGTTTGGATAAAATTAAACAACAAACGGAAATGTGTTACTAATTTATGTATTATTTTTTTTATTAGAATTGTTTTCCTGGGAGCTATTTACCTCCCTTACCAGTATAGAATGAAGCCAAATGAAATCGTTTGTTATATTTACTTTATGTGTGAATATTGATTCACAAAAAAACAAAACAAAAAAGATCATTGATTCCCTGTGCTGGACTAACCATTAAGCCAAATAAGCACGTGCTTAGGGCACGAACTGAAGGTAGGCACCACAGAGTTTCCCCATAGCTATCATGCCCTTAACTCTCAACTCTGTCACTGCCACATTCGAATTTAGTTGAATTTTTTTTTTTTTTTTGGAATTGTTCATTTCTGACTTGTTCGACTTTAATCTGAATTGTTAAAAAACATGTTTTCTTTGCAATGACTAAATATTAAAAGTTTGATGGTGTCAGACATAGACCTAGAGTTCAGTATGCTTGACTCTCTTATTACCGTTTCTCTGCGTGAATGTCAGTGTTTTTCTAATCATTATAAATATATGTGTTCCATCTTCTCTTGAAGGGCCAGATTAATAACTCCGGCAGCACTAGGATATTAAGATATGTTGGGACCACTCTCCAAACTTTTAAACGATAAAGCTAGAATAAACCTAATGGATTTCATATAAATGTTTTATATTAATATATAATAATATGTAAAGATATGATGAACAAATTCAAACAAACATCAGAAAATCATAGAGAAAGAAATATCTTTGATTGTATTATCAAAATCGACCTATGAGGGTTTGTGAGTACTTTTCATTGTAAAACAGAACGTTCTGCAAAACAGTTCGTTATCATCAATGGCAGGAGTATGCGTAACGCATTCTCGACATTTGGAAATAAACATTGCACATCATCTTGTAATATTATGTGGTGGAGATATTTTTGTCAGTACATTTTGTGTGTCATATGTACCAATGAAATTGACGTAGGTTGTCATAAAGATTGTTATTTATGTCGTCAGGAAATGATTTTAGTATTACTGGGATTAACATTAATGCTTTAGAGAGGGTAACGATCTGAGGCAGCTGGGATGGTGGAATGAAAGAAAGTGAGTGGACACCTGATTTTGTGTCAGGAAACCGAATACCCCAGAGGGTATTTGTGTCTCTCTTTTTTCATGATACTAATCGGTGACACCAGTTGGTGGTACTAGTGTGTGGAACAAGTGTATGGTATAAGTGAAATTCAGTCACAGTTTGGCACCTAGGGCAGACGGGTCTTACCAGACGCTGGAACATCTTCGCAATTACCCCATGATACTACAAGGGATATGTTGCGGCAACCAGACTTGATCAGAGACTAGTGAACCATCAACAACCTGCATAGAATAAACATCTGCTGGAGCAGAAACCATCCGGCATCTTAATGGCAGCTAAGTACCGACTTAAAGCTGCCAAGTGAACTCTTTTCCTTAAGAATATTTTTTCTAACACTCGTAATGAAATTTTATAGAACATTCATATTAGATCCCACCATTATTTATTTCATCTTGTTAACTATAATTACTTATGAAATTTGTTATAAGTAAATATACTGATTTAAATCAAAACGAGCAAAATTCTTATTCCTCGTAGAAGGTCAAGGAAGATAAATAGTTTACACGGCCTGGATCCTATCAGCCGTAGTACTTGATTTATTAAATGAGTACGAAGCACAGTAGAATTGAAGCACCATTTTCAAATTGACATCTCTGCCAAAACCCTCATTAGATAATCTGAATCTTGGTCACTGTTGGACCATCACTGCAGAGCAAGAGCAGTCAATCACGTGACAGCAGTGTTGCAAATATCCTTCTTCAGACATATTTAAATTTGTCCAACAGGAATATTTATTTCATATTTTTTGTAGACATCTCCTTGTTTCTGATCTGTGCTTTGAGCGTATCAACTATTACATTGAATGTCGTCGATATGTGAAACTTTTCTCTGGGACTTTCTTTTACATCTTTCTCTTTATACCATCATTATCTTGTTGTTTTCCTGGATGTTGCCACTTTAAAGTTAGTATTTGGTAGGTGTCACAGGTTGCCTCCCCTACTTGGCAGCAGTGGTCCAACTGTGGCCAAATCTCAAGAGTATGTAAAGTGGGTCGTCAAAAGATGTCTACCTTCGCACAAGATTACTCTTGTCAGAGATTTAGATAGAAGGGTAATGACGCTTATATCCCAAGGAAGTGTTCATAAGATATTCAGAAAAGCGAAAACAATGCTGCTTTGGCTGAGCACGTTAATTCTATGATCTGAAGACACCTTTTATGAAGGATTATGCAATTTTTTTGTTTGTCAACTCGTCAAGCCCCCACCTCTGATTTACTCAGTGGAATTCTTATTATTCTGGTATAGCTCTGTCTAGAGTGTGTTCAGTTAATTGACTGAGACAAACATGCAGTACATTTAATATGTATAATTACAAATAAAAGATTTAATAATCATTTAAGTTTAATAAGGTTTTCGAAAATTTGAATAATGAATTATAAGTTAAAAAAAGTTTTAAAAACGGTTTTGATGAGAAGTTAGTTTTAAAGGAGGTCACTTGGTAGCTTATAGGGCTACTTAACTTCCAATGCTATGTTCTGCTCTCGCTGATGGGTAGGCTTTGTGCAGATAGGTCACCGGAGTTCTCGCTCCTCTGGTCAAGATTAAAGGCGGTCACGTTCCCAGAAATGTCAAGGGGTAGCTGCCAAGCTGGTCCCTTGTTTCTACGTCAGTCCACTTCTACACTCAATTTGTTCCAGAGATTAGTACCATCTTGGTACCACCAACAACTATGGTAAAAGAGTATCTCTATCTTTGGGTTGTATTAACGTTTTCCTGAGTATTAAATTTTCCGACACATACCTATGTGCGGCCCCCCTCCCCCCCTCCCCACCCCCATCTTCCTTTTCCACATCCCAGTTAACTCAGAATTTACCCTCGATGAGAATTAAACTTAATCCCTCGAGCTAAATCTTTCTTTACATTTAAATTGAATAGCTTTATATTTACTTTTCATTTAAATGAAAGGTTAATAGTACAGATAGATTATGTTTACATTTACATTTCCACTGATTGAAAGGTGTTCACAACATAAATTGAATATGTTTTCATTTACATTTACACCGATTGAAAAGCTTAGATACTTTCATTAATTTTAAAGAGAATATGTTTACATAGACAGTTACACTGGTTTGAAACTGTAATTATTATACATAGAATGTCTTTACAGACGCTGGACATTCTTCACAATTACTTCACGATATTCGAGGAACGTGTTTCAGTCACCAGAGTTGACAAGTGACAAGAGTGAACCAGTCCATAACCTGCAAAGAACAAGCATCGGATGGAGCAGAAACCAACCGACAATTTTACTGACAGCTAAGTACTCATTCAAATCTGCCAAGTGAACTCTCTATTTTTTCAATCAGACCATTACCTATGACGACATTTTAAAGACTCTATCTAAATTCAACGAACCTTTATTTATTTTACAATTGTTATCAATAATTGACTATTACATTTTGTAAATATACAAATGTATTGTTGATTTAGTCATTTTGAGTGAAATACACCCGTATGTCTAAGTCACTTTAAATACTTATAACAGAGCTATTCGAGTAATATTTTACTGAGTTAAATCTGTTGGGGGATCATCAGAACAAGGAAAATCCTAACTCATAGAAAAATACAAAGTTTACGCGTACCTGGATCCTATCAGCCGTAGTACTTAATTTATTTAAATTCCTATGAGGCGCCCTAGAATTGATGCACAATTCTTCAGTTCACATCTCTGGAAAGAGTAATACTGAGCGAAAGGTAGAGACCTTTGAAGACCCTCAGTAGATACTCTAAACTTTAGCCACTGTTTTACCATCACTGCAGAGCAATTTTATTAAATCCCTTGACATTATGTATCATTTATTCTTTTATATTCCTGAATCTGTGGGTTATATCAGTACGTGTTTTTGTAAAGTTTGATAATTCCTGATTATGTATGACTCATTCATTTCTCTAAATCTCCTTATGGAGCCTGGATTCACCAATACAGCTGGTCCACCTTGTAGGCAGCCTACACTAAAGCATGGATCCACCAATACAGCTGGTCCAACTTGTAGGCAGCCTACACTAAAGCATGGATCCACCAATACAGCTGATCCACCTTGTATACAGCCTACACTAAAGCATGGATCCACCAATACAGCTGGTCCACCTTGTAGACAGCCTACACTAAAGCATGGATGCACCAATACAGATGGTCCACCTTGTAGACAGCCTACATTAAAGCATGGATCCACCAATACAGCTGGTCCACCTGCAGGCAGCCTACACTAAAGCATGGATCCACCAATACAGCTGGTCCTCCTTGTAGGCAGCCTACACTAAGGCATGGATCCACCAATACAGCTGGTCCACCTTGTATACAGCCTACACTAAAGCATGGATCCACCAATACAGCTGGTCCACCTTGTAGGCAGCCTACACTAAAGCATGGATCCACCAATACAGCTGGTCCCCTTGTAGGCAGTCTACACTAAAGCATGGATCCACCAATACAGCTCGTCCACCTTGTAGGTAGCCTACACTAAAGCACGGATCCACCAATACAGCTGGTCCTCCTTGTAGGCAGCCTACACTAAAGCATGGATCCACCAATACAGCTGGTCCACCTTGTAGACAGCCTACACTAAAGCATAGATCCACCAATACAGATAGTCCACCTTGTAGGCAGCCTACCCTAAAGCATGGATCAACCAATACAGCAGGTCCTCCTTGTAGGCAGCCTACACTAAAGCATGGATCCACCAATACAGCTGGTCCACCTTGTAGACAGCCTACACTAAAGCATGGATCCACCAATACAACTGGTCCACCTTGAAGGCAGCCTACACTAAAGCATAGATCCACCAATACAGCTGGTCCACCTTGTAGACAGCCTACACTAAAGCATGGATCCACCAATACAGCTGGTCCACCTTGTAGGCAGCCTACACTAAAGCATGGATCCACCAATACAGCTGGTCCACCTTGTAGACAGCCTACACCAAAGCATGGATCCATCAATACAGCTGAACCACCTTGTAGGCAGCCTACACTAAAGCATGGATCCACCAATACAGCTGGTCCCCTTGTAGGCAGCCTATACTAAAGTTTGGATCCACCAATACAGCTGGTCCACCTTATAGACAGCCTACACTAAAGCATGGATCCACCAATACAGCTGGTCCACCTTGTAGGCAGCCTACACTAAAGCATGGATTCACCAATACAGCTGGTCCCCTTGTAGGCAGCCTACACTAAAGCATGGATCCACCAATACAGCTGTTCCACCTTGTAGACAGCCTACACTAAAGCATGGATCCACCAATACAGCTGGTCCCCTTGTAGGCAGCCTACACTAAAGCATAGATCCACCAATACATCTGGTCCACCTTGTAGGCAGCCTACACTAAAGCATGAATCCAGCAATACAGCTGGTCACCTTGTAGGCAGCCTACATGTGACAGGGTGAGGAAAAATGTAGGACTTCTGTTGTAAAGTCCTCGGAGGAAGAACCACGGAGCGGAAAACACTCGGGCGAGACAGAGTACTGATCCACGAAGTGTAAGACATGGGTATTCCCAGACTGTGAGAGGGTGTAAGGACCGGAAAGATCTACACTGACGTACTCCATAGGGAAATGAGTCGGAGTCATCTGCTGAGTAGGGATGCGCAGAGGACGCATGTTGCGCTGCTTGCATGTCTTACAAGAGTCAACATATTCAGCAATGTCCTTATAAAGAGAGGGCCAGTAGTAACGTCTAGATACAATATCGCGTGTCTTATCTCTCCCCATGTGGCCATTAGAATCACGGAACGCATGGAGGACCCGAGAGACAAGATGGCGAGGAATACAAGTCAAAAGACAATCTGGCAGTTTAGGATTAATCCAGTAGAGAATGTCATCAGAAGTAAGGATAGTGTAATTAGGGATCGATTTTGGATCACGTAGTAACTGAGTGCGAACCTTCAGAAGTTCAGGATCCTGAAGTTGTTCTTTCGCCGTGAAAGACGAGGAGAGGAGCTCATCTGGAGAGCTAGTATCCATAGTATCGGGATGAGAAAATACAGGATGGGTTTGATTGGAATTTATAACCAATATCTCCTTAGCATTATCATCAAGATCTGATGATGCCTTGGGATCCGATAAAGAAGAAGGACAGATATCAGTACAAGCATTGTACGGGACCCGTGATAGGAGATCAGCAATGGTGTTATATTCCCCTGGGATATGCTCTATTGTTGCATCATAACTCTGAAGATTCAGAGCCCAGGTCTGGAGCTTGCGGGGTTGTTCTGAAGTCTTGGATAACCAAGTAAGGAGCGGCTTATGGTCAGTTCGAATAAGAACTTTAGTACCCCTAAGATAGAAGTCTAACTTTTGCAATGCATAATGAATTGCAAAGGCTTCTTTTTCAGTAACGGTCCATCGTTGTTGAGACCGACTGAGTGCGTGCGAGAGGAACGCAATAGGTAACTCATTTGGCACATTGGGAATAATCGGAGGAGCATCCGATACGTTGGTCTGTACAAGACAAGCACCAACGGCCCGATTGGAAGCGTCCGTATACAAAATCATAGGACGTCGGATGTCTGGATAGGCCAAACGAGGAATTTTGGTAAGGGCAGACTTAAGATAGTCAAAAGCTTGTTAGCAAGCATCTGTCCAACGAAAACGAGCATACTTTTTTGTGAGAGCAATAAGAGGCTCAGCAGCTCTAGAGAAATTGACAATATGCTTCCGATAATAAGAACAACTGCCCATGTAACCACGAACATGGCGGACAGAGGTAGGAGGAGGCATGTTACGAATGGCTTGGACCTTGGTATCGTCAGGTCGGACGCCATCTTGATTAATGATAAAGCCAAGGTATTTAGCTTCAGTCTGGAGGAATGCACATTTGCTCAGTTTGAGCATAACATTATGTGCCCTCAAACGTGTAAACACTTTTTCTACATGAAGTAAGTGGTCCTCAAGGGATCCCGGAGTGTGAACCAGGATATCGTCAACGTAGGCCAAAGCAAAAGATTGCATGCCCTTCAAAACTTCGTCCATAAGGGACATGTACGTAGCAGGGCTGCCCTTAAGGCCGAAAGGCATGACGTTCCACGCATAACTCTCTATGTGTGTACAGAAAGAGGACTTAATTTTCGCTTCTGGGGACATTGTTATACACCAAAACCAAGATCGGGCGTCGAGGGTAGTGAACCACTTAGACTTGCCAATGGTAGCCAAGATATCATCAACTCGAGGAAGAGGGTACAAGATGATCCTGGTCACGGCACCAATAAAGGTTACTGTGACAGGGTGAGGAAAAATGTAGGACTTCTGTTGTAAAGTCGTTTTGTGACAGGGTGAAGAAATGAGGTGCTTCTGTTGTAAAGTCGTTTTGTGACAGGGTGAAGAAATGAGGTGCGTCTGTTGTAAACTGGCTATCGCCAGAGCTGGTGGTTACAGAAGAGATGTGTAATAAACCCAGGTAGTTGATGTAGACTCGTCTGTGTTGGTGTGTGGCTGTGTGATCGTAAGAATGAAGTACTCTGTTGCTGATAGTCAAATGTCAGCAATGTAACTTCCAACTTGTGTTCAAGAAGTAAGTCTAACTTCGACTTAACTAAACAATACCTTTTATTCAGTGGTTGCATTCGCTAACCATTCCATGCTGGTTCATAGAATATATTCATTAAAGGTGTGCAAACCAACAATTCTTACGAATCAAAACATAAATGGGACCTGCTAGATGGGAAAACAGCCACCGCTCGTCTCGTGCAAAAACAACTCACTCTAATCTCCCCTTTGAAAAAAATAACTTCCGTTTCTTTACTTGTATCGCTACTACACAAGCTTTGATAACGTCATTTCATGTACACCATGAACGAATGACCGTCCTAGGTTTGGGACTAGGGTTAATTAACTAACTAGTCACGTTCAAATACTTAGTGTTTAAATCTTGCTAAAGAATTCTTACACTAACTATAATAAAGTGGTAGCACCTTAGTGCTAAAACGACGTAGTGGACCTTACGGTCACATACACTAAAGCATGGATTCACCAATACAGCTGGTCCACCTTGTAGGCAGCCTACACTAAAGCATGGATCCACCAATACAGCTGGTCCACCTTGTAGGCAGCCTACACTAAAGCGTGGATCCACCAATACAGCTGGTCACCTTGTAGGCAGCCTACACTAAAGCATGGATCCACCAATACAGCTGGTCCCCTTGTAGGCAGCCTACACTAAAGCATAGATCCACCAATACAGCTGGTCCACCTTGTAGACAGCCTACACTAAAGCATAGATCCACCAATACAGCTGGTCCACCTTGTAGACAGCCTACACTAAAGCATGGATCCACCAATACAGCTGGTCATCTTGTAGGCAGCCTACACTAAAGCATGTGTGGTTTCTGTAACAATTAATGGTACAAGATGAGGTTCCCAGCCACATGTATGCATTGTTCAGTATTATTCCTCCAGGTTGTGTCTTTTCACTTTGGTTGGTGTTATTTTTGAGGTTATTGTGCCTTTCAGTAAGTGACTTCAGCCGTCATTTCTGGTATGATGTTGTCTATTAAACATACGCGCATTTATGTCAATCCTACATGTGTACTGATCAAATATCTCTTAGGTCATCACACATCTTGGCTATTCTAGCGAGCCATATCGGACCACCATAGTTAACATGTGGGATTTTAGTCTTTGACATCCCAGATCATATAGTATACTACACTAATTATATAGCGATGTATGAATATGTGTAGTCAGTGGGGCAGCTTTCGTTTTCTGCTTTTATTGTGACTAATTGTCACAACCTTCATCCTATCTCATCCTATCTCATCCTATCTCATCCTATGTAACATTGTTCTCCAGTTATCACGTGCCGATCCCTTCTGGTCTGTGCCAACTGTCGAGGTTATCTCCCTGCCCACTTTCAATTTCAAGTCTGATTCCGATCCCACTCTCCATTTGTTGGTTTTGTTATTGCTGATTACATTCTTAGTAATTAGTTATAGTTAGTTTTATAGTTGTAATTGGAGGTGAAAGTGTAACAAGAAGATAAGTGTTCACGACGCCGACATGTGCATCCAATAAACACTTTTTGTGATACGAGAAGTAAGACACAATGAAGCTATAAATAATTTACGGGAATTATAGTGCTCAGATGTCAACCATTACTAAACACACCATAGTGACTAACAAACGTGACACTAAAAACATTGCTCTAGACAAGAAGAAAAGAATAAATGAAACAACATAAATACAAGACTAATGACTTACTTAGTCGTTCCTCTTCTATCGTAAGGTGTAGAGGCTTGGAAGAGAGCGCAATCTTATCCTATCGTCTGTCTTCCTCCCGGTCTGGTTCCATTCTACTCCTCCGTCCTTCAAAGATTGTCTAATGTTGTCCTCCTAGGGATCTGGGTCGTCCTGGAGGTCTGGATCCCTGGCTCTTTGTTTCCAGGGTTTCGTGTTAGCCACTATTCTTTCACTCTGCAGACATGGCCAAACCATACTAATGACACCGGTTATAACAAACACAAAAACAAATGAGAATACCACTAGGAAAATACAAATTATGAGTTGCAGGGAAAAAATGTTATGAATTCTCCACAATAAATGGATCACTTGACTGGCATGACTTATTATACAAGTAACATGACTTGTCCGATAGGACCTGGTCATTAAGGGCTGGGCACACTTTAGCATGGACATATCTGCTTCTACATTTTTAACTAGGAAAAACAATTTGTCGTTGTAGCTAGCTTTACAGTTTTTAACAGCCAAAAACAAAATTACTCTTCACGCAAATTGAAATGGAAAAAGCAATTTGTACTTGTAGGAAAATTTGGTACTATTACCGTTGGGATGGATGCTCGCAGTAATATTGTATTGATCAATCAAATGCTGCGAGCTACGGCACCAGCGGAGACGTAATACACAAAGGAAATTTGGACTAGTAGCAAAACAATTTTTGTGTGTTAAAGGTGGCCTCGTTTGAATAGAACTAAAACGAACAGGATGGATAAAAAGTGATAATTCTTTCACCGTTGCTTCCAGGAGAAAACAAGGTATGTTTAGGTGTAGATGACAGTGCAAGGCATGCAGTATTTGCTAAGATAATTGAATGCTAGTGTGTCAACTCGTGAATTGATAAGACTGTTTGTCACTTCTGCTAAGCCTAGCAAATCGTAGGATGAACGGAATGTAGAAGGACATATATGGAAAGAAAGCTGCAAGTCGTCAGTGTAAAACGAAATATGGATGAACATGATAGCTTGTATATAAAACGAGAACGACCAAGTGTCACAAGTTCTCTATTCTTAAGGCTGTTTATCAAATATTTTATCCATAAGTGTCTAATGATGTATAAAGCAGACGTTAATTTCACGTAGAATCAGCGCCCCAGGCTTTTTGTCAATTTGATGTTACATTTTTTTACTGCAAGCTATAAACTCCTTGAAAAAATTATTTGTGGCTTTTTAGTGCATTAAAAGATGTTTAAAATATGTTTTAAATTTTTTATTGGCTCTAAACTGATGCGTTAAATGAAAACTCGTACATTTTAATTACTGCCTATGATGATTTTGTTTGTATGTTTGAAACGTTCAGCCCTCTATCTTTACTAGCTACACACTTTCATTAAGAAAATTAGTATTGTTGGAATATCTATCTGTTGGGTGTCTCTGATACAATAATGGTGACTATATTCTGGATCATTTAGTGAATAATTTATTCAACTATGTGATGGTGGGCAGAAACAAATGAAACGAATAAATAAGACTAACGTCACAAACAAGTCATAAAGAAAACATTATTTGGTACATAACAAAGTTTTTTTGTATAATAATTTAAAAAACAAAATTATCAGAATACATTTAAACGAATTGGTTATACCCCTTGATTCTTTGTCTTGTCAACCAACAGTTTTATTCTTGGTACAGTTTCTGAAAGAGTCACTTATCATTTTTAGACTCCATTTTGTTTTCGTTGCTTCGGATTAGATTAAGAACTGGTCGTTCTCTCTTCATTCCACAACTTTGTTTCTCACTAACACTACTACTTTTGGAATATTTTAGTTGACTTATTTACAAAGTGTCCCAAAAGTCTGGATTCATAGAGAATTCGGCTCCTACTTTTCTATGTGAGGATCCCTGTCTTGTGTACATGACAACAATCTTTGTGCAAATGTCGAATCCATATTGGCACAGAGAACAATTATTACATAAGTTAGAAAGGCGAATAAATTTAGATAAGACAAATTGCCTATATTTCCAGACGTTTGGCCCATCCTATATTTCCAGACGTTTGGCCCATCCTATATTTCCAGACGTTTGGCCCATCCTATATTTTCAGACGTTTGGCCCATCCTATAGTTATTGACTAAATATTATGTGTAACCATGTGAGATGCTTCTCATATCCCCATGTGGTAGGCACACCATAGGCTGGGAGCCCCAGCTCTACAGGACTTAACTTCTCATCATTCATGTACGTTAGTCTATGCTATTAATTTTTACGTCTATTTATTACATTAACAGTTACTGTGGTTTGGTCACGTCTGTAGTATTGGAGAAGAACAACTACCACGACACATATGGGAAGACAATAGCCAGGGATCCAGATCTCCAGGACGACACATAGTTTGCTGGGAGGACAACATTAGACAATCCCTGAAGGACCGAGGACTTTACTGGAAGCAGTTTACATGATAACATGGCGGTCTCTCTGGCTGACCTCTACACCCTTAAGTGGAAAAGGTTTGTGTCGTTTGGTTTTAAGGACCATCTTCACTGCACACGGACAACTCCATTAGTGCTCCCATCTCCTCCCTTAGATCTCAAGGAGGATATCAGCACAGTGCACGAACTCCAAAGCACAGGCGAGAATCCCAAATGTGTGTATTTAGGAATCATACATTCTATAAATATTTTTTTATCTGATAGGTTTTCCTAATTTTGTAAATTCTGCTAGGGCAAGGGCCGTAAGACCTACTCTTTACGATGTCCAATTGCCAGGGAATTTTTAACGTGTGCAACTTGCACTCAGAACCTACCTATTGTTCGTCCTTATCCGAGACGGCTAGGCAACCAATCACACTACCCACGGGATCATCGGGAGTATGACATGATTAGGACCCAGTGGTTCTGAAAACATTCCATCAGAAATATTCCTTAGACTGGGAACCGAACCCTATACCTTTATGATTAGAGGCGGACGCCATACTTCTTAGTCACTTTGGCCCCCAGGGTAGAAGAGAAAATACTAAATAAGAAAATGTGTTTAAAAGATTGTCGAAGTGCGCTATTTGGCGCCGATGAACCTTTTCGGCACATACATCTGCGAGTGCAACCAATTGTTGAACGACAAATAGTACCATTGAAAGTGGCAGAGCATATAAGTGTTCACTACTTTAAGATGTGCATCAAACTCCAAATTATTTAAAGTCTTTTTACTCTAAACATAAAACACATAATAAAATTTTAACAATATAAAAAAAATGTACTAATGAAAATAAGTCAATTGTTTATACCTTTTATAATTTTGTCTAAAAAATTAATAAAGTTAAAAAAAAGTAATGAAAACATGTTATTTGTTGTGATTTTTGTTAATAAATAAATTGTTTCCCTTTAAAAGTAAATAGGATGCTTTCCCTTAACTTCTATGTCTATGCTGCTTAAAGTATCACATGGTTAAGTTTTTTGTTTTTCTTTTTGTTTCACTTATTTCTGAGATTCCACATCCGGTCAAAACCTGACAAGAGGTGTGATATCTCGGTTATAAGCGGGGTATGTTGTGTGCATTTTTATTACATTTTGCTGTGCTGTTATTTCTGTCATTTTTTATTTAATTATGTGGGGGAGGGACTTTTATATTAGCCATGAACAGTATTTCTGTGAAGGGCCGCTAGCTGCCTGTCTGCCCGTCACGTCGAGTGTTTCTGCTTGTTCAATCCATATACTTATTTATTGATATTTTTTTAAGTGTAATGATTTTACATCTACATCTATTATTGATAGTGTGCCGACGTGTCGTTAAAAGTACTACTAGCTGAAATGAAGATCCATGTGTGTTTTTTGTTTCTTCTTGTGTCTACTGATAGTGTGGTCTTCCTTAACTCCAGCTGATTTATGATTTTATCAATGATGATTTGATGTATGGTGTCTAAAATTCCAAAAAGTAATTATTCCTTTGGATTGTTTATTGTTTAACTTTGTTGTTCTATTTGATTTGTCAATGATAAACTGTCTGTCTTGTTCTGTGATTTTGGTTCGTTCTTGGTGGAATGTCTGCTTTATGTTTCTGCCCGTAGTTATATAACTGTAATCTCTGTAGTCAGTCGTCAGAGTTGGGGTTTGATGTGTAGTTTCTGCTTACTTGAAATCGTATTTGTTGTCAAATAATTTATTGTTTTAGGTAATGGTTTCAACGATTCTTCTCATACCACTATGACATATATTAATAATCTCAAAAAGCCTATGTGACAGCGTTGTAATTCTGCTCCAGTCAGTCCATCTGCAGTTCTATCAGTATTACTAATCTATCCATGTTAGCCCGTCTATAGTGCTGTCAGCATTACAAATAAATCTATAACACATAAGGAAGGGAAACCCAAGGCCTGTAAACAGTAAATTAACATGAGACAAACAGAAAGGTTTATGTTAACTAGTTTATTTTCTTTAACATTTTGTTTTGTAGCAGATTAAGACTGGCCAATACTTCTGCTTCTAAGTCAAGTTTATAGTGGTGGAAAGAAGGCAATGTTAATATATGTATATACGCTGATAATAACGATCAGCTTAGGTCGGGCTTACGGATGGCCGACCGGTGTGTGAATGAGTGACTGTCAACATACGCGAATGCAAAGGGGCTCTGGCATACCTACACAGACTGGAACCACACACCACAGTAAACGTAAGAGTCCGGAAATGTTTAAACGACTGGTAACGTTATGCATAGTTTATTACCGACACAGTGACGTAGACATCATGGCATAAATAGTTCACAGCATAAACATACAGCATCGGGTGAGTAAATCCAAATATCCGTTAACAGGGATTGCATACCTCACGTTTCATTATAACATAACTTGAGCTGACCTACTCAAAGGTTTTGAATAATCAGTACTATACATAAACAAGCCACCATAGTAAATCCAAGGCTTTGAACACAAATGCAGTGCAACAATAAGCCATCATAATCCAAGCTTTGAACAACAAATGAAGTATAACAATAAGCCCGTGCAATCCGAGGCTTTGTATGACAAATACACCGGCAGAAAAACATTCCAGTAAATAATCTCTTTATCTTTACATCACAAAATATCCTCTTCAATTATCTTTCTTTATACAAAAAACACAAATACGCTGGAACACACTAGCGAGATACATAACGACCATCCCGTAGCTCTGCCAGCAACGCACTCTCACGAGATCACCGCATCTCAGAACAGCCCAGTAAAAACCACTCTACAACAAAGAATTACATTATGTTAAGTCATACAATTAACCTAGCAATAAAAGGATGGAAGCATGAGTAGAGTATGAAGAAGAAGAATGTAAATAGAATCAAATGCAAACGTAGATGAAGTATGGAAGCATAAACAAAATAAGAACCAACACGTGGATAGTAAAAAGAAGAGATGGAATGAAATGAAGAATGACCTCAAAGAAAGAAATGAAAGATATGTATGTAGAGAAAGAAGATAATGATACATCCTGATAAAATTTTTAATTAAAGAATGCATTGCATGTAAAATAAATACACTTATGGCCAAACAGCATAGATGTGGTGAAATTACAGTGATGCAACGTTAAAATTCCTCCAATTATAAAGATAATAGGTAAAATAACATGTAGGGATAAAAAATATAGGGAAGGTACGATGATACATTCTCGCCCACGCCATCGTTTTCTAGCGCCATTGATAACCAACTAGTTAGAACATGCAGACTAACAACCTACCCTTTTAGACGGGAGGGAAACGGAGATAAAAGAAAAAAATATGACGATCGGAACACGTGTTTGAATCTAAAAGTCTAAAAGACGCAATTTGTAGTTTTAAAGAAAAAAAATTACGCCACTAGTTGACACAATGTAAGGGATTGGTAGAAAAACGAACTTAGCTCTTGTTAGAAACAGACGTATCTTTGACTGTTTACGGTAATTAGTCGTTTTGTTTGAATATAGCGGCAAAACGCCGTGGACGAAGGTTCAAAAACAAATTTCAAAACTAACCTTGAGAAAAGTAGTTTTTTCTTAATAATAAAGTTAGGAGAATAAAAACTAGCTAGTTTGATAGCCCATCTTTCCCTGACAAATAATATACTTTTAATTACACAGACGGACAGATAACACGGAAGATATTGACGAAATACTATATTGTTCAATACAGACTAGCGAACAGTATTTTGTGCATATTTTCACTAAAGTTACATTTTGACGTCCTTGAGACTAAAAATGCAGAAAAACAGTACATATGGACTAGGGGCAGGATAGGAGGGTAGAAGCTAAAAATAACTTAGCATAGAATCTTAGAAGTAATGGGAGGCAGATTTGTGTAGTTGTTTCGTGTAGTTAGTCCAAAAAACAAGTGTAATTTTGGGGAAAAAACCAAGTTGAGACGGACGGACCGACAGAAAAATACTACACACTAGACTGAGATTGGACTGAAATTGGACTTTTAGTTTGAATATTTGAAAAGGTAGAGGGGAAGTCCGCTGATTGGACAAAAGCATTTATATTATTGACAGAAAGACGCACGCTTGTGCCATTTTTAAAAGACTGTCCTTACACACAGTTCGTTGAAGCTAAATGAGTGATTTCCAGAAGATATTATATATTATCAGTGGGACGCCATACTATAGCCAGCAGCTCAGCTGAGTTTTGCTAGTACAACGTAACTGTGTTTTCACATTTTGAATTGTGAGTTTCTGGTCTGGCACTACGCTAGTGCCAGATGCTTAGTAGATGTCCAAGTATGGATCTAGAAGCCTATCATTTTACTCCAGCACTTGTGAGGAGTGGGCCACTGGAATTCTTTACTGCATCGCCACAGGCCAGATAAATGAATACCTGGCCTGCTGTAGATTCATCACACTGGTTCCACAAATAAATAAATAAACCAAAATCGTGTTGATAAAAACTGTACTGCAGGTCTAGATTTAAGAGACCATGAACATTATAAACCGAGATTGGGCATGATGACACCACCCCGACTAGACATCCAGTGCTAGTTTTCCAAAGACACTGTAGTTAGTGTTAATATTAACCAATGTGACAATATTTATGTACCAAATTTCATTTTGATTACTCAATATATATATACCTTTATTGATAAATACATATTGTTTCATATGTCCTGATCAGAAAAACATTTGGTTCAGGACTAAATAAATTTAAAAGATTGTCAAATTTAAATTCTAAAAACCCAGTGTTAGTTGATTTTATCATAGAGATTATTATTCTTAGTATTAGACTTAGTATTTACATGTGTGTGTCTGCGTATCTTATTACCTACACATCACATTTCATTACCCTAGACATTAAACGTAGCTAACATACATAATAGTAGAATAAGTCTGTTTGAGGTCATAAGTGGTAGCAGAAAGGCCTTCTGTAACTCACATAAACTGTTATCTTCAGGAGCCTTTACAGCTGACGCTGACCTCATCCAAAACATTAGGTAACATAACAACCACGCAATAACATCAAAAACCACAACAAATATTGGGGTCCTGTCCGGGATTTGAACCCTCTCCCACTACAAATATTGGGTAGCTCTTGTCCCGGGATTTAGGTTTATCAAAGATATTAGGGTCTCCTGGTCTGGGAATTAAACTATTGGGGACATAGTTGTATAAATTTAACAGTGTCCCTAAAATTAAAAGTGTAAAATAAAAGTTGATGAATCTTCACAGCCAGTGGTAATTCATTAATTAATTAATATATTACCTTAATAATTAGAGTTTACAATTTACCTTAGTCATGGTTAAATTGTGTGATATAGTATGATAGATCCTGCCAAATTCAGATCGGCTGCTGTGCTGACGGCGAAGGAAATGAACATGGATGGTCAGGTTTTAATTCAGTATGTAACTTCAGAATGTGACAAGTATATTGAAAGGGAAGATAGGAGGTTAGCTGAAGAGAAGATGTTACAGATTGAGGTTGATAAAGAAATTAAGAGGCTGCAGATTGAGGCTGACAAAAAGGCTAAGGCATTGGAGGCAGATAGGGAGGCTGAAATAAAGAAGCTCCAATTAGATGAAAAAAAGGCTGAAAGGGAAGCAGAGGAAAGAAGATTGACTGCTGAAAGGGAAGCAGAGGAAAGAAGATTTGCTACAGAAAGAGAGGAAAAGAGATTGACTGCCGAAAGGGAAGCAGAAGATAGGAGATTGCAAAGGGAGCACGAGTTACGACTAAGGGAGTTGGAATTACAAGGCCATGCTCCTGAAAATGGTGCCAGCCCCTTTCCCTCCGATGCCACTGTTAGTCAGGGAGCATCAACCTCAGCTATGGGTTTTCATTTTGACCATTTTGCAGAGAAAGACGATGACATAGAAAGTTTCTTAAGTAGATTTGAACTATTGGCTACTACGTATGGGTTGGGGAGAGAGAGGTGGAGTCTTAAGTTATCCCAGGGGCTTAGAGGTACTTCTTATGAAGTCTTTGCTAAAATGAATAGAGACGACCAAGACAATTATGACATGCTAAAGCAGGCTCTGTTATTGAGATATGAAAAGAATGGTGAATTTTATCGTAAGAGGTTTAGAAATGCCAAACTTTTGTCTGGGGAGACATACCACCAATTCTCTGCCAGACTGGAAACTTATTTGGAGAAATGGACGGCTCTGGGGAAGACCCAAGATCTTAAAGAAATGATCATGATAGAGCAATTAAGAGAGTCCATGGCTCCAGACCTGAGAAAATTTCTCAAGGAACAAGGTGCAGAGAGGTTGGAGGAGGTTTTGAATGTTGCTGAGAGGTATCAGGCAGCCCAGGCAGAGGTAGTTGGCTCTAAAAAGAAACATATAGAAAATGTTAAAGCCCCACAGCACTTTAATAAATTTGATACTAGAGAACAAGGTAATAAAGGTAGGACCAACTTTGATAGGCCACGAAATGATTATCGTGATAGAAACTCACAGTTCAATGACCAAAAGTATAATGAAAGAAAACCTTTTAACCAAGGAAAGAGGTGGTGCAAATGGTGCAAGAAAGACAACCATAACACCGAATTTTGTAAAAGGAAACCTTCAAACATTGCTGCAATGAAATCGGGGCACCAGAGATTAAAGGTTAATCCTAATGGACAGTAGGAACCTTATCACCCCCCAGTTTGTGAGGATGTTATTTGTAATGGGGTCACCATAAGGTGCCTATATGATACAGGTTTGGATTATGATTCAGTTGTGAAGTCTAGCCTAGTGGACCCAAGTCAATATACCACCGAAACAGTAGAAATACAAGGGGCGACTAAGGACATACCACTCATGACACTTCCCATCGCAAGGATAACGGTGAAAACTCGCTATGTGGAAGGAGAAATCAGAGCAGCAGTGATAGATGAACCAATCTACCCTCTGATATTGGGGTGTAGATATGTCTTCTTGGGGAATCCCGAGAGACCTGTGATCATGGCGACAGTACAGACCAGGTCACAGTCAAAGGAGGAAGAAGGTGAACCTATAAATGCTCATCCAGAAGAGATAAGGAAGGAGCAGGCTGAGGATAGGACACTCAAGCCATGTTTTAAAAAAATTGCCCAAATGCCACACACCTCCAAGCAAGGGAGAGTATTTTATGAAGAACAAATTGATATACAGGAAGGCCGGAACTGGAACAAATGGTCACAACCAGCTGGTTCTTCCCGCTTCATATAGGGATAAAGTGATGGAACTAGGGCATGCGATTCCCTTCAGTGGTCACATGGGGATCAGCGCCACAGGACAGCGTATAGCTTGTCATTACTTCTGGCCAGGGATAACGGAAGATATAAAAAGATATGTCAAATCCTGTCCAGAATGTCAAAGGGTAGCTAGAAAGCATTGGACTGCTCCTGCAACTTTAGGGGAAATGCCCATAGTGGGAACACCTTTTGAGAGGGTTGCAGTGGATATTGTGGGACCTCTCACTCGGACCAAGAGGAGGAACAGTTACATCCTTACTCTGGTGGACACTTGTTCTATGTGGGGAGAGGCGGTAGCCCTGCCATCAATTGATTCGAAGCAGGTGGCAGAGGCATTACTTACAATATTCACAAGATTAGGATTCCCGCATCAAATCTTGATTGATAATGGCTCACAGTTCAAGGGGAAACTAACGGAAGAGGTTTTTAAGCTATTTCAAGCCAGACACTTTCATTGTAGTCCGTACCATCCACAAGGGAACGGCCAGGTAGAGAGGTTCAACGGGACTCTCATTTCTATCCTGAGGAAGCTGGCACATGAAAAACCTGATATGTGGGATCAATTTCTGCACGCTGCGTTGTTTGCGGACCGGGAAGTACCACATAGTTCAACCGGGATGGCTCCCGCAACCCTGCTATTTGGGAGGCCAATAAAAGGTCCATTAGAAGCATTATTAAGAACCTGGACAGATGAGAAGGCAGAAGAGACTGTTACCTCATCATATCAATATGTGAACGAGCTGACCACTAGTCTGAAAGCTGGATCTAAACTGGCAAATGATAATTTGAGACAAGCCAGGAAGAAACATGCAGCGTATTTTAATAGGAAGGCAAAGGACAGAGAATTAGCTGTGGGAGAGAAAGTGCTTCTTCTACTACCCGGCAGCCAGAATAAGTTGCAAATTGGATGGCACGGTCCATATAAGGTTCTAGAGAAGGTGTCTAGAACAAACTATAAAATTGAGAAAAAGGGGAAGGAAAAAATATATCATGTGAACCTTTTAAAGAAGTATCTGGACAGACCAATCCAGGAAAGCACCCCCTTACTGACCTTGGCTATCGCAACTGAAATGAAAAATGAACCACTCACCTCACATGAATACCCATTACACCCCTGTGAGACAGCCGCACAGGTAAAAGTCAGTAAGCACCTGACTAAAAACCAGAGGGAGAGAGTTCAACAGGTTCTGGAGGAACATATGGATGTGTTAACAGATAAACCAGGATATACAAATTTGTTACAGTATGACATGAAGCTGGTAGACTCAACACCAATCTGTATGAGAGCCTATTCTGTTCCGTTCGCTAAGGAGAAGGCATTGAATGAGGAAATAGATTATTTGTTGAAAGAAGGGATTATTTCTCACAGTGAATCTTCTTTTAGCTTCAGTGTAGTTTTGCTGAGGAAACCGTCTGGGGAACATAGACTGTGCATAGATTACAGGAAACTGAATGCTGTCACAGAAGGTCAGGTGGATCCATTACCAGACACAAAACAGTTATTTGCCAGATTGAACAAGGCAAAATACTTTTCGAAGGTGGATCTTAGCAAAGGCTATTACCAGATTCCAGTGAAGCCTGAAGTTAGACCTTATTTAGCTTTTAGCAATTCGGAAGGACATTATGAATTCAACATGCTACCATTCGGACTGAAAAATGCTCCGAGTGTATTTTCTAGGATGATGCGCAAATTGTTGGATCCCTTGAATAATCCATGTATCACAAATTTCATGGATGATATTCTCGTCGCCACAGAAACATTTGAAGAACACATTAACTCTCTGAATATGTTATTTGATAGGCTTAGAGAAGCGAACTTAACTGCTAGACCAACAAAATGTTGTATTGGATGCAAAGAGTTGGAATTCTTGGGACATACTGTATATCAGGGTAACATGACCCCTGACCCCAAGAACTTGGAAAAACTGCAGAGAGCACCTAGACCACAAACAAAAAAGGACGTGCGATCATTCGTGTCGTTATGTGGATTTTACCAGAAATATATCAAAAATTTTAACTCTATATGTGCTCCTCTGACTGATCTGACTCGCAAGGGAAATCCAGATAAAATTGTTTGGTCAGCGCAATGTGAATTGGCATTCCAAGAGTTAAAGGAAAAACTCACTAGCAAGCCTATTCTCAAATTGCCTGATTTGACTCAGGACTTTGTGGTGAGAACAGACGCAAGAAATGTAGGCCTGGGGGCTACTTTGTTGCAAAGGTCCTCTTCACCCAATGGGGAACTGAACCCAGTCGCTTATGCAAGCCGCAAGTTGAACAAAGCGGAGCAAGGATATTCCACAAGCGAAAAAGAATGTTTAGCGTTAATCTGGGCAATAAAAAAGTTCCAAATCTATCTGTATGGTAGGACTTTTGTGGTCCAGACAGATCACCAGCCCCTAGTGTTCTTATCTCAGGCCAAGCATGAAAATGCAAAATTGTTAAGATGGTCTTTATTGTTGCAACCTTATCAGTTTAATATTGAATATATCCCAGGGTCACAGAATGTCGGTGCAGATTTCCTCAGCAGGCACCCCTGTGATCAAAATTAGAGTAGTTGGCAGGCGTGAAGAGTTAATTTTATCTATGTGTATCACTGATTTTGGAACTTTCTTTAGTGCATGTTCTCAGGTGGGGAGATGTGTGGTGAAGTTATAGTGATGCAACGTTAAAATTCCTCCAATTATAAAGATAATAGGTAAAATAACATGTAGGGATAAAAAATATAGGGAAGGTACGATGATACATTCTCGCCCACGCCATCGTTTTGGATAACCAACTAGTTAGAACATGCAGACTAACAACCTACCCTTTTAGACGGGAGGGAAACGGAGATAAAAGAAAAAAATATGACGGTCGGAACACGTGTTTGAATCTAAAAGTCTAAAAGACGCAATTTGTAGTTTTAAAGAAAAAGATTACGCCACTAGTTGACACAATGTAAGGGATTGGTAGAAAAACGACCTTAGCTCTTGTTAGAAACAGACGTATCTTTGACTGTTTACGGTAATTAGTCGTTTTGTTTGAATATAGCGGCAAAACGCCGTGGACGAAGGTTCAAAAACAAATTTCAAAACTAACCTTGAGAAAAGTAGTTTTTTCTTAATAATAAAGTTAGGAGAATAAAAACTAGCTAGTTTGATAGCTCATCTTTCCCTGACAAATAATATACTTTTAATTACACAGACGGACAGATAACACGAAAGATATTGACGAAAGACTGTATTGTTCAATACAGACTAGCGAACAGTTTTTTGTGCATATTTTCACTAAAGTTACATTTTGACGTCCTTGAGACTAAAAATGCAGAAAAACAGTACATATGGACTAGGGGCAGGATAGGAGGGTAGAAGCTAAAAATAACTTAGCATAGAATCTCAGAAGTAGGGGGAGGCAGATTTGTGTAGTTGTTTCGTGTAGTTAGTCCAAAAAAACAAGTGTAATTTTGGGAAAAAAACCAAGTTGAGACGGACGGACCGACAGAAAAATACTACACACTAGACTGAGATTGGACTGAAATTGGACTTTTAGTTTGAATATTTGAAAAGGTAGAGGGGAAGTCCGCTGATTGGACAAAAGCATTTATATTATTGACAGAAAGACGCACGCTTGTGCCATTTTTAAAAGACTGTCCTTACACACAGTTCGTTGAAGTTAAATGAGTGATTTCCAGAAGATATTATATATTATCAGTGGGACGCCATACTATAGCCAGCAGCTCAGCTGAGTTTTGCTAGTGCAACGTAACTGTGTTTTCACATTTTGAATTGTGAGTTTCTGGTCTGGCACTACGCTAGTGCCAGATGCTTAGTAGATGTCCAAGTGTGGATGCCTAGAAGCCTATCATTTTACTCCAGCACTTGTGAGGAGTGGGCCACTGGAATTCTTTACTGCATCGCCACAGGCCAGATAAATGAATACCTGGCCTGCTGTAGATTCATCACCCTGGTTCCACAAATAAATAAATAAACCAAAATCATGTTGATAAAAACTGTACTGCAGGTCTAGATTTAAGAGACCATGAACATTATAAACCGAGATTGGGCATGATGACACCACCCCGACTAGACATCCAGTGCTAGTTTTCCAAAGACACAGTAGTTAGTGTTAATATTAACCAATGTGACAATATTTATGTACCAAATTTCATTTTGATTACTCAATATATATATATACCTTTATTGATAAATACATATTGTTTCATAGTCCTGACCAGAAAAACATTTGGTTCAGGACTAAATAAATTTAAAAGATTGTCAAATTTAAATTCTAAAAACCCAGTGTTAGTTGATTTTATCATAGAGATTATTATTCCTAGTATTAGACTTAGTATTTACATGTGTGTGTCTGTGTATCTTATTACCTATACATCACATTTCATTACCCTAGACATTAAACGTAGCTAACATACATAATAGTAGAATAAGTCTGTTTGAGGTCATAAGTGGTAGCAGAAATTCCTTCTGTAACTCACATAAACTGTTATCTTCAGGAGCCTTCACAGCTGACCTCACCCAGAACATTAGGTAACATAACAACCACGCAATAACATCAAAAACCACTACAATAGAACACAAAGACAATGTCTATATATACCAAAAACACAAAAGAAAGCAATATTAACTCTTTCAGTCCCAAGCAAAAAATTGGGTTTGGCCCAAACAAAAATGGCCATACCAGTATGTTTTTATTGTTTTTGTTTGGAAATAATTTTTTAAATGTTCATATTCATAAATAACAAAAGTCCATAATGGATGGCTATACTTTAAGAAAATAGCGTTTTTGAGTTGTCAAAATTAGAAAACAGCCCTAGAAAGGATCAAGAGATACGAAAGCCAGTATACTGTTGATTGGGCCAAATGGGTCTAGCGGGAAGTACAGTATACTGGCTCTTGGGGGTTAAAGAGTTAAATAAAGTATAATAGGCAATTTCAACAAGTTAATAAACTTATTAAGTACTAATAATGAATTATTATGGATATCACCCAAAAAAATGACATCGTTATAAATCATTACCACTGACGCACAACTAAGCGCTGGGTAAAGAAACAACATTACAATGTCAGAAGGAAAAAAAAAAACCTTTTCTCTTGTCTTCATTTCTTTTTACAAAAAATGTACAATACCGAAATGTATCATAATGATAATTTAAGTTTAAATATAATTATCACTATAATTGTTACACATTCAGCGATTATCCAAAACACAGTCATATAAGAATAACACGGCAATGAAATAGTGCATAACGATGAACCAACATACTATGTTAAAGACGTTGTACCATATCCTAATACAGTACTATCTAATATACTATACTATACTAATATACAATACTATCTACTATCCTAAAGAAGTTACATAGCAAGGAAAACTCCAGTGGTCTTAAAACATCCTATGAACATGAAGAGGTAAAATCATCCAATACGGAGTCAACATGCCGACTGGCTTCACTTGAACAGCAAAACTTGCGCAAGGCGACAAATACACCAGGTTGTAAAGTAACAGCCTAATCAAACAACATAGCAGCTCTGATTCTCATCGAAAAGCCGTCGCTGTGAAAAAAACACAAATGAAAATCACTATTTTAATAACGGTAGGATTTTATGAAAGGCAACAGTTAACTTTAAATTTAACCTACCGCGTGTGGCTGTGTAAACTTCTGACCACTGTAAGATGTTAATCAAACCTTCCTCCGTTACACAAGAAAGGGTAACAGAGAAAGTAGCACAGACTAACCTTCTATAACAATTGTATAGGACGATAACATGTCTGAGAAAAACAGCAGTGTGCAATGATGTACGGAAAAGTTGTGAATATACACATGATAGCAACGTCATGTTGAGCGTAATGATGGCTGACAATCTAAGTGTTAAGGTCAAAAGGGGAGTAATCCTGAAAATGCTTGGTAGACAGATTAGATTTTGGGTTACGTTGCTTGAATGCTTGATTAGCTATGATGTTAGGTTAAATTATTATAGGGGAATTCTCTCGTGTGTTCGAGAAGTTTCGAAAGTCAGTAAGCGTGGTGAACGCTTCTCATCTCAAGTGGTTGAGATGAATTTGTTCTGTATTGTTTTGGGCTGGGTGATTAGCTCACGCGGTGAGTCCGCATGTTTTTTGACTGAGCGGTGTTGAACAGCCGAGTCTCGTGACTGTTTGAGCGGGAGATGTGTGATCCCGGGGCAGTCTGTTTCTGGGCGTGGACCGAAGTAGTCAGCCCTGTGTGTTTTTCATAGTGTATGCCTGCGCAGTGCTGAAGATAAGAGGCCATGATTCGTGTAGGCCATTTTTTTCCCTGAGAGAGGATAATTTTGAGATGTGAAGACATGATGATAGGCGAGATTATTGCAAATTGCCGGGTGTGCAGTCTTGTGAGTATTTTTGAGATGTAAGGATCCATTAACTTATATTGACATATATAGCGCTGAGATGATTGAGGACGCCATTATATTATCAGCACGGTGATGACGACCGTTTGCTAGAAAGATCCATTGACTATATTATTGTAGCGCTGATGTAAGAAGTATCTTTGATGAGGCCGTTTATATTGTTAGCACGGTGCGGACGACCGTTTGCTAGAAGGATCCATTGAATATATTATTGTAGCGCTGATGTTAGAAAGTATCTTTGATGAGGCCATTTATATTATTAGCACGGTGATGACGACCGTTTGCTGGAAGGATCTATTGAGTATATTATTGTAGCGCTGATGTTGGAAGTATCTTTGATGATTCTGAGAAGTGGAGTACTTTATTACTGTGAACTGTAATTCGACTATGTGTATTCGATGTTAACGTAATGTGATGTAATAAACTGTTATTAAATGTCGCCTGTAGTTTCAACGCTCCATGCCTCTGATGTGCGTACCTGTGGTTTGCGATTGTACCTACACACACTCACTACAACATTCCAAACTCGGTAATAGACCAGCAGGCGTGACAGTAGTAACTCATATCCATAAATAGCCCTTTGTGGGCGTGCCTTGAATCTCCTGACCTTACTACTGAACCTCGACCTATTTAATGATATAGCCTGTTTGTCGCATTTAAGAAACAACGCACGCCTTATCCGTGCCAGTGTTCAACTTTATACAGGTATCAGTTGACGTCCTATCCATACACACGAAGACACCACCATATTGTAACAGTGGTGGCAAACATTAACAGTAAGGCAAAGTTTCAGACATTACCAGTAATACCTTCTACTGAAAGACGTTACTGTTAAACAGACCGGTAACATATCTGGCTGCACATTTAACATTAACATATTTGGTCCCCGGCATCTTTACCATAACATATCTGGTGGCCAGTATGACTTATTGATACCAGTCTGTAATAACACATAACACTAAGATTTTGCGCAAGACAAAGGAAATGCAATTGACAAATGCATACATCTCATAGGCTGATGTGAAGTCATAGCCTGTGTACCGGGCAAAGAAAAAAGCAAGAAATATACCATAAAGGTGTAAAATCAGACCCACGTCGAAGTTTAAAAGAAAAGCAGTAAGTGCGACAAAAAGTCGTAAAAGACGAAGATACTGAGCTAACCGGCCCAATAAGAAAAGTAAAGAAACTCATAAGGTATAGATATGTACTAAGAACCAAGTCCGTACATGTGGCAAAGAAGACACTAGTCATTGCAGCACTGGAGTTGCAATCAATGTGACTGGATATAGATTCAGTCGTAGCTATAAAGTTAGTGTTTGTGTCAGGCAAAATCGAAGGATCTTCTTTTATAATAGTACTTAAAGAAGAATCAAAGTTAGAGTTGCGAAGTACTGAGGTATGTCGAATTGGGCTAAAAGAAGCACCAAAATTAGCATGATGAACAATAGTATCATCAATACTGCAAGATTTCCTCAAATTAGCAGAATGTATCACGTTATCGGAATGCACCTGGAGATAAGAGTTTATAAGAATTAGCATTTGTTTTATGAGAAGTTGTTTGAGTATCTGTAGCATTTTGTGTATTAATATCATTCATTACCTTCATTTTTTCCAGCTCTATGGATAACAACTTTTGCTCATGGAGTCTAACGTTTTCCTCAGCTTGCAAAAGTTTTTTTTCTTCCATTTGCATCTGCTGTTGAAATTTTTTCTCTTCCATTTCCATTTATTTTTGAATTTTTCTTTCTTCAGCCTCTAATTTCTGTTTTTCAGCCTCCATTTTTTGTTTCTCAGTCTCCATTTACGGTTTTTCCGTTTCCATCTCAAATTTTCTCTCTTCTGCCTGCATCTGCAATCTCCTATCTTCAGCCTTCATTTTCTGTTTTTCAATTTCCAGTTGAAGTTTCCTCTCTTCGAACTTCTGAGCCTTGTCATATTCGACACGTGCGAATTCTTTTACTTCTTCAATAGTCATACCAAGGGATTTCCCTTGTTTAATGAAATAATCTAAAGTAGATTGTTGCGCACATATTCTTTTGTGTGGCGCACAGATTACGCATACAAATGTAAAATGTAATTATTTGTCTGATAAAAATATATTTATCTTTGAATTCACGATTCTTAGCCTAAGAGACAGAACTCAGATTAGTCGATGTGTATTCATTCTATGAGTTATCTGTTCTTATACTTTCCTGAATATCGAACTCAGCGTAGGAATCTAGGTTTACAGCGATCTATTCTTTGTTTGGTTAGAAATAGATTGTTCTTGCTTCAGAATATCTATGGCCCGAATCTATGTGTATTTCTTGTCTATGTAGGACGAGTCTGTCTTATATCTTAATATCTTTGTATGTCTAAGTCGAACTATATCTTCGGTGTCGAACTCGGGGTTAAAGGTTGTTCGGCGGATGTGTCGCTAAGGGGAGTTGTTGAAGGCTGTCAGACGAGGAGTCGAGATTTTGATCTGGGTACGGGGCAAGACATGTTCTTATGTCCCCGAGTTTTTCTTTCATCATGGGGAAAGCCTTCTGTGAATTTGATGGCAAGTCCATTAACATTAGTCCCATGTGTTTAATTCTAACGCCTGGAGACGGTTGGAATTGTGGTGTTTTCGAACACAAAGGTATTCGCTCTTCCTACTGTGTCCTGTAGCCGGTGAAGTTAGCCATTGTTGTTCGGCTCATTCGCATCTTCGGGCAGAGGAGAGACTTTGTTATTAGAAGTACACCAGATATCTCTATACCTGATATATCTATGTTTCAGGCTACTTATGCCCACAGAACAGTTATTATGATGTTCCTCGAACTTTACGAAGGTTAGACTTAGAAAATATGTCCACAGAAGGTCAACGTGAACTGGATTCACAACCCGCCATTTCCGTGCGGTTTGTATTGAGACTTGCCTATATTTATATATACCCAAGATCTATTTGTATCAGGAAAGAGTTGATTAACTCGCATATTGCTAATGTTTTAGCTGAACCTGCTGAAGCTAACATATCTATGAGATCAGCTTACTTGAATGGACAATTTATTGAGGAACGTTACATTATGTTGATTGATATGCCTTACCTTGCTTGTGATTGATCGTCAGTGTCAGCGTACCTATTGTGGCGTCCTAACAAATGTTTGGAAACGTCACCAGCTATTACTTATTCACTTCCTCGTCATGAGTCAGTGTGACGTCCATGGAACGAGTGTACAGTTGCTCTGGGTGGAACTTTATCGATATCATTCCTGTATACATAATGTCAACACACCACCCACGCAAACCAGTCCAGAGACACCCTACCTCTTCATCTCCATCACCTCCAACATCTGTGAGTGACTACCTTGGTTCGGGTGTCCAAAGATAGGGTAAAAAAAAATAACAACACAGAATAAACAGTCGTTTTCATAAATTACACTCTATCATAGATATTATGTCTAATTTTATAAGATATGTCTCTTATATAAGTATACTGGAGAAACTCACTTTATCCCAACTCAGTGGGTAGCAAGTCCTTACTTAAGAACTTGTATAATCACCTTTTCAACTATTAATAATGTTATCAATTACTTACAAAATATGCATCATAATATTATCTGTCCATGAGAGAAATAGACAACGTAAACAAGAATGACGAAGACAAAATATAGAACACAAATGACTACGTTTGCAGAATAAACTAAACAAGAAGGCAAACTAAAGAAAAAATATTGCAAAAAATGCAATGACACTGCGAAACGAATGACAAGACAAGCGATAGCACAGTGTATAAACGAAAAATTGGTATAGAAATAAAAGTCAGCCAGGAGAGGAAGACACCCACAAACAAATTAATAAAAAAAACTAAGGAACAGAGAAAATACTACCACCACAACAATGAAACGTTTCGTCACACCTAAACAAAGATATCACGGATTACCAAACACAGTGGACTAAACTACTTCAGCAAAAGATTCGCTGGAAAATTTCCACTGCGGGAAATCCGTAAGAATGTGTCCCTAAAGAACGCTTACGTAGGCCCTGGTTGAACTGGGATGTATCCTAACGTAAGTACCCAACCCAACCTCCCACATAAACATAGAACATTTAACATAGAAGAAAGAATATAATAGTGTAAGCTCTGAAGAAGGCTCAATTACAACGAACAGTGGTACAGTTTACATACGAACAACCACACATCTTGAAAAGGAAAAAACTCCCAGCTTCCGTAACAACAGTAATGATGGACATCGGGTATGACAATACAATCCAGCGTTGATGGCTACAGGATCTCCTCATCGAGTGTTGAAAGGAAACACTTGAACGTGGATGAAGTCTACTTGAAACACTTGGTCACCAAAAAAAGCATTGTCAACACTGTAAATCTTGTGAAACTTGACTTTGCAATAATCTTCTGTTAGAAAATATCCTATAGAATGGCGTTGAACTAGTTTGCTTATTTCCTTCTATAGTTGTTATGGCACCCCAAAGAACTGGCTCACCGGTTTATGTTGTGGTGCGTTTCCTTGTAGACAGGCATGGAGAGAATGGCCACCAGTTTATGTTAACCAGTTTATTTTCTTTAACATTTTTTTGTAGCAGATTAAGACTGGCCAATACTTCTGCTTCTAAGTCAAGTTTATAGTGGTGGAAAGATGGCAATGCCGATATATGTATATACGCTGATAATAACGATCAGCTTAGATCGGGCTTACGGATGGCCGACCGGTGTGTGAATGAGTGACTGTCAACATACGCGATTGCAAAGGGCACTGGCATACCTACACAGACTGGAACGACATACCACAGTAAACGTAAGAGTCAGGAAATGTTGAAACGACTGGTAACGTTATACACAGTTTATTACTGACACAGTGACGTAGACATCATGGCATAAATAGTTCACAGCATAAACATACAGCATCGGGTGAGTAAATCCAACAATCCGTTAACAGGGACTGCATACCTCACGGTTCATAAAAAAATAACTTGAGCTGACCTACTCCAAGGTTTTGAATAATCAGTATTATACATAAACAAGCCAGCATAGTAAATCCAAGGCTTTGAACACAAATGCAGTGCAACAATAAGCCATCATAATCCAAGCTTTGAACAACAAATGCAGTTTAACAATAAGCCCGTGCAATCCAAGGCTTTGTATGACAAATACACCGGCAGAAAAACATTCCCATAAATAGTCTCTTTATCTTTATTTCAAAAAATATCCTCTTCAATTATCTTTCTTTATCAAAAAAATACAAATACGCTGGAACACACTAGCGAGATAGATAACGACCATCCCGTAGCTCTGCCAGCAACGCACTCTCACGAGATCTCCGCATCTCAGAACAGCCCAGTAAAAACCACTCATGCAAGGACTAACCGCTTGAGAACTCAGCTCAGTTCCACCGTCTCTTTCCCCAAACTATCACTAAGAACCTTCGAAAACTTTCCTTATCTTATTTTTAAAAAACAAACTAACAACTACTCAGTTTGAGCTATGTTCAAAAATTACCGAGCATAAAGCCCCCAACTGAAAAAAAATTCATCTCATCACTAAAAGCGTGCTTAATAGCGTGTGTAACAAAAATCCGACCCGTCCATATGAGTCTTTAACAATTAACTCCCATTAATAAAAATATGACTTAGCAGTATGTTATCAGGCACTCGTAAGAAATAAAGAAGCAGAACACTAGACATCAGAAAAACAACAGACGCGAGTGGCTTATCGAGGACTCGAACCCTGGACCTTCCGTGTGACAACCCCGACTAGCCATGCAAGCGAATTACAGTATCCCCCTGCCATCTACGCATCACCAAAAATGATGTTGCGATGACAGGTCATTAGTGCGAACTGCAAGACCTAACACCGGAAGTTTTACCATGGGCAGTTCAGCTTATTAATGACGCAATCACTTCTCTTGTTCCCCTATAATACAGTATAGGTCAGTCCACACAAGACAAAGACCTTAATGCTGTGTAGTAAATGATAGTAGACTAAGAACAGTAAGTAGTTTTCTGTTTTGATTCACAAACAATCGGGCCTTCAGTTTTGCCTTTTCCGACGCCTCCACTGCTATCTGGCTTGCGTAAATATCTTTTTTTCTCAAATTAACATCATATTGGTAAGAGGTTTGAACATCTTCATTTATGTTAACTCCAACCAATAATTGTTTTAGAATGGACATGGGTCCTCTAGGCTTAGCACTGAAGACTAACTCAAACGGAGCAAAACCAGTATGTTCGTTGGGTACTTGCCTATATGCGAACAATACTGCAGGTAGTACTCTATCCCAGTCCTGCGGGTACTTATTAGTAACCTTGCCTAACATCTGCCTAAGGCAACGATTAATTCTCTCAATTTTTCAATTTAAACTTGCGTCATATACAGAACTAAGAGAACGGTTTATATCGAACTCTTTCATCACTTGTGTCATTACGCCAGAGACGAATTGAGTTCCCCGATCTGATAGGATATTTTCGGGAAAACCCAATCGACTAAAAATTAAAAATAGCGCATCAGCGACATCAAAAGTCGATATAGTGTTAAGAGAAATAGCTTCTGACCAGCGCGTGCACATATCAATGCAGGTCAGCACATATCTGTGACCTCTAGCTGATGTGACTGGTAGTGGACAATAAGGTCAATCACCATCTTTGCGAAAGGACGCAACGATACATCCGAAGTCTGGAAAGGCGCATTATGTTTGGGGCGTTTTGTTGTCACATTCTTGCAAATTTTGCATGCGCGACAAAAAGTTAGTCCGTATGTTATTTCTCTAAGATTTTTGTGCATGGTGATTTACTAGATAGGTCCGTCATTTATATTTCTCTAAGGTTTACTGTGTTACATAGGCTGGCAGAATAAATAATAATTTCTAGCTAAACTATTCCAGCTATAAAATAAATTTAATTAATTGCTAGTAACCAGTCAGATAATATTTTAACCAACTAGTAAATGCACTGTTCGTCATGAGTATTGACGAAATATGTACTTATTTCTAATTCATGATGATTAACTTCTTTAAATGACTAGAATTTAGTTCACGGGAGTTTTTAAACGATGACATGTTCTAAGCTTGTAGTTTCAATTTTAGTTAAATAACCGAAGTGGATAAATATATTATATTTTACGCGGGTTAAGGATAGGATTGAGAATACTATATTATGGTAAAGTATTTGTATTTTTCTCTTCTTTACACAGTATTGGGTCAAAACCAAAATCTACCAGCTGCTTCCATTTAAATCAGAGAATAAACATATGAAAGAACATTTCTTAATTGATATCTGGGTCTTCAAGGAAAACCTGTCTGGCTTCGTGTATGCACCCAGAAAGAGACAGAGTACCAACTCAAAGAACATTAAGAATAAATATTGTAACTGGGCTTACAGATCCAGATTTACGCTACAGATGCAGATTTATATTTACCAAATTTCATTTTCATTCAGCGCGTAGTGGCGAAATCACAAACATTATCATTTCCCGACGTTTGACCAATTGTGGTGCTACAAAGAATTTTATACTGAGAGAAGTTACCGACTTGACATTCCTATGTACTGGAAATCTCAAGCTATTGACACTGTGAGCACTGTTCAATTTTTTACCTAGTCTAATTAATGTGATATAAACAGTAGTCCTAAATAAAAATAACAAAAAGAACGCTCCTCTGAGAAGTGGATTTAACCTGTCTCTGAGGAGCTGGGGTTTTCTTTGCCAAAAATAACACTGGATTTGCTGTTTGCGTGTGTCCTAAAGATTGTTCCAGAAGGTGCAACTCAAGTATTAGGTAAGAACGAATGTACGTGGCCACGCTTGTCTGAGAAGAAAGGAAGGATGAATGAATAATCCTCATATATATATATATATATATATATATATATATATATATATATATATATATATATATATATATATATATATATATATATATATATATATATATATATATATATATATATCTTGTAGAATCCATGTACTCACGTTGGTTATTTAAAGTGTGTAAGTTTTGTTAACACTGTCCCTTTATCAGAATAGATTAACGTACAAACTCTGTTCTTGACTGTAGATAATAGCGTAAAAAAATCTTTGACTCTATGGGAGTTAATAACTTTCTTCTAACGGGATCTTGTCTCAACAGAGGGAGGGAGGATTACACCTATGGGTCTATTTCTTGATTAATCCATTAACATATGTTTATTTGTATTTTTATTGATATTCACATTATTGCTGTTGTGAAGTTTCTTTATGGTAAATAAAATTTATCTAAACTTTATTTACAGGTATTGGTCAGCTCGTCCCAAAAATATCCCTATTCCATTGATATAGTTTTTCACGTTTGTGCGTCTAACTGTCGTCACTTATGTGTGTGTGTATGTGATATATATATATATATATATATATATATATATATATATATATATATATGTTTTGGTAATCTGTCTGACAAACAATGTTCTGTTGCTGAGAGGCTGGATTAGAGAATCTTCTCGACTCCAGGGACACATTTTACCAATTTTTTTCACCATCTCACACGTAAAAATGTATTTCTTATTTTATCTCTCACTGAGTCATCACATGTTCTAGTTCTATTCAGAAGGGACCAAACTATGTCTTAATTCCCCTACGGAAAATCTACGACACCCGACGCTGGCTACTTTATTCGCGAACGACGAGATCAGTGTACTACTTCGTTTGTATTCTTTTTTCTAATGCATAGTCAACCAGATTGACAACGTGTGGATACAATGATTGGAACATTCAGCTATTGTTATTCAACAAAATTAAAATAGCACACTGCACAGATATGTCATGTTGACATTTGGTTTGCTTTTTAAGGAATGTCTTCATTGCACACGGACAACTCCATCAGTGCTCCGATCTCCACCCTTAGATCACACAAGGAGAATATCAGCACAGTGCACGAACTCTGTTGCACCGGCGAGAATCCCAGTGTGTGTAGATAGGAATCACACATTCTATAAATATTGTTGCGGTGGGTAGGTTTCTAATTATTAAATTTTGCCAGGGAAGCGGCCGTATTGCCTACTCTTTACAATTTCCAACTGTGGTGGAAATTTTATCGTGCGTCACGCGCACACGGGACCTTCTATTTTTTTCGCCCGTATCCGAGAAGGCTAGGAATCCGATGTCACTACCCAGGAGACCGGGGGGAGGGGGGAGGGGGAGAGGGGGAGTATGACATCATTAGGACCACTGGTTCTGAAAAATGCTTCCATAAATTATATTCCGTCAACTGGGTATCGAACCCAACACCTCTAGAATACGAGGTGGACGCCATACCTCTTAGCCACTCCGACCCCCCATATTAACATATTTAAATCGAAGACAAGTCAATAAAATTAAATAATAAGTAATAGGTCAAACATAACTCCGTCCTATAGATTTTAATAACATAATAAACAAATGTGCAATACAAAAATCAAGAAAACGGTTAGTATAAATATGTCTCTATGACATTCTGATGTATGTATGGATTTATACATTGTTTTGTACATATTATTACATGTTATTCCCACTGTCACGGATTTCCTCCCCTTAGCTTTGCAGTAGTTGTCCAACAGTGACCAAAACTCAAGAGTAACTAATGTGGGTTTTCAAATTGTCTACCTTTGTACAAGATTACTCTTGGCAGAGTTATAGATAGAAGGATAATGATGCTTCTTCCTCAAGGGAGATCACTAGATGTTCAGAAAGCGAGAACGATGCTGCATGAGCTGAGCAAATGTTAACTCTAGTATCTGCCGGCAACGTTTGTGGAGATTTATGCAATAATTAATGTTAGCTCGTTCAAGCCCCCAGCTGAGTTAATTCAGCGAAATTCATGTGATCATTATTTTCATTGGTTATCAGGTATGGATTGAACTATATATATTAGAATCGGAACTCACACATGTGCCTTACACTCTGTAATGATTAAAGCTGCAATAATAAGGCCAGCTAGGAGTAAAGTTTATTGACAATCGGTGGCAATCCGGCTAACAGTTTACAAGCACTACGTGGTTGCCAGTTAGCAGTGGTGGTCCAAGTCAATCAGGTGTTTGCTCCTAGTTCATTAGGCACAATGCAAAGCCAGATACTACTGGATCCACAACCGGGATTGAAACCAGTAACATGACAAGCCAAGTGTATGGTGCTTGTCCAATAAATACCACATGTCCTAATGTGTATCTAATTCTTAAGTATGTGTATGTTAATGATGTGCTCATATGTCTATTTATATACATGGGTCATAATGTCATCACAACTCATGTCGTACATTATATGTCATCAGTCATATAAAGACAAAAGGTAAGATAATGTAAACAAAAGTACATGCTAGATCATTAGCCACATAGACACTAGAAAGCCGTATCATACAAACAGAAAGCCTTTTTACAAAACTGTGACAAGGCATAAAGAAATCAGATTTCGCAGGTGACCCAGTGTTTGTGATTGTCTTCGGTTGTTTCTTCTCTCTCTGTTGCGTAGTTCATCATCAAGCTTTTGTAGTTCTTCAGTTCATCACGGTTTGTAATTCTTTCTTGCCTCTCTGATAATAGACTCTGTGGTTGCTAACGGGGAATGATTTGTAATGTTTACAGAACTACAAATGATCTAACTGGGATAAATGTGTAATTTTACAGACCTACAAACGAGCCAACTGAGACATATTTGTAACGTTCAAAGACCTACAGGTAAGCGGACTGGGATATACTTGTAATGCTGACAGAGCTATAGACGGGCTAACTGGGATAGATTAGTACTACTGATAGAACTGCAGATGGACTGACTGGAGCAGAATTACAACGCTGTCACATAGGTTTTTTGAGATTATTAATATTTGTCATAGTTCTATGAGAAGGATAGTTGAAACCTTTACCTAAAACTATCAATAGACAACAAATACGATTTCAAGTAAGCAGAAACTACACATCAAACCCCAATTCCGACAACTGTCTACATAGATTACAGTTATATAACTACGGGTAGAAAAATAAAGTAGACATTCCACCAAGAACGAACCAAAACCGTAGAACAAGAGAGACAGTTTATCATTGACATATCAAATAAAACAACACAGTGAAACAATAAACAATCCAAAGGAATAATTACTTATTGCAATTTTAGACACCATTCGTCAAATCGTTACTGTTAAAGTGATAAATCATAAATCAGCTGGAGTGAAGGAAGACCACACTATGGTTAGATACAAGAGAAAACAAAAAATCACACATGGATCTTCATTTCAACTAGTAGTGCTTTTAACGACACGCCGGTACACTAGCAATAATTAATGTAGAGGTAAAATCATTACACTTAAAAAATATAAGTAAATGAGTATATGGATTGAACAAGCAGAAACACTGGAATAAACCTTACGACGTGACGGTGAGACAGGCAGCTAGCGGTCCTTCACAGAAATAGACCTTTTCATGGCTAATATAAAAGTCCCTCCCCCCACATAATTAAATAAAAAAGGACAGAAAAAACAGTACAGCATAATGTAATAAAAATGCGCACAATATACCCTGCTTATAACCGAGATATGACACCTCTTGTCAGGTTTTGACCGGATGTCGAATCTCAGAAATAAGTGAAAAAAAAAAAACTTAACTATGTGATACTTTAAGCAGCAGAGACAAAATAGTTAGGGGAAAGCATCCTATTTACTTTCAAAGGGAAATTATTTAATTACTAACAAAAATTATAATAAATAACATATTTTTATTTTCTTTTTCATATTTATGAACTTCTTAGACAAAATTATAAAAGGCATAAGTAGCTCATTTATCTTTGTTAGTACATTTTTTATATTGTTACAATTTTGTTGTGTGTCTTTTTTTAGAGTTAAAGGACTATAAAAAATAAGGAGTTTTATGTACATGTTAAAGTCGTGAACACTTATTTGCTCTGCCACTTTCAATAACATTTTCCTCTACATTAACTGAACCGTTGCACTCCTAGATGTTCGCGCCAAAAAGTTTTATCGGCGTCAAAGAGCGCACTTTGACAATCTTTTAAACACATTTTCTTACTTAGTATTTTCTCTTCTACCGTCGGTGCCGAAGTGACTAAGAAGTATGGTGTCCGCCTCTAATTATAAAGGTATAGGGTTCAATTCCCAGTCTAAGGAATATTTATGATGGATTTTTTTTCAGAACCACTGGGTCCTAATCATGTCATACTCCCGATGATCCCCTGGGTAGTGTGACGCTTAGCCTTTTCGGATCAGGACTAACAAATAGTAGGTTCCGAGTGCAAGTTGCACACGTTAAAAATGCACTGGCAATTGGAAATCGTAAAGAGTAGGCCTTACGGCCCTTGCCCTAGCAGAATTTACAAAATTAGGAAAACCTATCCGATAAAAAAAATATTTATAGAAAGTATGATTCCTAAATAAACACATTTGGGATTCTTGCCTGTGCTTTGGAGTTCGTGCACTGTGCTGATATCCTCCTTGAGATCTAAGGGAGGAGATGGGAGCACTGATGGAGTTGTCCGTGTGCCGTGAAGATGGTCCTTAAAATCAAACGACACAAACCTTTTCCACCTTAGGGTGTAGAGGCTAGCCAGAGAGAGCGCCGTGTTATCATGTAAACTGCTTCCAGTCCAGTCCTCGGTCCTTCAGGGATTGGCTAATGTTGTCCTCCCAGCAAACTATGTGTCGTCCTGGAGATCTGGATCCCTGGCTATTGTCTTCCCATATGTGTCGTGGCAGCCGTTCTTCTCCAATACTACAGACGTGACCAAACCACAGTAACTGGGACTGTTCCACTCGGCTTTGGACGACCAGTGCTAATGTAAATAAGCACAGACAAAAAATGTTACAAAGAAAGAGAAACATCGGCTACAGAAAAATACTTTCGTAATGAAGTTTTTGTTTTTGGATGTACGACAACATTATTTTGTGACTGTCGTAATTTACTGGTTGTCCTCCAAACACCAAGAGATGTTTAACCCCGTCAGCCCCTAAATTCATTGCATCTGAGACACAGTGTTGCTCTGACTTGGATAAGTTGATTCTCGACTTACACGATTTAGAAAGTAGCCCATATTCAATACGGTGACAGGGCTTGTGATGCTGCTCTGTAATTCTGTCCTTCAACAGGCCCAAGTCTGTTCTTCTATTTGAATTTTCACCATTCTTCTTCTCTTTGTAACTACAAGTGTTTGCCATGTTTCTTCTCATTTGAATATTCATCGTGTTTGGTATTTTTGTGTAGGTAATTAAATGGGTTCTTTTTATGACGGTAGATTTATTTCTTACTCCCACCATTTTACTACCTTCTGATTTTCCGCGATCACGTAGATTTTCGTTGTTTACGAAAATCGCTATTTTCGTGCACGCCTGTATGACGCGTCAGACACGTCACGTAACGTGATGCCATTTTTTGGACACCGGTCTGCGCGTTTTCAAATCTGATTGGCGCAGGTCAAAGGTATTTTATTTTTCTAAGCGTTTCCATTGGCCCGAGTGGATAACTTAGCAGATGCGTAGGTGATCAACAGGAGTGGTTCCCTGTGTATATATAGAATCGTTTAGAGGGGATCTGTCTCTATATGAAGAAATAATTGCCTGCCATGCAACTTCGTATTATCGTCTCCATTGCGGGGATTAACAGCGGTAATTGGTATGAATGAATTTTATTATCGTTTTACTTATTAGAGGGTTCTTTGAGAAATTCGCAGTAAGTAAAGTTCTTCGGGGTCATTAACTTGAAGTGATAAACGGTAGCGCCATCCATTATTATCTTTGAAGAACGATGTAAATGTAAAAGTGTGCATAATTCTTTCTAGGATTTTGGCAGTAGATAAGGAGCGTATGAAGTTATGAGATACACGTGTGCTCATAGTTGTAGAATGTTGTGTAAAACCACCATTTATTCCTGTGTATTTACCTATGTAATTTTATTGGGAACTCCATTGTGTGTACGTTAATTTTATCGTCCCTTAAATATGAGAAATGCAGTCGGAGGATACAGATTTATGTTATCAATGAATTATACGGCTTAGGGGAGTAAATTATTCCCATAGCACGAGGTTTATTTTAAATTGGGGCTTAAGTCGGGAACCCAAGGTGTAATGGGAATGTCGGACAAAGGATTTCCCTAGTTGAAATGTTTGGACACGTGGTTAGCCATGCGTAACAACCACATAACCCGTCAGAAAGTGTCTGGCGCTTTGTTTACTTACCTGGAAGATTTAAGGGGAGGAAGGGAGGAGTAGAAGGAGAGTGAGATAGAAGACACGTGGGTAGGAATATTTTATGTATTGTTGTGCAGAACGCGAGAAGGGAAGTAGAAGGACTGAGATTAAAGACACACGTGGGCTAGTATTATTTTATGTATCGTTGTTCAGAACGAGAGAAGGGCAGTAGGATGAGTGAGATTTAAGTGCCATGTGGGTAGTATTATTTATGTATTGCTGTACACAACGAGTGAGGTATTGAGTAGGGGAGTTGTAAAGATTAGGAGCTATATGTGTTAGAGATGCGTTATGTTGGAGTTGGATTACATTAGACGCATTTTCTTGTAATTTCAGCGGGTCACGGCAAACAGTGGGGGAGCATAATATGCCAATACAAATTATCCACGGCAAAAGGACATATCTCAGGGGTCAGAGGACTCGAGTTATCGTCAGAAGCAAAAGAAAAATAACCTACGGTCTCCTGCAGTGAAGTGCCCATGCTTTAGCGGGAACGGGGTTTATTTATCATAAAAACCCAGAGCTCTTCGCTATTATAGTCTCCGACAACGGCACGTGACCGGGAGACTGGTGTAATTGTATACAGCCATAAATCAATGCTGTGGTTTCCTCTAAATCCGGAGCGGGTTAAAAGAGGAAAGTTATAGAAGCTATTCAGCAGCAGAGAAGTTTTCGGAAGTTAATCAAGTACCTCATGCCTGATACCCGAACCTCATCATCATCACCGAATTCAGGAGCAGGTGATAGGGTTACAATACCTGGGTCCTGAAAGTGACGAGAGAAGAGTGTAACGGAGACGCCGCATCATCAGTCGTCGAGGGTTAGAGAGACACTGAACCAAGGATAGAGAGAAAGAGAGAGAGAGTGAGAGAAGGAGGGAGAAAATAGACAGGACCAGTAGGGTCTGTTCATTATCCATTTGATGGATAGACACTGAGCCATCGTTGTTAGCCAAGTCTATTATTTTAGCATTTCCAGTGGTGTTAGTTAGCGGCGCATATCGCCAACCAAGTGAGAAGCTGTGTAGACGTTCTTTTAGGAAGAGGCAACATGACGGCAACAGTAGAAATCTTATTTGTATTAGAGAGTGGAGGCTAAAGTTGAAAGCCCCACAAGATTAGAGCTGTTTAAATCACTAACCATTTTTATTATTCCTCAGCAGGGTGACAGAAAGAGTGAATGTGACTGGGGTTTTTCTAGTGTCTATCAATTTAATTGTTACTTTGTTTTCAGGCTGTGCAACAGTGCACGCTATTTATTTGATTGATGTATGATGGAATTTTAATGTTTTTATTGTGTAAATAAATATATATTTACTGTACACTGGATCAGCTTCTACACTTTACTATACTTACTCTATGTTGTCTGTATAGTGGTGTCTGTGGTCGTTTTATACACCTTATCTTCTTGTGTTTAAAGGCAGTTAGAGGGGGGTGAATCGATAGCTTTTCTGAAGTCACGAAGCGGCAAGGGGAGAGTCAAATCCTGGTTTTAGCCCTTGAGCAAATAGTCTCATCTGTCCACAGGCATGTCATTTTCCATCTAAATTCTATCTTTTCAGACTTTCTCATACTAGGGTCTTGCTTTCATTCTGGCAAACTATATAAACTTAAATCCACTTCGTGACAGGGCTGCATACTAGCAGATTATTTGTTTCTCTGGAACTGGAGGAATGGTCTACCTAGCTCTATAAACTCCACGCCACAAAGTCACAGTTAATTTAATAAATAGACGTAAATATTAATAGCATAGACTAACGTACAGGAATGATGAGATTTGAAGTCCTGTAGAGCAGGGGCTCCCAGACTATGGTGTGCCTACCACATGGGGATACGAGAAGCATCTCACATGGTTACACATAATATTTAGTCAATAACTATAGGATGGGCCAAACGTCTGGAAATATAGGATGGGCCAAACGTCTGGAAATATAGGATGGGCCAAACGTCTGGAAATATAGGCAATTTGTCTTATCTAATTTTATTCGCCTTTCTAACTTATGTAATAACTGTTGTCTGTGCCAGTATGGATTCGACATTTGCAACAGATTAACGCACACAGATTGTTCGCATGTACATAAGACAGAGATCCTCACATAGACAAGTAGCAGCCGAATTCTCTATAAATCCAGACTTTTGGGACACACTGTAAATAATTGAACTAAAATATTCCAAAAGTAGTAGTGTTAGTGAGAAACAAAGTTGTGGAATGAAAGAGTAAATAATTCAACCGAAATATCCCAAAAGTAGTAGTGTTAGTGAGAAACAAAGTTGTGGAATGGAAGAGTAAATAATTCAACTGAAATATTCCAAAAGTAGTAGTGTTAGTGAGAAACAAAGTTGTGGAATGGAAGAGTAAATAATTCAACTGAAATATTCCAAAAGTAGTAGTGTTAGTGAGAAACAAAGTTGTGGAATGAAGAGAGAACGACCAGTTCTTATTCTAATCCGAAGCAAGGAAAACAAACTGGTGTTTAAAAATGATAAACAAAGACTCTTTCAGAAACTGTACCAAGAATAAAACTGTTGGTTGACAAGACAAAGAATTAAGGGATATAACTAATTGCGTTTAAATGTATTCTGATAATTTAAAAAAAAAATTATTATACTAAAAAACATTGTTATGTGCCAAATAAAGTTTTTTTTAATGACACTTTAATTAACCTTTTTGTGACGTTAGTCCTATTTATTCGTTCCATTTGTTTCTGCCCACTATCACATAGTTAAATAAATTATCCACTTAATGACCTACAATATAGTCAACATTATTGTATCATGGAAACCCAACAGATAGATATTCCCACACTACTAATTTTCTTAATGAAAGTGTGTAACCAGTAAAGATAGAGGGCCGAACTTTTCAAACATACATAACAAAATCATCACAGGCAGTAATTAAAATGTACGAGTTTTCATTTCACGCATCAGTTTAGAGCCAATAAAAAATATAAACAAAATATTTTAAACACAGGCTTTTAATGCACTAAAAAGTCACACATAATTTTTCAAGGAGTGTATAGCTTGCAATAAAAAAATCTAACATCAAATTGACTAATAGCCTGGGGCGCTGATTCTACATGAAATTAACTTCTGCTTTATACTTCACCACACACTTATGGAAACAATATTTGATAAACAGCCTTAAGAACAGAGAACCTGTGACACTTGGTCGTTCTCGTTTTATATACAAGCTATCATGTTCATCCATATTTCGTTTTACTCAGACGACTTGGAGCTTTCTTTCCATATATGTCCTTCTACATTCCACTCATCCTACGATTTGCTAGGCTTAGCAGAAGTGACAAACAGTCTTATCAATTCACGTATTGACACACTAGCATTCAATTATCTTAGCAAATACTGTATGCCTTAAACTGTAATCTACACCCAAACATACCTTGTTTCCTCCTGGAAGCAAAGGTGAAAGAATTATCACTTTTCATCCATCCTTTTCGTTATAGTTCTATTCGAACGAGGCCACCTTCAACACACACAAAATGTTTCGCTACGCGTCCAAATTTCCTGCGTACATTACGTCTCCACTGGTGCCGTAGCTCGCAACAATTGATTGATCAATACAATTTTACTGCGAGCATCGATCCCAAAGGTAATGGTACAAAATTTTCCTACAATTACAAATTGCTATTTTCCATTTCAATTTGCGTGAGGAGTAATTTTGTTTCTGGCTGTTGAATACTGCAAAGCTAGCTTCAACGACAAATTGTTTTTCCTCGTAGGAAATGTGGGACAGTGTGGTGGGTCACGGAACAAATTGGAGTCAATATATGTGACCGTGTTATGTACTGAGGATAGGTCCCCGTGTGTAAGTCATGGCAACGATTGTAATAATGTGACCGTGTAATGTATTATGGTCATTTCTTCATTCTTTTCTTCTGTCTTTTCCGTCCATCAAGTGTATTACTAGCCGTCCGCTAGAGATGTAGATTCTTGGATGGTTACGCCAGGTTCGTTCTTCTCTCGTTAGTTGTTGTTAAGGTGCATAGTAGTGTACTTACTAACAGTGTTGTAACTTTGTATTCAATTCGACAAATCTGTATAACTCGGCTGAGTCATATAACAAGGTTTATTTACAGAAATACATAAATAAACAAATGCAGCTAAAAATCAAATCAATTATACTTTGTTGAGAAGGTAGTTTACTGTAGTGTCCGTTATTTCCTTTCTATCTCCGTAATTGTGTGAGTTATTCCAAAAATCCCGTGTGGCTCATGTGCCCAGGTCACTTTGACCTTTGCTTCCACAACTTTTCAGTACATGTAGTTGCGCCTTTTACCTTCAATACTTAAAGGTGCTATTTTCTTCAGCTCCTGAACTTTCAATACATTTATGCCTGTTTCTCAGTTTTCTTCCCCTAATAAAAATCAATTCTAGCTGGGGACTGAAAGAAATCGAGATGTACTTACTTGTGTTACCACTTTACATAGTCTTTCTTCCAAGTACAGAACATAGCGATCGCTTATATTCTGTCGTGTGAATAATAACACTAAAGTTTATCACACTCTATCTTCAAGAACTAACACTCAGAAATGCCTTTGTGGTTCTGCATAGATGAGATGCTCAAAACATGGCTTCTCAGCAATGTCACCAGTACAAACACAACCTTCCCCGAGGTCGTCTATATGGAACTGCTCTCTTTAAAATCTTAACTTTTCGTTAGCTGGACGGTGTTGTGAGGTCTTGTCACCGTCGATGATTTTGATTGGTGCTACTAAAAATGTACGACCTTATCTCATTTGCACGAATAATGATGACGTAATAAGCCTCACTGTCACAAATGTAGAAGTAGATCTGTTCATGCTGAAGTGTGCGCAACCCTTAATGACCAGGTGCTATGGGACAAGTCATGTTACTTGTATAATCTGTCATACCAGTCACGTGGTCCATTTATTGTGGAGAATTCATAACATTTTCTCCATGCAACTCATAATTTTTATTTTCGTAGTGGTATTCTCATTTGTTTTTGTGTTTGTTATAACCTGTGTCATTAGTATGGTTTGGCCATGTCTGCAGAGTGAGAGAAGATTGGCTAATACGAAAAGCATGAAAACTAAGACTACTACTTTAGGAATATTTCAGTTGGATTATATGCAGTATGGCTCACACGTAATAATGAATAGACCATTCAGCAGCTAATTATATTTGTGGGGATCCCTGTCTTGTGACAAGATAGGAACTACCGATGAGTTTAGCTGTGTCACTGATAAAATGACTGCTAAACATGTGCTTCAAAGATGTTCCGTATCTGTGGAACAGAGAAAACGCATATGGCCGACACCAGTACCATTCGCGGTAAAGCCCTGCGGAGATGCATATAGCCACAAACTGACTACTGCTTTCTATGAAAACATTCAAGTAGACGTCTGAGAGTGTACGAAGATGATGATGATTAAAGAAGAATCACGTAAGTCGAGAATCAACTTATCCAAGTTAGAACAACACAGTACTTTAGAAGCAATGAATGTAGTAGCTGACGGGTTAAACATTTCTTGGTGTTTGAAGAACCCACCAGTAAATTACGAAAGTCACTAAATAAAGTCGTCGTACATCCAAAAACAAAAACTTCATTACGAATATGTTTTTCTGTAACCGCTGTTTCTCTTCGTTTGTCGTATTTATGTGTTAAGATAGGAATATATGTACTTTTTATTTTATGATCTAAGGGAAACCATTAATTGTATATTTTTTAGTTCAGAATGAGATTTTTTTCTGTTATCTCCCTTGTCTGGACGATGTCCATTATTCTGTATGTTTATATTTAGGATATCGTTCATACAGATGGCCTTATAAGGAGCGGTCTTGCTCTGAATTCTCGGAAAAGTCTAGATTGTCCGGTGGCTAGCTCTACAAGAGCTTAGACATGCGCAGTGAACTTGCGCGGGGGATTGAAGACTGACTTTCCGGGCAGTCGTTGAAAATCTCCGAGCTGACAAGAGGTCAGCGCTCGTCTCTGTTGATAATTCTGGGGAATGGAGCCTTTGTTAGGTGTTAAATGATATTGAATTTTCCCCTTGTGATTATTCTGGCTTGTGATAGTATAGCCATGGATGTGTAGAAATGTGTTGTGTGTTATTTCAAACGGCAAACAGGTAAAAAGACTTTTTGAATCTTATATTATTGCCAGAAACAGTATTAAGATGGCTTTCTCCTAATGCGGAGATATGTTAATGAAAGGAGACTGACGTTAGCTATCTCTTGAAGAAACCTTGCCGCTTATACGGCGTATTGCTTGTAAGATTAGACCTACATGACCTGTTTGGTCAAGAGAAGCCAAGTACTTCATCAAGGTGGGTTTCTCCTAATGCGGAGATATTAGATAGGAGAGACTGATATTGGCCATTTTTGAAATCACGCTGCTTGTACGGCTCATGTGGAGCCCAGAACTTTACTGCTAAGGAGGCTTGCTCCGGGTGAGGAGCTATATTATATAAGAAGAGACTGAGTGATATATTTTTGAAGCAGTCCGCCATCCGTGCGGCTGATGTGGTAGCCTAGATCTACCTGACCTGTTTGGTCAAGAACAGAAGTCATATGAAGCGTGCCAGTTGCGCGGCTTATTTGTTGCAGCCAAGGTCTACTTGCAAAGTCTCTATGATGTGGAATATGATGTATGGTTGCTATCTACATGATTATATGTGTTTACATCCCAGTGAATCGTTTGATGTCAGCGTATGTACTGTTGTTCGTAATAAATTGTAAGAAACGTCGACAGTCGTTTTCAATGCTTCCTGACTTCTGAGTGTGGTATGAACGGCATGGTATCATCAGGCAACCACCTACACACTTGCAACAGTTAACCACACTCGCAACACACAGTTTGTTGTCAAAATACGAAGTCGGTGCAGAAAAGCTAGACACATTAGTTTTAGTTGATGAGTGGGCGTAGTGATATTCTGGCCGATCAAAAAGCAACAAAACTAGACCTACCGTAACATCTAATCACTAGTCCTAGGTAGAAGATGAAGCTATGGATACTATTAAAACATTAAAAAAGTGTAAACAAGTTTTTATATGACGTTATTCTTCTTTATTTGTTTGGAAATTACGTAATGCGCGATTGCATAATTTATTTTTTTCTTACAATGTACCACAGTAAAAACTGGTGTGAATAACACTAAATGTACGAATTGTGGCCATAAGCAATGTTTGTTTTACTTTGTATATGGATTAACTTGATGTTTGAAGACTAAAAAGAAAGTTTTATTGTCTACAACAATAATTTGTCTTTGGTAAGATCGTATTCTACAGTTAACTTTTTAGTGTTTGTCCATTTTACATGCAAAATGTTTTAACACTTGTGTTAATACTACCAAAGGCTTTATATGTTACAATTCTCTATCCATTTCCCTACAGTTTGGTATATAATAAGTACATGTTCACAAAAAAGGATTAACATAAAATTTACACTAACAGACAGTACACTTCACCGTTAAGAATTCTTCAAAAAATAATTATTGCACAGGGTGGAAAATAATTATGGAGGCTTTTTATGATTGCAGCTTGGAATTCCATAAGCCCTCAGTATTTTCCATAAACTGTCCCTATGAATACTGTCAAAAGCCTTTTCAAAATCAACGTAATTAATGTACAGCTGTCTTTGCCATTCTGAGCACTGCTTAATAATGTTCCTGAGGTTAAATATATGATCTACACATCTTCTGTTCTTTCTAAACCCTGCTAGTTCTTTCCTCAGTTGTATTAATAACACGGAAGCAGAAAACTATTGATAGAAATACAAAAGGGCAATTTTTCTGATTAATGAACAGCACTAGTTAGTGCTGATGAAACATTTTGTTGTGCACATTTACGACTGGATAATAAGTAAGGATTAAGAATTATCATTGAGAGTGGTACAACAGCTAAGTGCTCAACACTTTAAAATGTGCATTAAGTTGAAAATCTTTTACATTTTTTGACAATGTGCATAAAAAAAAAAGAAAATTTAAAACATAAAAAATAAAAAATATTGCACCTGAAACAAAATGTTATGACTAATGCAAATGTTTATAAAAACATTTATGCAAGTTACAAAGTATGAACATCTTCTATTCAGTGTCATATTTTGTTCATAATCTAATTGTTTCCCTTGGAAAGCAAACACGCTACCTCCACTAACTAGTCATTGATGACGGGGAGAGAATTATGTAAAATATTTATGCCGTCCGTGATAAGTGTCAATTGTTTCTTCCCTTGCTCTAGTGTTTTTATCATTTATTACTTCATCTTCAAGGCGTTGTAGTTATATAGTCCACATCTGTTTGTAATTTTTCTTTATTGCTCTAGTGACGGACTCAGCCGCTGCTTACATCATAATGTGGTTAAGTATCTTTTTACTTTATTTCCGATGTCACGTCCAATTTGACCAGATGTGTGATCTTTCGCTTATAATGGGCGTATTTTTTCTAATTGCTATTACGTTTGGACCGCTACACTGTTATCCTCAGTCATTTTTTAAAAATTTACTTATTTGTTAGCATTGTTGTAAGCCCTGAAAAGGGCTAGTCGTGTAAAGGACCGTGAGCTGGTTGCCTATAGTCGTCACGTGGTGCGTTTATTCTAGCATAGTTGCGTATTAAATGTGTGTATTTATTTATTTATTTTTGCAACTGTGTTACTTGTATTTCTGCAGCTATTATTACTGATTCGACACGGCAGCTCTGAAAAAGACAAGTCCTTAAAAGGTCAACTAGCAGAAATGTAGATGCATGTGTGTTTTTGGTTGGTTCAGTTTGTGTGTTTACCGCTTGTGTCCGCCGATAGTGTCATCTTTCTTAGCACCAGTTGATTTATGACTTTGTTGATAATGATTGGTCGTAGGACCTCTAAAACTGTAGTAAGTTATTCGTTCATTACATTCTTCCATTGTCCTGTTTTATTTGATGTGTCATCGATGATATGTCTCTCTTGCTATACGCTTTTCTTTCGTTGGTGGAGGGATGAGTGCTTTCTTTTCCTGCCTATATATTTATAGAACTGTGAAGTGTTGATGTGTAGTTCCTGTTTACTTGACTGTGTCTTTGTCCGATGCCCATGTGTACAAACTTACAGACAGATCGGTAAAATCATACAACAGCGTGTTCAACATGTAACCATCATCACTTTATCAGAAAGTACTCTTGTCATAACATGTAGGACAGGAAACGCTTATGGCATAAGTCTTCGCCGCGTACACGAGATCATACGCTAATCTTAGCCAATCTGTGCCGCTCCCTTGCGACTGCGAGTAATTATCTCAGCAAATCTTGGAAGCGTCAAGCAAATGTGATTATTATCACCTACAGAGAGTGTCCAGCAATTCGACAAAACTCAAATATCTGCTACTTAGCAGAAAATAACGAAGAAAGAAAGGAAGAAAAGTGTGGTAATTGAGAGCACATAATAAAAATCAGAAAAAAATTCAACAATCTCTTAAAGAAGACGTAAACCTTTCTCTTCATTATTTTCATGGTGCGTTGTTGATTTTTGTCACGGAATTGCCACTCCTGCTTTGTAGTAGTGCTCCAATAGTGGCCAAAGCTCAAGAGTATCTAATATGTGTCTTCAAAGGTGTCTACCGTCGCATAAGATTACTCTTGGCAGAGTTGTAGATAGAAAGATAAAGATGCTTCTATCTCAAGGGAATGTTCATAACATATTTCAGAAATCAAGAACAAAGCTGCATTGGGCAGGTCAATTGTTAACATGCAGTACATTCAAAATGATTAAATCGACGTTAAATTTGTATATTTACAACTAACAAATTTAATAATCAACTACGTTTAACAGTTTAAAAAAATTGTATAATCTTAAACAGAAAATACACATCGTCGTGTGATGGTATGGTGTTTTATGTCAAAAGTCACTTGGCAGCTTTTAGGTTTGACAAAGCTGCAAATAGTAGTTTCTGCTTCCGCTGGGTTTTTGGGTTCTGTGCAAACTTTGTTCCAGAGATTAGTACGCTCACTGGCACCACCAAGCCAATCTTGACACACAGACTGTTTGCTCAGAGGAATAAAGGCACTTGACTATGTCTCTTACACGGTTCTGGGGTGTTGTTATGTTAACAATGAATTACAAATATTACTCAGTGTTTTAGATTCCTCAGATTCCGGTGGTTCTTGTTAAATGGTAGCGTTTATTCTGGTCTCTGAAGTCCTTAAATTTGCTCAAACTGTGGGCCGGTCCGATATAAGAATCTTGATTATAACTTCTGGTAGTCTGGTTTTCGTCTTGGCAAGCGATTCTTACAGTGTACTAGACTTGCACGAAATGTCAGATTATATTGCAAGTTTCCTGCACAATTAATTTATGATGAAATATATTTCATGACTCATCTAGTGTAAAATTTCAAACTTTACTTTTCTAAAAAAAATGGGCGGTAAACATCCGATTATTACTTAATCAAGTTAAGTCTCTCACACTTCAACATTAATCTCCCAGACTAGAGGATTATCTGACTTGCCTTTTCAACGTAATTCAACTATCGTTATCAGACTATGACTTGGTACAGTTCCACCGTCTTGTCTGGGCATTTAGTTGCTTCTCCGCACATCCAAAATGCAAGTCTATTATTCTGTGGAATTGTAAAGGATTACTCCCATCTTGTTCAAACACCGTCATTAGCCTTTCACCGGGGATAAAATGTCTTTATCCGTTTAAATGTTTGTGTGATCCAATTAGTCACTCGGGGATAGGCCGGCGAATTAACGTGAATTGAAGCGTGAAATAATGTAAACATTGACATTCGGATGAGTTTTCTGTGTTGACAAATAAGGGCAAGGGAGAGAAAAATAACACAATATCACTCGCAAAGGAATGTAATGCAATCCTGCTGCAGTGGACATGAGAGCGCACAAACCGTTTTGTGAAAACTTTGTTAGAAATATTAACACTGGCTTTTGGAGAAACTACAGAAACAGTACTCATTACCCTGTACTTGAGTGAACGTTATACTCAGACAATTCGTACAAGGTGACTAATATGAGGTGGTACATGAGGCTGACAACATCATCATGTCAAACTAATTACAATAGAACTGACCACTACAAAAGTCATGTGACTGTTTGGTGCAGGCTTCCTAAAGGGTACCAGGGGTGGTTCCACGCTTAGCAACGAGCGCGAAAGAAAATAATGATGATAATATAGAGGTCAAAAATCTCGTTTATTCGGATTTCTCCGCAAGTAACCCGTCAAGAAATGGTCAGTTTGATATTTTTGTATCATATTAGAAGAGCCACCACCTTGTCGTGTTTTTGTTTTAATCTTTTACAGTCAATTAATACTACAGTAAAGATAGAGGGATGAACTTTTCAAAAATACAAAACAGTATGATTGTAGCGAGTTGATCCTATGAAAGGGCAGTAATCCTGAATATGTTTTTTGGGCAAGGTAGATTGTGAGTTACGGTGCTTGTACGCTCGATTAAGCTGAGGCTTGTTTAACTTTATAATAGAAATATCTCCTTCTATTTTTGAGTGACAGAGTACAGAAAAGCGTGTGAACGCTGTTTAATCTCAAATGCTGAGATGTATTTATTCTGTACTGTTTTGAGCCATGTGAATAGCTCGCAGCTAGGCTGCACGTATTGAGAGCGGTGTTCAAAACAGGGGATTCACGTGCCTTTTTTTTGGCGGGACTAGTTTGTGATCCCGTGTAGGAGTAGAGTCCTGGGGCATTAAGTATTAAGGCAGCCCTGTGTTTTTCGAAGTGTATGCCTGTACAGTGCTTAATATGTCGACTTATGTTTTCGCTGTGTGTACAGCCTATTATGTGTTAACTGCAGTATGGAGATTTATGAAGCTGTTATGAAGCTATTATAAGGCCGGGATTAGGACAGGCCATATTATGTATTAACTGCAGTATGGAGATTTATGAAGCTGTGATGAAGCTATTATAAGGCCAGGATTTGGACAGGCCATATTATGTATTAGCTGCAGTATAGAGATTTATGAAGCTGTTATGAAGCTATTATAAGGCCAGGATGTGGACAGGCCGTATTATGTACTAGCTGCAGTATAGAGATTTGTGAAACTGTTATGAAGCTATTATAAGGCCAGGATTTGGACAGGCCGTATTATATATTAACTGCAGTGTAGAGATTTATGAAGCTGTTATGAAGCTATTATAAGGCCAGGATGTGGACAGGCCGTATTATGTATTAACTGCAGTTTAGAGATTTATGAAGCTGTTAGGAAGCTGTTATTATAGCGCTGACATTATTGTTAACTGCCGAGTGTGCAGTCTGTTGAGCGCTGGGGATAGTGTGTATTTTTCACTGTGAACTTTATATTAATGGCTACGTGTTCGTGTTGTAATTCAAACTGTACATTGATGTGAACGTGTTTGTGCCGTGACTTAATAAATCGTCATTAAATGTCACCAGGCGTTTACACGATTCAATGACTTCTTATGTACGTGCCTTGTGGTGTGAGTGTCTACCCTATCACACACCCACTTGCAATATTCTACCCAGTGACAGTGATAACTCATATTTAATAATCTAGCCTGTGTGGCGTGTGTAGTAAAACAAACAACATACCTATTATCAGTGGTGGCTAGTTATTATCAGTGGTGGTTTACAGTCAAGATGGAACGAATGGATATGACATTCGCGTGACAAGAGTTTCTCTAATTTGAGAGATTATTTAACAGACGGAAGGATAATATCGTTATCGATACAGTCCACATATCTGTATCATTTGGTGGACTTGTTTTTCGGGTTCTGACACCCGCAACATTCGTTTTGAGAGCACTTCATACGTGGCCTGAATCTCCTGTGCTTCAAACCGTGACCTAGTTTGTAGTCTGCCTGTGTGGCGCATTTGGGAAACGCCTTATTCGTGGTAATAATCAGCTTTATACCGGTTTCAATTGACGTCCTGTGTCGTGCCTGTGGAAAACAACAACGTCTGTAGTCTGCATTTGCTATCAGATGTGCAGCGAAATTATCAGGCAGCGAGCCAGCAGTTTATGAGGTGATCCAACGTCTGAAGGATAGCGTGTACCAGTCGAGTGTATGTGCAGTTGTACCAGTCATTTTGCAAGTATACCTCAGGTCAAGAGAGGGTTTGCTGTGTTCCTGTTACGATCATCATGTGCTCATATGCAGTATTCAAGCACATATCTTACTAAAGCGAGGACCTGAAGGGAAGAGAGTCTAGATCCAGTACCTTTCGGCGATAGACTGTTTTAGCGTCAGAATTATGTGATATTTAAGGTCTTGGCGGAAGGGAATGGAATATTTACAGATAAGTGATTTTTTGTTCTGTAGAGTGTGTCATTTCACGCATGTCATCAGGCCTTCTGAATTCTATGCATTTTTTATTCTGTTGTTGTCGTTGTTTATGTCTATAGTGACATATAAGTAGAATTTAATGCATAAGTAGTTTATGACTGTTGACATATGTTGACTTACATGATATGGATATGACCATATGAAGGTTCTTTGAACAGAAATTCATCTGACAGTAATTAGGAAAAGTTGCAATTTATTGTATGGTTATTTAGCTGTCAGGAGTAGAAGGTTCATTGATACATATACAGTGATCTCAATAAATAAGTCACTATGGATGATGACGAAATGGATCCTGATAATATGTGGCCTGTATTGGGATATTTATTTCAAGAAGGTAAAGATTTTGAGAAATTACAAGGACCAGAACTGGAAGCACACGTGATGGACAGATTTATGGTCAATGCGTCGAGAGCACTAAGAGATTTTGCTGAGAATAGATTTTAGTCTATCCCTCATTTAAGAATGGCTAGGAATTTAGCCGGTTTGCTGCGGCTCGACCTTCGTGTATTTGTGTATAAGAATATTCATGTTGAACACGACAATATATTGAAGAGTATACACAATATAATTCATTGTGACATTTCTGACAATCAGGAAAAGAAGCTAGAAGATGAGAAAGTAAGAGTCAACAGACAGGAAAGAAAAAATTGCTTAAAGGGTAAAGCTGAAGAGAGTAAACTTAAGGAAAAATTAGCTAAACTTACAAGTGATTTAAATAGATCAAACCTGGAACTTGCTAGAGTACAAGCAGGTTTGGATTATTCACTATTGAAGGTCAAAGAGTTGGAGGTCCAGATGAAAGTTAAGCATGTGGAGGTGAAAAACCTTACACAAGAGATCCAACGAAGAAAAGACATGTATGAAAAATTAAAAGCGGAAACCAATGAGCGAGAAGGATTATACATAGAAATGATACATGATGTATGTTTTGATAAACTTGAAGAGAAGAATACTGTATTTCCAGGGGAAGTCGATGAGCTAGCGAATAATAATAATGGTGAGAATGAAACACAGTCAATAAAGGTAAATAAAGAGCATGATGGAAAAGAGACATTGGTAGAGTTGACGGCTGAGAAACAGAAGGTTGCTAAGATTGAGAAATTGCTAGCAGAAGAAGGTTGCAGAGTTTTGGCTCTCAATGATTTAAATAAGAAACTTAGTCAAGGGATCTCACATAGAGATGGTGAAATTGCGGAAGCAAGGAAAAGAGTAGATGGCCTGCTTGACATTGTTTTGAACAACAAAATGTGGTCTTCTGTCAATGTTGACAGTGATAGACAGAAAGTTGCGAAAAGTCAGCCCCATACACTTTTTGCTCATAGAGAGGCCATACATGGTAAACATAGATCTTTTCGTGGGAAATACAACTTTCCCAGTGCTAGTGGTACTAGTGACTCTATTGATAATTCTTGGCGTCAGGCTAATAAAGATTCTTGTGTGTCAGCCAGTTCTATTAATTACGAAGAGAAATGTAAGAAATTGCAAGTTAAGGCTCCTAAAATCAATCACGTGTTTACTGTTGCAGATTCTGATAAACTTGTAACAGGGAATAAACATAGTACTATTTTTTCCAGGAATGAAACCCACTATGGGCAGGAAAATAAACATTCTAACGGTCCAGTTACTTGTCAAACTCAGCACAGCCAGTTTGACGGGATTGGTAAACATATTCCCATAGGTGAAAAGAAGAACAGTGATAGTAAGAGATATAATCACAAGATTAGACAGTACCAAGGGAGTTTATCAAGTGGTAATTTTGATTCTCCAAGGAATTGTAAACAATTTAGCGGATTTCAACATTTTGATCCGAAGAATCCTGTAAGTTATAGTAAAAATAACTGTAAGAAAAACTATCAATCTAGTGATGATTTTGCTACTGGAAAGCAAGTGCTGTCTAGTGGACATTTTTGTCAAAGAAGATATGTTAACAACAACAATGCTAACTTGGGTTATAGAAATAACATTTGTCATAATAAAGGAATTAACAATAATATAAAGAGAGATAATAGCTCTCCACATGTTGCTCTACATCACCAGAGTAACTTGGCTCAGCAAAAGACTAGAGTCATTGTTAGTAAACAAAGCAACTGTAGTAATAAATATTTTCATCATGTAACAAATAATAAGCGCAAGTATGCTGACTTTGCTCAACATGAGCCTAGAGTCAGTTGTAATAGAGATAAACAAGGTAACAATAACAGTGGTGTTTCAAATACTATTGCTGATAGTGTTATTGATTGCGAGATGGTGTCTCGGTGTTGTGAATGTAACACTTTGTTTCAGCCTACAAAGTGATGACATAGTGTTGCGGTCAATTTGTTCCCTAGTCTGCTGTGATGTCTACATGTTAAGGGGGGAAGAGCTGATGGCATTGTGAAAGGACCATTACTTTACACGGACCAAAGTGCTGGGTAATTGTCATTTTGACTTCTACGTTTTTTTCTCATTAGATTTCACCATTCATTAAAATGGAAATTTTCATTCATATATTTTGACAGAAGCGACTTTACGATAACAGTCAAGGCTCCTGTGACATATTAGCGGTGAGAAAAGTAGGTCAACTTTGCGTCCTTGTGTTCGATCAAGCGTAACCTTTTCAGCGTCTCACTAAACATCTGATGTTTTGCTTGCTCAGGGTCAGGACATGTAGACAGGGAAGCTAGAGAGTTGCATCTGATTTTTTTTTTATCAAGACAGTAAATATTTTCTTTTGTATTTGTTAGTATAATACATGATATGATCTTGTTTTAGAATAACATGTAATTTTATTGAAATATTTGATGCATCATTTGATTGCCATGATTTTTTTGTTTCTATTGTTAGTTATATTCCATTGTTGAACTTGCAGTTGTTTGTTTTGGTTTTTTGTTTTTGTAGCAGTTTTGTTAGGATAACTTTTTGTACATGTTGAGTTTGCCAGCCCTATGCACAAACTCATTAGGTGTAATGGTGCAATAATTACTTTTAGATAATTCATGAGCACTTGATTTTTTTTCTCATGTGTTTTATGAGATGTATATTTTTTGAAAAAAAAACTTACATTTGTTAATGTGTGTCTGTTTAGAGATAGATTGTTTATATGTCCTTCATTTTCTTAAAGTCGATTTCATTGTTAGTTTATTTATTATAGCTTTGAATTGGTTGTAAATGAAATATTTTTTTTTATGCAACTTAGTGCTACGAAACTTTTTTGTATTTTATTTTTTGGAAAATGTATTTTTTTGAACATTGTAATATTTTTTCTGTGCCAATGCTAGTCTGTATATTATGGGTAGTAATGTGTAGTGTCATTAGTTCCTTGAAATTGATTTTTAATGTTTGATGTATTTTTCTGTATTTAGCGCGTGACTTTGAGTCAGTGCAAACCTTTTGATAGCGTTTTATTTTTGTTTGTGTGATATCTTGTATAATTTATTATTAGTTATGCATAAGTTTTATAATTTGGTTAAATTACTTATTATTCTTTTTGTCATAAGTTTTTTACTTTATGTTGTTAGTATATAGATATACTTTGGCATTTTGTGTTGTAATTTTTGATTATGATTGTATTAATTTAGACAATATGGTGTTTAATTTAGATAGTTATGATAATGTATCGTTACTATCTTTTTCTACATTTGCATCTTTACTTTTTATCTGTCTTTGTTGACTGTTCGTCATCCATTTACATCTTTTCTGTTGTCTTTTCAGCATGATCTGATATGTTGTTTATACTTCCATGTTTCATCTTTGTCTCACTTTATGCTTCGTGTATACTTTTTTTTGTTACGCTACTTAGACTTTCATTCTTTGTATTGTTCAAGTAATGAGGTAACTTTAGATCAGGGATAGTTATATTTGCTTTACGTGATTTGACATTGTGATATTATTTGTTGTTTTTCATATGATGATTTCATATTTTACTTCTTTTCGAATTATACTTCGTTTGCTTGATATTGTCATTTCTATTACTATTGTTTGTTGCTTGTTTGAGTATTATTGTATATGCTTAACTTAGTTCTGTAATATATTAATTTTGAGATACTTAGCTTGGTTTTCTAATAGATTAATTTTAGTAATCTTACTTGATTACGTTGGATGATTGTTATTTACTTTACATTTACTGCTAACATTTTGTAGATATACTATTTCTGACTTATCATAAGATGAATTTTGTAAAACATATGTTAGAACTTCATTATCTTTTAAATTTTTTTCGTTTTGGGAGTTAATTTTCAAAAAAAAAAAAAATGATAGAATCATTATTTTTTCTCCCGGGTGTGTGGGAAACTGTAGCGAGTTGATCCTATGAAAGGGCAGTAATCCTGAATATGTTTTTTGGGCAAGGTAGATTGTGAGTTACGGTGCTTGTACGCTCGATTAAGCTAAGGCTTGTTTAACTTTATAATAGAAATATCTCCTTCTATTTTTGAGTGACAGAGTACAGAAAAGCGTGTGAACGCTCTTTAATCTCAAATGTTGAGATGTATTTATTCTGTACTGTTTTGAGCCATGTGAATAGCTCGCAGCTAGGCTGCACGTATTGAGAGCGATGTTCAAAACAGGGGATTCTCGTGTCGGGTTTTTTGGAGGGACTAGTGTGTGATCCCGTGTAGGAGTAGAGTCCTGGGGCATTAAGTATTAAGGCAGCCCTGTGTTTTTCGAAGTGTATGCCTGTACAGTGCTTGATATCTCGACTTATGTTTTTGCTGTGTGTACAGCCTGTTATGTATTAACTGCAGTATGGAGATTTATGGAGCTGTTATGAAGCTATTATAAGGCCAGGATTAGGACAGGCCATATTATGTATTAACTGCAGTATGGAGATTTATGAAGATGTGATGAAGCTATTATAAGGCCAGGATGTGGACAGGCCGTATTATGTATTAGCTGCAGTATAGAGATTTGTGAAGCTGTTATGAAGCTATTATAAGGCCAGGATTTGGACAGGCCGTATTATATATTAACTGCAGTGTAGAGATTTATGAAGCTGTTATGAAGCTATTATAAGGCCAGGATGTGGACAGGCCGTATTATGTATTAACTGCAGTGTAGAGATTTATGAAGCTGTTAGGAAAGCTGTTATTATAGCGCTGACATTATTGTTAACTGCCGAGTGTGCAGTCTGTTGAGCGCTGGGGATAGTGTGTATTTTTCACTGTGAACTTTATATTAATGCCTACGTGTTCGTGTTGTAGTTCAAACTGTACATTGATGTGAACGTGTTTGTGCCGTGACTTAATAAATCGTCATTAAATGTCACCAGGGCGCTTACCCGATTCAATGACTTATTAAGTACGTGCCTTGTGGTGTGAGTGTCTACCCTATCACACACCCACTTGCAATATTCTACCCAGTGACAGTGATAACTCATATTTAATAATCTAGCCTGTGTGGCGTGTGTAGTAAAACAAACAACATAGCTTTATCAGTGGTGGATAACAATAAGCAGTTATTATCAGTAGTTATTATCAATGATTATATGCAGTAATTACTTAAAATGTACGAGTTTTCATTCCACGCATCAGTTTAGAGCCAAGCAATACTAGCTTTTCTGTCATCTTGAGATTCCCCCAGTTTCCTGTGATTTTAGCTTTTGTCACGACAATCAACAAAACACAGGTACTTTCATTTGATCGGGCAGGTATTTACCTACTAGACATAATCTTTGCTCATGGTCAACTTTATGCATAGCTCACATTAGGAATGTGCCTTGAGAGCCCCCATAGTGGGAACATTGGATATTATTAAAGGGAAGATTCTAAGGTCATATAATAATCACCTGAAGACGATACTGCAAATAATAAATCTACAAGACTAAGACTGTTGGACTTTGGCATCAAAAGTAAAAACTAAAAGAGATGGACGTATGAGAGGATGCATCCGTCGTGTATACAACCAGCGCTACATGTACAATTAACATCAATACCTTTCAACATTTGCTGATGGAGACTGGGACTTAATGTGTTTGCCCGGAGCGTAATGATCTGGATTCTGATCAACAATAATTATAAAAATAGGAAGGTACCCAGACAATCGTAAAGTATATATCCGTCATCAGTTAATTATTATATTAACTCGCGACTGTGTTCTTGTCTTTCCATAGCAGTTGGTAGCTAGTTGACACCGTTTTTCTACTGAGAGGTAGATATAGTTTTTCGACATTTTTCCTACCAGTATGTTAATGAGCAGTGCCAAAGTAATTTTTAAGGTAGTAGGCTACCCACAAAAGATTAAAAAAAATAAAAATCCAACAATTTTCATTTTCATGCTTTAAATCATCGTCAACATGTTCTTGTACTAAAAATAATTCATAGAAGCTTAGAGATACTCTGGTATGATAGGAATCAGTGTTTTTCTACACACACCCCCTTGAGTGATTTGCATAGCAACCAATGTTTATAGCTGGTTACCATGTGAATAATGACCCAACATGAAGGTGCGTAATTGTAAAACTGCGAAATTATAACTATACTGAGGCAACAGGAAAAAGATATTTATAACTTTTCCAAGGGGAATCACTCAATGATTTCTTATGAATTTTTCAAAAGTGTGTATCTAGAAAGCTTTGATCGTAAATTTCAGCATTTGTTACATGCATTGTGCATTTTCCCCCACATCAACTCTATTTATTGCTAGTTTTATACTGATTCTGTTTAATAGTAGTTAGCAGAGCTTCTTTTGTTCACAATGGGAAATAAGACAAAGTAAGTTCCTTGGAAATCGGTACACCAACAAACCGTTGCCTGAAAATGAGACACCTGTTGTCGATAGTGACGCTATAAAGCCCCTGTGCTCCTCAGCAAAGAAAATAAAGGTCCAAGAAAGTGAAGGACAAGCTAAAAATGACAACAGAGGAAATGTGTTTATCCTTATGGATGTAAAACTGCTGTTTGGGTTTTTATGCGCTAACTTTAGATGTGACAAATGTTATCAGTACTCACTGACCTGTGAGATCGTCGAAGAGACTCGGGATGGCTTTTGTCATGAAATCAGTATCAAGTGCACAAACTGTGTCGAATGGAATGCCAATTTCAATACTTCTGATGTTTCATCTCCAGCTACTCACAAACACAAAGAAGTAAATGTGCGAATGGTGGCATTTGTGCGTTCTATTGGGAAAGGCCCCAGTGCATTGCAGAATTTTTCGATATACATGAACACAAGTCAACACATGGCAAAGAAAGCATACAGGAGAACGCTGCACAGGATCTATTCAGCAAGTAAGGACATTGCAATGGAAAGACCCTAAGAGCACCGAAAAGGGGATTTATAGACACTGCAGCTGCAGTTGAAGGAGACCTTTATTCAACAGGAGCTCATTAAACTTCATTTTGTGAGTTCTTTTTCTGTATTTTTTCGATTTCTCGGAATTGTCTTTTTAACATAATTGATAATCTTTGAAACAAGATATCTCTGGATCTGTACATTCAATTGACATGAAAATTAACACAGTTGGTTGTCATATAATCTTACAGATTCTGACCTAAAATGGATACAATTGAATTCAAAGTTTTAGTTTTATGACCATCATGCATATATAATCAGGCACAAATATCAAACATTCCAGAAATATAAATTTTGAAAATTCATTAAAAATTAACCTTTCTGTCAATCTCTGTCATTTTAGGTCATGACCTCACGCTTTATATAAAGATTCACTTTGCCAAGTTTCAGTCAGATCCTTGTACAAATAACATAGTTATGATGTTTTGAAAAAGGTGTATAATTTGTTCACTACGGCGGCCATATTGGATAGCTAATTTGCATAATTAATGAGGTCATTATGTGGACACAAATTTTAAGTCCATACTAACACTATACCCATGGTTGTTTGATTCTGAAAGGACAATTTGAGTTTTTTACCCTATCAAGGTAGCCTACTACCTTAATTTAAACATTCCTTAACAAAATTATATAATTATAAAAATACTACGTTATGGTGTGGTAGTAAGTCTGGTAGCTGTTAAAATATTTAATGTTGTCTACTAGTATTTTGTGAATATTTTTCGATGCGGGCAACAGCCAATACAAATGGAAATTAAGGTAAGAAGGTGGGGATGGATATGGCATACATTCAGAAGAGAACAATCATGCATAGCCAGAGGTGCCCTTGACTGGAACCGAGAAGAGAAAAGATGAGTGGGGAAGCCAAGGAGAACTTGGAGAAAAACAGTGGAAGTGGAGGCTAAGGAAATCGGAATGACCTAGGCACACCTGAAACGGACAGCCCAGAATAGAAATCGACGGAGAGCAACTGTTTCAGCCCTATGTTCCACGGGGAACGGAAAGGTGTGATGATGATGTTGTTTGTGTCAATAACATTTTTTTTTGTAAATACACATTATGATTAAATAGTAGATATGAACTCTTAATGCCACTTTACTAAGATCAACTCAATAACAATTAACACCACACAGTGTTGCCAGTGCTAAACAGCGTACTTCATCAATCTCTTGTATATAATGTATTACAAAACAACCCAGACAAATGTGTTCGCGGTCACTGCTCTAAAAGATACACGCCTTTATAAATAAATAATTGATATACTTACCTACTCATGACGAAATACCAGTACAGTTTATAAATATCTCACTTTGTCCCTACTGGTATAAGTGTAGTGCTTTGTGCCAAACAAAATAATTTTACTAATGAATAAATACCACATTCATTGAAATAATTTTTCTTCTTAACATTACATATTTCCAAACAACAATTTTATTGAAGTAAAGAATAACATACGTTACTAAATTTAGTAAATCTGTTTATTGCAAAAAAATTCGTTATATTCTGCTCGTCTCAACTTTTTAATAAATGTTACACACAATGACTATAACAGAGTTGCGAACACTTACGTGTTCTGACACTACTGAATTCCAATGGGAGGTCACCTCATTCTAATACTGACACCTCAAAGTTTTGGGTGACACAATGTGACGTCAGCACTAAAAAGTTCTCTACAACAATCTCTTGAACATTCAATATTTATTCATCAACCTTTAGCTACCCAAGGAGCATAGACCTTCAACAAAATTAGGTCAAGTCTTCCTGTCACGTGATTTTACAAATTATCCCAGACAAACGTGTCTACGTCCATTGTATTTTTTTCCCATATCATTTTGTGCGAGGAGTTATTTTGTTTTTGACTTGAAAAACTGTAAATCTAGATACAATGACAAATTGTTTTTGGTAGACCACAGCCTCGTTGGAACAGTAGAAGCAGATTTGTTCATGATAAAGTGTGTCCATCCTGGTCCTTGGTGCCTTAATGACCAGGTGTTGTGGGACAAGTCAAGTTACTTGTATAAGCTGCAAGAGCAGTCACGTGATCCATTTATTGTGGAGGATTCATAACATGTTCTCCATAATTTAAAATAAGTGTCACGTTTGTTAATGACTATATTGTGTTTAGGAATGGACGATATCCACACACTGTAATTCCCATTTATAGTGTCCTCTTGCCATCGTCCACAAACCTTGTGAGATAGGAAAAGTCTTATAATGCTAAGTGCCCCCTGTGCCATGAAAGACAGAAATTGAACATGTGCTCTCAGCTTGGAAGGTGTCACTAGAGCCAGGGCGATACACATGGCGCAAAAAACACAGTACTAAATGAGCCGACTGCTACAATAGACCTGGCAAGGGTGAAGACGAACAGCGTTCGCCAAGTCAGACCGAGCACAGCAAATACTTGTACATAATTTCTGAGAGTAGAAAAACAGCAAATCTCAAGACAAGTAAACCAAGTAGCAGTTTACATTCTATTCTTGACTGTGCAAACGACTGGGAGCTAGCTAGGGGTATACCCAGAGAGTATAAGAAGATAAAGACGGCCAGAAATAGTGCTGCCTTCTTCATCATCGCTCAGATAATAATGATTGAGCTGACCTTGCAACTTGAATCCAGATTTGAGAAGCAACACTCGTTCAAAGTGTCCAAGTATAATGATCTGGTCACGGACTTGTGACACTACGGGTTCACTGCAAGTGTCATTACTTCTGAAGTAGGTGCGAGAGATCTCGTGGCTGCCTCAGCGGTATATGATCAGTGAAACTGCGGAAAGGGCATTGTGCTGGATGTGGAACAATTGCAGAGGGCTATGGAACTCGGGAGATTAGTTTGTTTTCAACATAGAGGTTATTTTCACAATTGTCTCCAGAGGGCTATGGAACTCGGGAGAGTAGTTTGTTTTCAACATAGAGGTTATTTTCACAATTGTCTCCAGAGGGCTATGGAACTCGGGAGAGTAATTTGTTTTCAACATAGAGGTTATTTTCACAAATGTCTCCTGCTGGCAGAAAACAGGAATGAAGTTGAAAGCTGCAACCAAAGTTTAGTGGGTTTAATTCTCTGCACACGATAACAGGAGGTTATGACCCAAGTGAGCCCGCCCCCTTAGAATGGAAAATAGATAAAGGTGCCAAAAACCTGATCGACAGGGGGAAGGGGGGGGGGCATTTCTGATGATCAAATTGCCTCCTGTTGGGTCGCTCTGTATAGAGTTTCCTATTTGGTGTCTTGAAGACTTATCTCCTTGCTGCACTCTCACCTCCAATTACAACAAGAAAACTAATTATAACTAATTAATGGGAAGGTAACCAGCAATAATAAAACCAACAAATGAAGAGTAGGATCGAAATCAGCTTCAAAATGAAATTGGACAGGGAGATAACCTGAACACTTGGCACAGACCAGAAGGTCTTGGCACGTGATAACTGAAGGACAATGTTACACAGGATGAGATAGGATGAATGTTGTGACAACAGACACAATAAAAGCAGAAAAGATAAACATTTCCCCCTGGTGTCTATATTTACACATCGTTATATATTTATTGTAGTATACTATCACATCTGAGATGTCAAAGACTAAGATCCCACATGGTGAACAAAGGTGGTCCCATATGGCTCACTAGAATAGCCAAGATCTCCAATGATGTAAGAAATATTTGATAAGTACACATGTAGGATTGACGTAAATGCGCGTTTGTTTAATAGACAACACCGTACCAGAAATGACGCCTGGAGTAACTTACTGTATAAGCACAATAACCTCAAAAAATAACACGACACCAACAAAATTGAAAAAAAAACAATCTGGAGGAATAATACAGAATAATGCTAACATTTGGCGGGAAACATGATCTTGTACCATTAAATGCTACATAAAACACCACTACCAGAGCACATGTATGTTTTCGTGTAGGCTGTTTACAGGAGACCTGCTGTGTTGGTGGATTCATGTCTCATAGGGAGATTTAGGGGAATAAATGAGTCAATCATTCATACTCAGAAAATATATCACTTTACACAAACACGTACTGATATAACCGACAGATCCAGGCACATAAATGAATGAATCATACTTAATCAGGAAACATATCACACTTTACAAAAACACGTACTAATATAACCGACACTGCTTTCATTATTGCAGTTTCATTATCTTTGTTCCATGTTGCTGACTTCATTCCATAGACTGTTGATCAGATGTGACATAGACTGGACGTTGAAGAACAGAGTTGGCCATGAACTTCTTAAAACTGAGGATAACACTGTCTCGAAGATTCTTTACTTATCAATTCATAAGACTAAGAAGCAGGTTCGGAATCTTCGGTCTTGTACAGTTCTACAATAAATGTACGCCTCATTTATCTTCAGTTACGCCAGTTCTGTCTGAGTTAACTACAAAAGGCTTCCCTAATAGAATTGTCTGGACGGAGCCCTGCAACATAGCTCTAGTCCATTTACAACATTACTTTTCATGTGCACCAATATTAAAACTCCCTGATCCTCATCTCCCATTTATTCTCAGAAAAGACGCCTCGATGTACGGAATTGGTGGCTCCTTGATGCAAGAAGTAGATGGAATGCTTCATCTTGTGATGAACATGTCTAGAAAGCTCACTAAGATGGAAACCAGATATCCAATTATTGAAGGGAAACCCGAGGCCTGTAAACAGTAAATTAATATTAGACAAACATAAAGGTATGTTTTCAGGCACTCGTAAGAAATAAAGAAGTAGAACACTTGGACAACAGAAAAACAACAGACGTGAGTGGCTTACCCAGGGTTCGAACCCCGTACCTTCCGTACGACAACTCCGCCTAGCTATCAAGCGAATCACACTGACCCCACGGCCAGCTAGGCATCCCCGAAAAAAGATGCTTTGCTGGCTATTTATCAGTACGAAACACACAAGATAACACCGGAAGTATACAGTGGGCAACTCAGCCCTTAAATGACACAATCACTTCTGTTGTTCTCCTATTAACAGTATGTGTCAGTCCAAACAAGACAAAGACCTTGATACTGGGTCCAGTAAATAGTTTTCGGCCTTTATGTTTGTCTAATATTAATTTACTGTTTACAGGCCTCGGGTTTCCCTTCCTTATGTGTTATTTATGTTTATAAAATACCAGAAACCTACCCTCTGTTCTATACTAATGTCCTTAAGTCTTCTACTATTTACTGGACCCAGTATCAAGGTCTTTGTCTTGTTTGGACTGACACATACTGTTAATAGGAGAACAACAGAAGTGATTGCGTCATTTAAGGGCTGAATTGCCCACTGTATACTTCCGGTGTTATCTTGTGTGTTTCGTACTGATAAATAGTCAGCAAAGCATCTTTTTTCGGGGATGCCTAGCTGGCCGTGGGGTCAGTGTGATTCGCTTGATAGCTAGGCGGAGTTGTCGTACGGAAGGTACGTGGTTCGAACCCTGGGTAAGCCACTCACGTCTGTAGTTTTTCTGTTGTCCAAGTGTTCTACTTCTTTATTTCTTACGAGTGCCTGAAAACATACCTTTATGTTTGTCTAATATTAATTTATCCAATTATTGAGCGCGAGCGGTGGAAGTGTTACCTCTCTCTCTTTGCACACAGGCTTGTTAAATTATCGCTGAGCGCAACTGAGTAGAACACGAAAAGCCTTCTTAAGTTCACATAGGTTTCAAAGAAATTTCTTTCCTAGGTCACAAAGAGAGGTATCACTTCTACCCCGCCCCCAGCAAAAACTGAAAGCCATTTTTCGAAAATGGGAGAAGTCAACGTCCAGTCTTTGTCATATCTGATCAACAGTCTATGGAATGAAGTCAACAACGTGGAAAAAAGATAAAAATCAATGAAAATGTGAGGAAATATGAATATGAAATTGTGAAGTTTCAGAAAATGAAATATGTCAATGCATTTAATTAAAAGATGAATTAATTTAAAGATCTAACTTATTAAATAGTATTAAGTAAGTATACTGATTGAGTTAATGTCAATGTCTATGTGATCGTGTGTGTGTTTCCTGTAGCATTGTGCTAAACTGATTAACTAAAGTTACTGAGTGTCATCAATGGTAGGTTCATTTATCATTAGTGTTACCTCTCTCTTTGCACACAGGCTTGTTAACTAATCGCTGTGCGCAACTGAGTAGAACACGAAAAGCGTGCGAGTGGTGAACGTTGTGTCGCACATGTAATTAGCCTATGAGGTGGGCATGGTCGGCTGCGGTAGACGAAGGTTATCGTGCGGGCAGTTAAGTTTTGGCTGGTGTTTTCAAAGTGTACAGATATATAAGTGAGAGCGACAGACCAGTGTTCAATGTTATAAAATATTTCAGAGTCAGGATTATTGACTGACTACATTATGAGGTGTGCCTGATTGTATGTGGCTTAAGGTGAGGGACAGTAAGTTATTTGAATGAATACAGTTCTGATTTGTAAAGAATGATGGCGTCGTAGACGATACATAGACATTCTGACTTTAAAACGGCACAACGACATTATTGCTTATGTCTGCTACTGAATACATTTATATTACGGATGTACCGTCATATCATCATATGCTCTCAAAAGATGCTCTATGAAGGCTCTGATGACCTAGTTTTTCATTACAATATACTTTTTTTAAAATTTTGTGATTAGGTACTGTTAATGTTTGCTGTTATACTACCGTGTAATGTTGTATTGCCCTTAAATTAGTACTTTAAGTATGCTGGAGAATGTTTGAGTAACAGTATCACAAGATGAGCAAGAGGAAGGAAGAATGCAAGAGGGGACTTGCCCGATTTTCAACCGTTGCAAATTAATTGCTTTCGTATATGTCTATCTGTTATGATTAAAACTCATAACATATCTGCCGATATCAAATAAAGCTCGATTAAGGATCATGTTGTTGATGTTCTGTATCCATGGGTTACCCGGAAGTACGTCATTGCCTTTTGGGGCAGAATAGCAGAAGTCTATCGGTCCAAAGTTAGCAGAAGTGAAAGATTCTTCTTGGGTTTTTCTGTGTGTATTTCAAAGTGGACGGACGCATATATGTCGAGCTCCTAGATGTTATAATTTCTACAGATTCCTAAAGTGTTCGATCTCTAGATCGCCCATGTACCTCAGATGCTAGATTATTGTGAGAATGGAATTCTGATTATGATGCACGCGAGTTATGAACGTTAAATAAATCTGCATGAAAAATGTCGAGGACATTGTGTCTTTAGCAGGCTGTATAGCGATGCTAGAGACTGGCTATATTATGCCATTATCTCATGAGCATATATTCTATGAAATAATTGGAGCTTCGAGCTGTTAATAAAATGTGTTGTCCAAACGTTCAACCTTGCCTTTGTCGCATCTTTGATGTTGCAGCTTAAGATTGTGTTCAGCACTTGTTCATCTCATCATTAAAAATACGAAGGGACCTCAAGCGAAATCATATCATAAAACCCCAATAATTGCCCCGGTAACAATTGAGGGCCATGCCAAATGATCGTTGATCTACAACTTTAAAAAAAGTAAAAATAAATATTTCTAGTAGTCGCTTTTGATTTCATGCACTGATGCGGATTTTCAAGATGGCGAATTTCATCGTCTGCTAACCTGTGTGAGGTTATACGACCAGTATTTGCAGTGTATAGTTTCCAACTCAAAGCAGAAGTGGAACATACTACAAGTATCAAGTTTTTACTGCATACTGCTACGTTTGCAAATTCAAGTTTGATTCCCGAAGATGGCGATTATCAAGACTACGACAGACCAAAGCGAAGTCCTGTGCGAGTCAGCTGTTCGTAAAGCCTAGGCCTAACGTGGTCTACTCTGTGCGGTTTTTATCGGTCCTTGGAGGAAGAGGCGTTGGAACCAGGAGGAATATTTTCACTGGCAGATCAGATAAGTGATTTTTTAGTTACATACAGCCTGTGATGCTAATTATCTTGTTTGCCAGGGTTCTTTTTTCATTTTTTATGTATTTTTGTGTATTTTATGTTTATGTAATAGTGGGAGGTTGGATTGGGACTTAGCATTCGTCAATTCCGTTTCGGATGGTCGATGAATTCATGAGCGTTCTTTAGTTTATGCATCTGTTTGGTTCAAATTGAGGGGCCGGCGAACATTGCTGTGTGTTACTGCCTCAATTAAATTAACCAGGTCGATTTTTTGTATAGTTGTGCAGTACTGTTAATTGTAAAGTTTGTTTTTGTGGTAAAGTTAATTGTAATTATTTTATTCAGTTTTCTACATTATTGTTTGTACTAATGTTGACCTTACCTTGCTATCTCTTATTTATTAGATGTCATACATGTTGTAGACTCGTCATTGTCTTGTCATAAGTGTGATAGAGCTGCATTTTGTTTATTTGTTCTACAGTTCATACATTTCTACCTTGGTTCTCTATTTGCATTATTTTCATTTAGCTCATGTCACTGTATTTAGTCCTCTTGTTTGTAGCTCTTGTCCTTTATTTCTCCTGTATAACATCTAGTATAACATCTACTATTACATACAGTTGGTTAATTTTGAGGTGGCGAAATAAGTGTGGCTAATATTGCTCACATAGTATTGATATTATATTTGAATTATTAGCGGACTATCTGTGTTCACATTTATGGTGAATTATGTCTGCCATTGAGTATTTTCTCAGGCAGGGTAAGAATTCTGGGTTCCAAGAACCAGCTCTTTGGAGCTTTATTATGGAGAATTTGGAGCAGGTAGAAGATGAAGGAGGTGATGATTTTCCTATGAAAGAGGAATGGTATTGGAGAGAAAATGAGTTGTAAGAGATTATTGAAGACAGTGAGAGATTAATTGATGATTTAAACGAAGAGGTGAAGGCACTAAAGTTGCAGGCCGATGTGGATAGATCTAACTTCAGATAATCTTGCAAATTGTAAGGAGTCCTTAGAGACTGCCTTGATGAAGAATAAAACTTTGGAATCTGAGGTTCAAGACCTACAGGATAATGTTGCAGCCTGTCAGAGAAAACTTACCAGGAACAGTGATGATTTATCTATTAAGATAGTTTGTATTAAAGCAAATTTTTATAAAGCAAAGGATGCATTGGAAGCTCAAATTCAGGCACAAGTTGCTCAAATTAGGGGTCTTAAGATTCAAGTTGCCCGACTACAGCCACATATGGAGGAGGCACATGAAAGGAGATTAACGAAAATGGTGAGGAAAAAGAGAACCATGTTGCAGGTAAAGTTGGAGAGTACATTGGCAGTTCTTGAACTTAAGAATCAAGAACTGACATGCCTGCAGGGTCAACAAGAAATTTTGTTTCGTGATAAGGTAGTTAACTGTGAGGCGTTACTTATTGAGGAAAGAAGTCACATTGTAAACCTTGTAGAGGAACATAAGAAGCAGAGGGAAGAAATTTCACTCAAAGATTTGGAGATTGCTAAAGCAAGGAAAAGGGTTAATGGTTTGCTGGATGTGGTGTTACACAAAAATTTATTATCCAACATTGGTTATGACAAAACTACTGTACAATATGCCGGTAGTACTAAATGTGACAAAAACAGGTCAGCACGACCTAAAAAAGTAAAAATATCATGTCAAGGCAGGTACAACTTCCCTCGACATCACTCTGATACCAGTGTTTCTGGTCAAAACATTACAGCTTCTTCTGGGAGTAAGTCATGGAGACATTCTCACAGTACATCTACTGCTAAAAGTGTAGATGAGGTTGGTCGCCGTATCATAAAGGTTGGTCATAAGAGTCATGGTGTGACACTTAATGGTACTGATAAAGATGATAAAAACTTACCTAATCAAATTAATACCAGTACATCAGGAAGAAAGTGCATATCTATGCCTATAAAGCTGTCAGCTACGACATGCTCCATGCCTATAGGCTCAAATGAGATTAGGTATCATGCTCATTCCAGCCAGTATGATACAGCTTATAATAAATATATGACATGCATGAGAAAGAAAAATGTCCATGGTTCTCATGTGACTAAAGGTGCTGACTCACGCACCGTTCTAGTGCGTAATCTCCCACCAGGCACTACATGGCAGGAACTGGGTGAATTTTTCCAGTTTACTGCTGACGTCAAATGTGTACGTCTTTTGCCTTTCAACAGTTTCAATGATAGAGAGACACTTATTTATTTTTATTCTGATATTGATGCACGCGTGGTTGTGGAGCGTGACAACGGAGTTCACTTTCGAGACTATTGTCTTGATTTACAATTGCTGCATAAATCAACAACACATAGATTTTAGAAGTCATTCTTGGGTAGAATGCACACATCTTGTGACTTGACTTTGACTATTTTTAATGCTCTTTGCTAAGCGGAGAATCTGTCGTTGTAGTTTATCTACGTAATAGTCTATCTCCTGCTACTTTTGTTCGCATGAAGCGTAGACTGTTCAATGATCGTGAGGATTTAATCACTTACATTGATGATATCTGTTTATTTCATCATACGTGGGATGAACATGTTATCAGAATTCGTTCTTTGTTGAATACCTTACGCTTTCATAACGTTACTGCTAGACCTTCCAAAACAAGAATAGGTTCTACTGAAAGTTCTTTTCTTGGTCAAAAAGTAGGAGGTGGGTTTCTAAAACCTGAGGATTTCACTATTTCTAAAATTCTTAATCTTGAAATTCCTTGAACAAAAAAAAACCAAGTTCGCAGTATATTAGGCTTGGTAAATTTCTATAGAAAATTTCTGCATACTTTTTTGAGATATGACCTAAGTTGTGTCATGGTTAGTAAAAAAGAACTCTCCGAATAGGATAATTTGGTTACATGTCTGTGATGTGGCTTTAGATTTATTTAAGATGTGCTTTTCCAACTCCCCTATTTTGAGATTATCTGACGCTCGATCTCGTTTTATTCTCAGAGTCTCAGAGTCAACGCGTCGAATACAGGCATCGAAGGAACAATAATGCGAGAATTTGCAGGCCACATGCACCCTACTATGTATGTAAGCCGGAAACTTTCGCCCAAGGAGCAGCGGTATCCAATTGTCGAGAGGGAGCTATTTTAGTATCGTATTTTCTTTCAACAAACTGCAACGATATCTAATGAGAACCCGATTAACTCTGGAGACAGACCAAAAAGCTTTGGCATACCTCAAAACAGCGAGATTTACAAACCAAAGAGCAGCGAGAGCCTCGCTTGCATTACAACCTTATGAGTATCATATCCAAGCCATAAAAGGGAGCCAGAATGTTTTGGCAGACGTTCTTTATAGGTGCGTTAAAGACCATATATCACCAATCAACTCTACAAGTACTGATGATTCACAGAATTCAATCTAACACATAAACATACATGGTGATGTCCTGATCAAGAAACGATTGAGTGAATAATTACATAGTCGCATGACACTACTACCATTCTACAGTGATCACATTGCTGATATAGGACAGTAACTCACATAGCAACAGGATGATTACGCATTCTATAATACTGAAAATCAAGTAATATATCGTTGAACTCATCGCACTTCGTATAGAGATCGTGCCTTCATGACAGTACTTATATTCAGGTTACAGATTTTGTAGCACACCATGTGTATAATGTTTAAAATGATGTCATTTCCAGACATTTTTGATACGAACTTGTGTTGGCGAGAAATTATGTTCTCCACTTAAAGGAACATAACTCGAAAATGAATGACTCAAATTCTCAAAGGGAAGTAACAGAGATATTTCTTGTGGAACTTATTTGTGATGGTTGACTACTGTGTTCAATAACATTTGGATTCGTACTGACGTAATATCGCATGAAGAACAAGCATGGACATGGTCAGCGATGGATTTCAACATACGTCTAGGGACAGTGTATAAACATTTTTAACTAACGGAATGACATTTCCATATAGACTAGCACTATTGTGTATATTACGAACAAGTGATTAATTTGAATTCACTACAGTTTGTTGAGTTTTTGACACAAATTTATGTCACACTCACACTAGACTTTGCAGCATTGATGAGCTTATACGCCATACTGTTATATATTGATACAACACATAGGCATAGTTTTACTTATTGCCCACAATAATTTGCTACGTACAGGATTTCCTTGCTGCTCTTACTATGAATATAATATATTAATAACATATCATTCAGAGTTATACATAACTTTATTCATTTGACAATATGTCGCAGTCACACACCTTATTGGTTATTTGTCTGCCTCATGTCATCTATTGTTTCTATTGCATTATTGTTAATATTAATGCTTTGCATTATAATGTTTAATTGAGATGACATTAAGTGACTACCATTACCTGACGAGACAAATAGGTGTTTTAGACGGTGTGCAGCATGGGATTGCATGAACTGATATATTCATTTTATTTCTTACATGTTGCATGATATTGCTATGGTTACCTCACTGTGCTGTTAATTTGTTTTATGTCCTTTGTAGACAATGGTGTTCGCATTCTATGCTACTGTCCACACCTCGAGTGTTTAATTGCCTACTTTGTGGCACAAACATGCGTGCTATACTATGTCATACTAACAGTGAAATTTGATGATACCATCTATTCACTCCAGTGATGTTAAAACTCACTCCACGTAAATAATGAAAACTTTGTTTCCATTATTTGATCGGGAAAGGGGGGGGGGGGCGGGGCGGGAGGAAAGCAGATGTTATGATTAAAACTCATAACATATATGTCGATATCAAATAAGGCTCGATTAGGGACCATGTTGTTGATGTACTGTATCCATGGGTTACCCAGAAGTACGTCATTGCCTTTTGAGGCAGAATAGCAGAAGTCTACCGGTCCAAAGTTAGCAGAAGTGAAAGATTTTTCTGGGCCTTTTCAGTGTGTATTTCAAGGTGGACAAACGCATACATTTTGAGCTCCTAGGTGTTTTAATTTCTACAGATTCCTAAAGTGTTCGACCTCTAGATCGCCCATATACCTCAGTGGGTCGATGCTAGATTATTGTGAGAATGGAATTCTGATTATGATGCACGCGAGTTATGAACTTTAAAAAAATCTGCATGAAAAAGGCATATATTATATGAAATAATTGGAGCTTCAAGCTGTTAATAAAACGTGTTGTCTAAACGTCCAACCTGGCCTTTGCCGCATCTTTGATGTTGCAGTTTAAGATTGTGTTCAGCACTTGTGCATCTCATCATTAAATAAATGCAGGGACCTCAAGCGAAATCATATCCTAAAACCCCAAAAATTGCCCCGGTAACACTATCTAACTATCTAACTAGTCTGATTCTGGTCTTGAGTTTTAGACGGCACAGACAAGCGAGGAAAGTAACTGTTTACCCCACCTCATCTTGATGAATCTATCATTGCACTCATTGCAGCAGTATCTGCTATGAGACTCAAAGCTGCTCACCTCTCGTAAAGTTTTTCGCGTGCACTGGAAAAAACACAGAGTCCCTTAGTCATTCAGGAGCAGACCGTTTAAATATTTCACGAGTTCTTATAACACACCTCTCAATATGTCTCAAATCACTAATTTACTGTATGAGGAATTCGATTTTTATCAGTCTTGTTGTTTGTTTGTTTTTTATATTTTTTATATTTATTTTTTTCATTTTCATTAATTGTATTTATTATTTTTTTTTTATTCTTTATTTTTTTTTTCTTTAATTTATTTTAAAAACATACTTTAATTATGATGATTATTGCAAATGTATGATGTTATATTTCTTTTATAATGATAAATGCCGTAATAATGCTTCAAGTAAATGTGAGGTTGAAATGATACAGCATACAGCATATGAGAGAGAGAGAGGAAGGTCAGAATGTCAGACAGGCTTGCGTGATCAATTCTTAACCCTTTGAAGATAAAGCTCGTTCGTTCGTTCGTTTGTTCGTTCTTCGTGAATAGCAGCGACGTTGCTACAACGGCCCATGCACTATTTAAGTAAAGAGCACAATGTTACACAAAATTTCTATCGATGCCCTAAATAGGACTTTAAAAGATATAAGAGGCGACAATAGACTCATGAGTAGTGTGAACGTATTATTTGCAGGCCCGAACAAACTGTGTAGTGGTACTAGACTCCAAATAGCTTTTTTAAAGAACTACATAATGGAGGCCACCATCCTGACAGGTTGTTGTAGCGGGGAGAAAGTCTGCATACCAAGAATCCCGATGATTCCCTCCGATCTGTCTTTCAATTTTAAGAGACTCCAATTCCCAATTATGTTTTTCAATGACCATTAATAAAGCACAAGGTCAAACGCTTCACGTGGCCGGCGTCGATTTGAGCGATGAGTGCTTCTCACAATGGCAACTGTATGTGACATTTTCCACAGTTAGCACACCCGAACAATTATACGTGTTGTCACCAAGTCACTGTGCTACCAATGTCGTCTACGAAGAAGCCCTCACTTAATTATTTTGTGTGTGTTAGAAGCACAAATCAATGCAATAATACAATTGAAATGTAAATCTTCATAAAACGATTCGCACCAAACCCAACTTGCACACATTCCGACATAGACCCGGGTTAAACCGGGTACGACCACTATTTATAGATATAGAAGTAAAACCATTACACTTAGAAAATATAAATAAACAAGTATATGGATTGAACAAGCAGGAACACTCAAATAAACTAACAACGTAACGGCCAGACAGCAGCTAGCGTTCTTTAACATAAATATATTTTTTCATGGCTAATTCAAAAGTGAGATCCCCCCCCCCCCCTTCCCCCGCCCCCAAATTCAAAAATAAAGGACAGAGATAACAGCCATGCTGTAAGAATTTTATAAAAATGTACACAATATACCCCACTTCTAACCAAGAGATCACACCTCTTGTCTGGTTGCGACGGGATTTTGAATGTCATAAATAAGTGAAAAAAAAAAAAAAAAAAAAAATTACCATGTGATATTTTAAGTAGCAGAGATAAGGTAATTAGGGGAAGGCATCCAATTACCTTCTATATGGGAGACAATTTAACTATAAAAAAATAAGAAAATAAATAAAAGATTGTAAATTTTATATTTAACCTTATCAATTCATTAGACAAAATTATGTAAGGCATAAAGATTCTCTTATTTTTAATAGTTTATTTGTTAAATTGTTTACAAGTTCTTTTCTTTCTAGGATTTAGAGTAAAATAACTTTAAATAATATGGAATTTGATGTACATGTTAAAGTAGTGCACACTTTATTGCTCTGCCACTTTCAATGGTACTGATATAAATGCAAAGAAGTGATCAGTCGGATATATCCACAACAAAATGTTTCATCGGCGCTAATAAGCGCACTTCGACAATCTTTTAAACATATTAACTTACTTGTTCGTTCCTCCTCTGCCGGAGTCGCTAAAAGGTATGGCGTTCGCCTCCAAGTCTAAAGGTAACGGGTTCGGTTCCCAGTACAGGGAATAGTTTTGATGACATTTTGTTCATGACCAATGGGAACTACTAATATCATACTCCCCCACGATCCGCTACGTAGTGAAAACTGATGCCAAGCCTTGTCTGTCAAAGGCGAACAAATAGGAGGTCCCGTCTGCAAGTTGCGCAATTTAAAAATTCTATGGCAGTTAATAATGATAAAGAGTAGGCCATACGACCACTGCCATGGCAGAATTTACATTGGGATCCTCGCCGGTGCTTTAGAGCTCGTGCACTGTGCTGAGATCTTCCTTGTGATTTAAGGGAGGAGATCGGAGCACTGATGTTGTCCGTGTGCCATGAAGATTGTTCATAAAACCTAACAAACCAAAACAAACAAACCTCTTCTCCCTTGGAGTGTAGAGATTAGCCAGAGAGAGCGCCATGTTGTCCTGTAAGCTGCATTTCTTTTGACCTGGTTCCAGTCCAGTCCTCTGTCCTTCAGGGATTGTCTTATGTTGTCCTCCCAACGAATTCTGGGTCGTCTTGGAGAACTGGATCTTTGGCTATTGGTTTCCCATATGAGTCGTAGTGGCCGATCTTCTCCAATCCTGCAAACGTGGCCAAACTATTGTAACGGAATGTTCCACTCGGGTCTGAACAACCTGTATTTCAAAACATCACACAAAACGGGTCTACGACCAATGCTATTGTAAATACTTACAGACATAAATACGACAAACGAAGAGATACAGCATAATGAAGTTTTTGTTTTTGGATGTACGGCGACTTTATTTAGTGACTTTCGTAGTTTACTGGTTGGTCCTCCAAACACCAAGAAATGTTTAACCCGTCAGTTACTACATTCATTGCTTCTAAAGTACTGTGTTGTTCTAACTTGGATAAGTTGATTCTCGACTTACGTGATTCTTCTTTAATCATCATCATCTTCGTACACTCTCAGACGTCCACTTGAATGTTTTCATAGAAAGCAATAGTCAGCTTGAGGCTATATGCATCTCCGTAGGCCTTTTCCACGGATGGTACTGGTGTCGGCCATATGTGTTTTCTCTGTTCCACATATACAGGACATCTTTGAAGCAGATGTTTAGCAGTCATTTTATCAGTGTCACAGCTAAACTCATCGGTAGTTCCTATCTTTTCACAAGACAGGGATCCCCACAAATAGAATTAGCTGCTGCATGGTCTATTAATTATTACGTGTAGGCCATACTGCATATAATCCAACTGAAATATTCCTAAAGTAGTAGTCTCAGTGAGAAACAAAGTTGTGACTTGAAGAGAAAACGACGAGTTCTTAATCTAATCTGAAGCAAGTTAAAAAAGTGGAGTCTGAAAATGACGTTGGGTTGTCGCTTTCAGAAACTGTACCAAGAATAAAACTGTTGGTTGACGAGACAAAGAATCAAGGGGTATAACAATTCTCTTCAATTAATCTGATAAACATGTTAAAACATTCTTATAGTAAAAATGTTGTTATCTATCAAATAATGTTTTATTTATGACGTCATTAATTAACATGTTTGTGACGTTAGTCCTATTCATTCGTTACATTGTTTTTTTTTGCCCATCATGACATAGTTAAATGAATTCTCCCCTCAATGACCTAGAATATAGTCAACATTATGGCATCATGGACACCCGCAAGATAGATATCTCCACACAACTAATTTTCTTAATGAAAATTTGCAATCAGGGAGATTAATCGCGCCAAGTTTTCCGGAAAATACGGAAACGGCAAACTAAACACTGTGACAGCTAAATTCAACACTATCTTAAAGAGCACGTATGCCTTTCTCTTCATTATTTTCATGGTTTTCACTAGCTTTTCGAGAAACTACGGAAACAGTAATCATTACCCTGTACTTGAGTGAACGCTATACTCAGACAATTCGTACAAGGTGACTAATATGAGGTGGTACATGAGGCTGGCAACATCATCATGTCAAACTAATTACAATAGAACTGACCACTACAAAAGTCACGTGACTGTTTGGTGCAGGCTTCCTACAAGGGTACCAGCTGTAGTGGTGGTTCCATGCTCCACAAGGAACACTAGAAAATAATAATGATAATATAGAGGTCAAAGGTCAAGTTTATTCGGATGTCTTCGCAAGTAACCGACCAAGACATGGTCAGTTTGATATTTTTGTATCATATTAAAAGAACCACCAAATACCTTGTCATGTTTTTGTTTTAAACTTTTACAGTCTGTTAATACTAAAGATAGATGAACTTTTCAAAAATACATAACAATATCATCACAGTCAGGGAGTGATTAAGAACTTCGGAGGCTCTAGGCTATTAAGATATTTGGGGCCCCTCTCCAATCTTCTAAAAGGTAAAATTAGACACACAAAACTAATGGATGTCAGAAAAAATGTTTTTATTAATAGAATAATATGTAACAAAATTAATTTATAAACCCAGACAAACATCAGAAAATTATAAAGAAATATTTAGAATAGTCGTTTATTAAAAAAAAAAAAAACATTGAATATGTTATGAAAATCGATACGATGAAGCATGTCCGCTTTAACGCAAAGTAAACAAAGCAAATTTAGTCATTTGAGGATATTACAAATTAAAAATATGGATTTGTTGTAATTAAAGAATTCAAATTTATAATTCTAATCAGTCATGTTATTTTTAACGAAGGAAAAAAAAAAACATTTGCACAACTTCACGCCTTGGAATTTATCAGTACAGTATATCATAAAAACGTCATTACAATATTTGATAAAACTACTTTTTAAAAAATAATTTGATTATTACCGAAAGTTAACTATTTATTTTAGATCAGAAAAAACTAACTGCATTGAACTGTTAAAAGTTGTTTTGGGGCCCGCAAATTTTCTTAACAAAATATTTCTCAGTTGTTTTCTTTGTGGGGGCCCCTGTAACCTAGGGTCCTAGGTACGTGTCCTGTGGGCCTAATGAATAATCCGGCGCTGATCATATGCAGAAATTAAAATGTAGGAGTTGTCATACCACGCATCAATTTACAGCCAAACAATACCAGCTTTTCTGTCATCTCGCGACGCCTTTATGTTACTAATGATCTAATAACTTGCACATTATTTAGTCAATCAATATAACATTTGGCACAAATACTTTCTATAGAATAATAAGACTTCGGTTAGATCCGAATTTTGATATCTTATCAACGTTTTGATTTACTGCAATGTGATAAGCAAGGAGATAAGTGTTCACGACGCCGACATGTGCATCAAGTGAACACTTTCTGTGATACGAGAAGTAAGACACAATGAAACTATAAATAACAATAATGAATTACAGTGCACAGATGTCGCACATAGTGATTAACAACGGTGTCATATTTTAAATTTAAAAAAACTGCTCTAGACAAGAAGATAAAAACAAATAAACCATCACGAATACAGGACTAATGACAATGGTTATAACGAACACAAAAACAAATAAACCAACTGAAGCGTGCACCAGTCACCAAATGATGGGTGGTAATATATAATGAGTGATGGTGCCCGTGGTCTGGTTTGTATAGTGTGTAGATGATGTACAGTCAAACAATGACAGTCATACAAAACAGGGCAATCCACACAAGGACGTCAGTTAACTCACGACGTATAAAGTCAATGATGCTTGTAACAGCTAGTGACGTTTTTCTGTATCATTTATTGTGGACGCCACAGTGACAAAATGTATACGCGAATATGTAGGTACATCAGACAGTCATTATCACAGCAACATAGCCCGTACAGCAATGGACGGTAGACAGCATCATAATAAAGATGAATCATAGGCATGTCGATACATTATAAGGCTGTAATGTAGTCGGGAAATTCTCCATCCCTTTCTATCTAAGCCAGGAGATAACAAGATGTATGAGATCAGTTCACTCTCCTTAATCCGACTTCAGTAAGATAGACACGTCTTCTGAAGTATAAATAATGTCCTCAAAAAATCCCCTAGATAACAAAAGGTTTCAAACCTAGTTCATGTAGCGAAGTAGCAAGTAATAGTCCTTGTGACATGCATCAACCCGATGCGGTACAATGTAGCAATATGTGAGCTGAGAAAACATCTCGTGATGACGACTTTCAAAGACAGGCTACGAATCAAATGTCACTCACGAACAGATATCGATAAAGTTAATGTAAATGTAATTTACCTTGCCTTCAGGAAATAACCACCAAAAATAATACGCATTCCGGCGTGTGGAAATACACTAGAGGTATCATCTCGAATGAACGAAATATCCATAAGAGGACTTCATATTCCTGAAGAACAAGAAAAGCACAGACGCTCACAAAAACGTCTTGCTCGCTATTCCAATCTTCGCTCACTCACTGCTGGGCGGAAATCGTTCGACAAAGACCCAAGACTTAGACATGCGCAGTCCAGCGCGAATCGACCACAGCTCAGATAACTTAAGACACAAGGACCTTTACTAAGAACCAGCTTAAGAATGATTACCTTATAAGAATAACACAAAAGGTTGCCAACCGCTTTCTGAGAAAAGCGGCCTAGCAAGTCCATGCATGGACACGATTCAAGAACGCTTAACAAATTTAACAACCATCGACGCCAACGCGAGAAGACAACTGCTTACAATGAAAAGTGACTATAAATTTCATAAGATTGTTTCCCTTTCATTACAAAATATATATATTGTACACAAAACGATGTTGCGAGAATTTCTCACGCAACATATCACCACCACCTCCCGATAAAAAAAAATGTGGAACATATGTTTTTTTTTTTTTTAATATCCAAGAGCATGCGATAAGCGGCTCAAAACGCACGAATTATGCGCGGATAATTAATTAAATTGCCTAACATGAGGCTAAATATAGAGTGTCTGGTGAGAATATACCTCAACAGAAAAAAATATGTCTAAAAAAATATTCACATCCGGGAGGTGTCACCAACACACATCACACTAGCATGTAAACACAATATACGTATGCAAGTTACCATAGTCATCATTAAATAGAATACTCTAATATTGTCTTAAAAAATGGATGTACAAATCTGATTGAAAAATTTAAATAGTACATTAATGAAATTAAAGTACATGACGATCCAGGACACATCCTCTGACGTTCCGAGGGTAAGTACACAATCTAGAACTCGTCATGCTTGATAATAGTAAGGTAAGTCCTCAGCTCATCAATGACATTCTGAGAAAGTACAAGCAATATAACGCTAATTAACAACTAATATGCTTCATAAGGTACAATACATTATTAATAATTGTGGCTGTTTAGTAAACTTACGGCCCTTATATTAACTACTCAGTCTTCCTCTATCATCTAAAAAAACGAAACAGAAGAAGATGATAACAAAGCACGATAGTATGTGTACATATAAAGTGAGTACAGATGTGCTAATCTATTGTAGTAATATAGGTGTGTTATGACTCTGTAATATATATAGAAATATAGGACCGAAGTATTAATTGGAATCATGTGGGCATCTAGACAAAATGTCAGCCATCACATTATCCGCACCACGGATAGCTCGTACTGTGAAGTGAAAAGGTTGAAGAGCAATAGCATATCGAGTGGATCTCGAACTCTTCAAATTCTTAGTCTGAATAGCTGTAAGAGCTTTTTGATCAGTCTCTAGAAAGAAATGTGCGCCCAGGAGGAATCTTTGTAGTTTGAGAATTGACCAAACCATAGCTAACAACTCACGGTCTAAAACCGAGTAGTTCCTCTCTGCCGCATTTAGTTTCCTAGAAATGTACATAACAGGATGCAGAGTATTTGCATATTCTTGCATAAGTGCTGCTCCAATCCCAGTGGATGAAGCATCACTCCGTAGAACAAAAGTCCTATCAAGAGTAGGTAATCTTAGGATGGGAGGAGATGAAAATATATTCTTGATCTGGTCTAAGGAAGATTGGCATTCTTGAGACCAACGGACCAGATTAGGCGAACCTTTCTTCAACAATGTTGAGAGAGGTGCCATGATCGAAGATAAATTTGGAATAAATCTCCCATAAAATTGAATTAAACCTAAGAGACTCCTAACTTGTTTCTTCGTTTTAGGAACAGAGATGTTCAGTATTTTGGAAGTATTGTGGTCTTCTGTCTTCAAGAGACCATGACCAACACGATGACCTAGGAAAGAGATTTCACCAAAACCAACAAAAGCTTTAGAAGGTTTTGCTGTCAAATTATTCTCACGTAGAGTGGACAGTAAGTCATATAACCCTAAATAGTGATCTTCCCAGGTATCACTGAAGAGACAGATATCATCTAAGTATGCGATGACATCTGAACGATGTGAAAGAATTTGACGCATCATGCGAACGAAAGTAGCAGGGGCGTTCATAAGACCGAAAGGCATAACATTCCATTGAAATAGACCCCTAGGTGTAGAAAAAGCAGTAAGAGGTTTGGCATGCTCTGCTAAAGGCACTTGCCAATAACCTTTAGACAAGTCAAGTTTAGTGAAGAATCTAGAATTAGAAAGTTTAATCAGTAGATCTTCTAACAAATGCATCGGTTCAGCATCGAACTTTGTGACTTGATTCAATTTGCGATAATCAACGCAAATTCGTATGTTCTTATCTTTCTTCCGGACAATAACCATGGAAGAAGAATATGGTGAAGTCGATGGTTCAATTATATTTAGTTGAATCATTTCATCCAATTCCTTTTCCACTTGCGACTGAAAGTGTATAGGGATAGGATAAGGCCTAACCCTAATAGGATTATTGTCGGTAAGAATTATGTCATGTTCTATGACATTTGTGTGTCCAGGGATGTCAGTGAGAACATCCTGAAATGTTTGTAACATCGACGAGACTTGTCGATGTTCGTCACCAGAAAGATTAGGAGAAACAGAAACGTTTTTCCAAGATTCCGTGGAATGTAGCGCAACCACTGGAAGAGGAAGATTGACATCCGAGAAGGTAGATTCCTCATCCTGTATGACAGACAGGGATGAGTAATGACCATGAGGTGCAGGAGAATCATCCGTTGCCTGGAAAATAGGCAGCAAATAGTCCGGACGTTCGTGAAATTCCGAAAGCATGTTTATGTGGAAAGTTTTATGCCTTCCATCAATATCGACCACATAGTCAACATCGGAAATCCGAGAGACTATTGCATACGGACCTTTCCATGCAATAAGAAGTCTATTTTCCCTACTGGGGAGTAGGACGAATGCTTTGTCACCTGGACAAAGTTGTCGTAGACATCTATTCTTGTTAGCAAACTGCCTTGCCTTCTCTTTAGCAATTTCTGATGAAGCAGTTGCTAGTTTACATGCCTCCATGATCTTTTGCCTCAGAGCAATGACATACTCATATGAGGATTGAGTTTCATCGCTAATATCATCGGCAGTGATGAGATCGTGTAATAAAGACATAGGGCCGCGCGGACGCGCGCCAAAGACAAGTTCGAAGGGAGAAAACCCTGTGTGTTCATTTGGGACTTCTCTATAGGCAAAGAGAGCCGCGGGTAAAACCCTGTCCCAATCTTGAGGATGATCTTCAGTTATCTTACCAAGCAAAGTCTTGAGCGTTCTATTCAGATGCTCAACTAACCCATTAGACATAGGATGATAGATACTACTGAGAGATCGTTTAATATGTAAGGTAGACATTACCTGTGACATAGTGTCAGATATGAGTTGAGTGCCATGGTCTGACAATATTTCTCTGGGGAACTCCAAGCGAGAAAATATCAGCCAAAGAGCATCTGCGATATCTGTAGTAGATATGCTCTTAAGAGGAATAGCCTCTGGCCAACGTGTGCACATATCGACACATGTAAGGATAAATTGATGTCCTCTGGCCGACGTGACCTTAAAAGGGCCAATAATATCTATGGCCATTTTTTGAAACGGCCGAATAGGGATGTCAGCAGCCTGGATAGGCGCAGCATGTCGTGGTCCTCTAGATTTAACCTCCTGACATACCTTGCATGATCGGCAGTAAATACGAATGTCCTTGTTGACAAAAGGCCAAAAGAAAGCCGCAAGGACTCTCGACTTCGTACGGGAAAAACCCATATGTCCAGCACATTGCGAGTCATGAGCATGTTGCAATATTTGCACTCTCATGCTCTTGGGAACAAGAATTTGCGAATGTGCCGACGTAGTCGAATCTTGTACCATACGTACAAGTACGCCGTTTCTCATTGCTATCCAAGATTTTCTATTTGTATCCTGATTCGGATCACCTTTCTTCGCAAGAATGAAGAATTTTTTTAGAGAAGGATCTTCTTCTTGCAATTTTATGAAAGAGTCACGAGTTATGACTAAGTGACTATCTTGGCTATGAACTTCATTATCACCATTCAGTGAAGTTTCGGGTGTTTGTAGAGCTTGTGCTCTTGTAACCACTGCATTTGTAGCTTGCATGTTATTATCTTCCCAAGCAGCAATCTGCTGTGGGGTACACTCCCTAACTCCGTGAATACGACCAATAATAAGGTCCGCAATAGGATTAGGTAAGAGACAAGCATGCACATCTCCAGTAAAGAAAGGAGTGGCAATGCGAATTACAGCAGTAGGATATTTTTCTAGAGTGCCGCCAAATGTGACACATTTAATAACCTTCCCTGTAGCACAAGATGGATCTACAAGCGATTGTCTAACACCAATAGTGGTGCATCCGGAATCGAAAAGTAGTGAGACCGGAGTATCATTAACAAGACCCTTATGTAGGATTAAAGAACCCCTCCCGTCATGCGCAACAGCAGCAGGAAGAGCGGGAAGAGGGTGACCACAACTCAAAGTAGTTATGGTACTCGGTTCGAATAAAGTACTGCATTGGGGGCATTTGTTTGCTCTCTCAAAGTCAAAAGCAGAACCAGTGACAGCGTCAAAGTTCTTATTGTCAACAACCTGATTACAGGCTCCCTGAGTTTCCTGTTGTACAGAATTAGCCTGCTGATATCTTTTTTTTTGTGTTGAGATCTACCGCGACTATTATTACCTCTAAAGTTATCAGAGTTATTATTATCTCTGAAGTTATTGTTGTCTCTATTGTAATTGTTATCCTGGTTCGAATTCCAGTTTCCACGATTACTATCATGTCCACATTGATGCGAACATCTACTTGTTTGGTTTTGAGGTCTTCGTGAGGAATAGCCTCTATTACCATATCCTTTTCTGAAATGCCTAAAATTATTAGGGTGATAGAAACGAGCACTATCAGGTTGTCTCCAATTCTTCGAAGAAGAATCACCATGAAATTGATTTCCATGATTTTGAAAGTAATTACCGTTACTCTTTCTATCAAAATTTTGTTGGGATCTACGAGCAAAGTTTTGACTATACGGTGCTGCCGAAGCAACTGGTAAACCTTCTTTCACCTTAGAGTTACCAATGGTTATGTGTGGGTGCGCAGTTACATCATGGCAACAGAAATCTTCCATTTCTTTTATTGTTTTAGGTTTACGTTCATGAAGGAAAGCAAGGAAAGACTCATTGACAGACGACATGACTTTGTCTCTAAGTATTAAGTCCATAAGTGCTTCATAAGTTTTTTCCGTCTTAGATAGTTCAACCCATCGTGAGAAAGTAATGCGTATTCTTGCAATAAACTCGGAGAATTCAACTCCAGTTTCAGGCAACATGTTTTTAAATTGTAGACGGTAGCCGTCTTCGTTAAGCTGATATTTCTTTAACAAAGCGGCCCTGACAACCTCATAATTGTTCTTGTCAGGTTCATCCACCATATTTAACATACTTAGAGCTTTACCTGTCAGTATCCCTGACAACTGATAAACATATTTTGCTTTGTCTATGTTATGAGCTTTACATGCTTGTTCAAATCTGTCCAGATAGAACATTATGTCATCATTGGAAGGACTAAATGTTGGTAACTTAATCTTAAAAGTATCACTATTAGCCTTATCAGAAGATGAACCCTTGTTTGCATCATTAGCATCACTCATGCTCATAAATTTCAACTTCTCCAACTCTAAAGCTAAGAGTTTTTCTTCATGTTCCATTTTTGCTTTTTCTTTCCTCTCATCAGACTCTCTCTGTAATCTTCTTTCCTCAGCCTGAGCCTGCATTTCTAGTCTTTTATTCTCATCTTCTTTTTCAAGTCTTTTATTTTCAGCCTCTTTTTCAAGTCTTTTATTTTCAGCCTCTTTTTCAAGTCTTTTATTTTCGGCCTCTTTTTCAAGTCTTTTATTTTCAGCTTCTAGTTGTAGCTGGAGTTTTCTCTCCTCAGCTTCTGATTCCCTTTTCTGTTTTTCCATTTCCATTTGGAATTTCCTTTCATCTGCCTGCATCTGCAGTCTCAGATTCTCAGAATCAATTTTTTTTTGCTCAGCTTCTGCTTTCTGTCTTTTTTCTTCAGACTTCAGCGCTTTATTATATAGAGCAGTAGCATACCCTTCCAAATTATCACAAGTCTTTCCAAGGGATTTACCCTGTTCAATAAAATACTCAAGTGTAGACATGTTGTCTAACATATGAGTCCAAAAACCTGAAATAATTAACTAATTTATTTCAAACCTAAGTGTAACAAGTCTTAATTAAGCACTTGTATATTCACGTCACATTATATTATCCCAGTCTTGGTGGGAAACAAGTCTCCAATCAAAGAACTTGTATATGAAATGTCAACAATCAATTCTTGATTATAGGTGCACTTCTCATTCAATAGTGCACAACACTATTCATCATTCATTTATCATCAGTGTAGTAGTAATAGTGCATTAGCATAATCCATTAACTAATTACTATAAGTGTAACCAATGACTATGTAAACACAAGCACAATGTAAACATTGAAAATTTAAACAAAGTAAACAATGTAAACAATAACAATGTAAACAATAACAAAGATCAGCAACAATACGAAAACATTCGCAGTAATCAACTAAAAATAAAGCGGAAATTAAAGAAATATCACAAAAAAATGTGACGATATCTGCGATAGAATTAAACAAAATACATGACACTACAGTGTATAAACAAAAATGTTGTATGAAACTAAACTATAGTCAAGAGGAGGCTAACAAATACAAACAAATCAAAACAAAACTAAAGAATGCGAAATAATAACGAAAACAATATTAACACATGTCATCACAACTAACAGAAATAGCAACAAAAGTCGCTTAGCAAATTCCAGTATCGGAAATTTGCACAATCTACAGAACACTCTCAATAGAAAACCTCTGCTATGTGGTATGATCTATAGGAGTCGCCACCCAGCCAGACCCGCAGAAATATAAAGATATAAATATACAAATAACATATAAACAAATAACATATAACAATATGACAAAAGAATGAGATGAAACACAGAAGACTCAGTAGAAGTACAAGGGCACAGTTTACGTACAAACAGGCCACTTAACTTATAGGCTTCCAATCGTAGAACAGCAGAAAAAAACAGATGTCAATCAACGTCCTAAAGGGCGAAGCTCCAACGATGATGGCACATCTGAACTGCTTCCACTGCTAACACGATGGTACTAGAGCTTCCGATATACAGGTAGCGTTGTTACGGCACTTGTCCTTCTTAAATATAACAGCCACCAGTTTCACTCGGTACTTGGCCTTCTTAACCAAGAACTTGTAAGAATCGGCACTTGACCTTCTCAAAAAACGACAGCACTGGAACCTTGACAGCAGCAAATTGCTTGACTTGCGTTAAAGACAACAGCAGTCCGTGTTATCCGGCAATATGCAACAACGCCGGGTACTGTCAAATTTCTGTTTCGGTCAAAAAATTGCAATTTTGACATTTACCGGACAACGCCGAGTACTTTGAAAATTTTGAAGATGTTGACTGTCTTGAAGAATGTTGAAGTGTTGACTTGAAGGATGCCGTTTGTTGAAAATGAAGTGAGTAAGGGACCCCGTGTTTGCTGGTACCAGAGCAAACCAGCTTATGGCCACCAAATGAAGCGTCGTGGTGGGCTTATCGAATGCCTTTGGACTGGCCACCAAATGAAGCGTGCACCAGTCACCAAATGATGGGTGGTAATATATGATGAGTGATGGTGCCCGTGGTCTGGTTTGTATAGTGTGTAGATGATGTACAGTCAAACAATGACAGTCATACAAAACAGGGCAATCCACACAAGGACGTCAGTTAACTCACGACGTATAAAGTCAATGATGCTTGTAACAGCTAGTGAAGTTTTTCTGTATCATTTATTGTGGACGCCACAGTGACAAAATGTATACGCGAATATGTAGGTACATCAGACAGTCATTATCACAGCAACATAGCCCGTACAGCAATGGACGGTAGACAGCATCATAATAAAGATGAATCATAGGCATGTCGATACATTATAAGGCTGTAATGTAGTCGGGAAATTCTCCATCCCTTTCTATCTTAGCCAGGAGATAACAAGATGTATGAGATCAGTTCACTCTCCTTAATCCGACTTCAGTAAGATAGACACGTCTTCTGAAGTATAAATAATGTCCTCAAAAAATCCTCTAGATAACAAAAGGTTTCAAACCTAGTTCATGTAGCGAAGTAGCAAGTAATAGTCCTTGGGACATGCATCAACCCGATGCGGTACAATGTAGCAATATGTGAGCTGAGAAAACATCTCGTGATGACGACTTTCAAAGACAGGCTACGAATCAAATGTCACTCACGAACAGATATCGATAAAGTTAATGTAAATGTAATTTACCTTGCCTTCAGGAAATAACCACCAAAAATAATACGCATTCCGGCGTGTGGAAATACACTAGAGGTATCATCTCAAATGAACGAAATATCCATAAGAGGACTTCATATTCCTGAAGAACAAGAAAAGCACAGACGCTCACAAAAACGTCTTGCTCGCTATTCCAATCTTCGCTCACTCACTGCTGGGCGGAAATCGTTCGACAAAGACCCAAGACTTAGACATGCGCAGTCCAGCGCGAATCGACCACAGCTCAGATAACTTAAGACACAAGGACCTTTACTAAGAACCAGCTTAAGAATGATTACCTTATAAGGATAACACAACAGGTTGCCAACCGCTTTCTGAGAAAAGCGGCCTAGCAAGTCCATACATGGACACGATTCAAGAACGCTTAACAAATTTAACAACCATCGACGCCAACGCGAGAAGACAACTGCTTACAATGAAAAGTGACTATAAATTTCATAAGATTGTTTCCCTTTCATTACAAAATATATATATTGTACACAAAACGATGTTGCGAGAATTTCTCACGCAACACCAACACAAATACAGGACTAATGACAATGGTTATAATGAACTCAAAAACAAATAAACCATCATAAATACAGGACAGATGACAATGGTTATAACGAACACAAAATCAAATAAACCATCATAAATACAGGACAAATGACAATGGTTATGACGAACACAAAAACAAATAAACCAAAATAAATACAGGACACATGACAATGGTTATAACGAACACAAATACAAATAAACCAACATAAATACAGGACAAATGACAATGGTTATAACGAATACAAAAACAAATAACTTACTTAGTGATGCGTGATGCCATATGATGATGGATGGTATCCGCATGTCTGGTTTTGTGTGGTGTGCAGATGTGTTCAGTCAAAACAATGTTCATACAAAAATAACAGGGCAATCCACATAGGACGTCAGTAAACTCACGACGTATAAAGTCAATGATTCTTGTAACAGCCGTTGACGTTTTTCTTCATTATTTATTGTGGACGCCACAGTGACAAAATGGTTACGCGAATATGTAGACACATCAAACAGTCATTATCACAGCAACATTCAATACAGCAATAGACGGTAGACAGCATTACAATGATGAGTCAGATGCATGTTATATTTCAAAGTGCTGTAAATGTAGTCAGGTGGAAAACTCCATCCTTTTCTATAACAGCCAGGAGATAACCAGATGTATGAGATCAGTTCACTCTCCTTAGTTTGACTTCAGCAAGACAGACACGTCTGCCGAAGTATAAATAATGTCCTCAAAAATATCCTCTAGATAATAAAGGTTTTTCAAACCTAGTTCATTTAACAAAGTAGCAAGTAATGGTCCTTGGAACCTGCATCAACCGATGCAGCACAATACAGCGACATGTGAGCTAGGAAAACATCTCGTGACGACGACTTTCGAAGACAGGCTATGAACCAGAAATCGTTCACGACCAAAAATCGATAGAGTTAATGAAAATGTTAATTTACCTTGCCTTCCGGAAATACACAGAAATATTATGCCTCCCGGCATGTGCAAATACACTAGAGGTATTATCTCGAATAAACGAAATATCCATAAGAGGACTCTCACATTCCTGACAGAACAAAAAAAAACGGAGATCCCCTCTTCAACGAGGCATCTCTTTCGCCATTCCAAATCGCTCACTCCACTAGTGGTGGGCGGAAACCGATCGACCAAGAAGCAAGACAAGTCATGCGCAGTCCAGCGCAAAATGACCACAGCTCAAACTTAACTGCATTCGATACCAACGCGAGAAGACAAATGCTTACCGAGAAAAGTGACTATAAATTTCAAGCAGTTGTTGCCCTTGCGTTATAAAATAGATATTGAAATAAAACGATGTTGCGAGAATTTATCACGCAACATATCACCACCTCCTCCCGATAAAAAAAAAATGTGGAACATATTTTTTTTTTAAATATCAAAGAGCATGCGATAAGCGGCTCAAAACGCACGAATTATGCGCTGATAATTAACTAAATTGCCAAACAATAGGCTAATTATAGAGTGTCTGGTGAGGATATACCTCAACAGAAAAATAAATATGTCTTAAAAAATATTCACATCGGGGAGGTGTCACCAACACACATCACGTTAGCATGTAAACACAATATACGTATGCAAGTTACTATAATCATCATTAAACAGCATACTCTAATATTGTCTTTAAAAATGGATGTACAAATCTGATAGGAAAATTTAAATAGTACATTCTTTGACATGTAATGACATAAGTACATAGTAAAGTTAAACTACATGACGATCCAGGACATATGCTCTGGTATTCCGAGGGTAAGTACACAATCTAGAACTCGTCATGCTTGATACTAGTAAGGTAAGTCCTCAGCTCAACAATGACATTCTGAGAAAGTACAAGCAATATAATGCTAATTAATAACTAATATGCTTCATAAGGTACAATACATTATTAATAATTGTGGCTGTTTAGTAAACTAACGGCCCCTATATTAACTACTCAGTCCTCCTCTATCATCTTAAAAAACGAACAGAAGAAGATGACAACAAAGCACGATAGTGTGTACATATAAAGTAAGTACAGATGTGCTAATCTATTGTAGAAATATAGGTGTGTTATGACTCTGTAATATATGGAAATATAGGACAGAAGTATTAGTTGGAGTCATGTGGGCATCTAGACAAAATGTCAGCCATCACATTATCCGCACCACGGATAGCTCGTACCGTGAAGTGAAAAGGTTGAAGAGCTATAGCATATCGAGTGGATCTCTAACTCTTCAAATTCTTAGTCTGAATAGCTGTAAGAGCTTTCTGATCAGTCTCTAGAATGAAATGTGCGCCCAGGAGGAATCTTTGTAGTTTTAGAATTGACCAAACCATCGCTAACAACTCACGGTCTAAAACCGAGTAGTTCCTCTCTGCCGCATTTAGTTTTCTAGAAATGTACATAACAGGATGCAGAGTATTTGCATATTCTTGCATCAGTGCTGCTCCAATCCCAGTGGATGAAGCATCACTCCGAAGAACAAAAGTCCTATCAAGAGTAGGTAATCTTAAGATGGGAGGAGAAGAAAATATATTCTTGATTTGGTCTAGTGAAGATTGGCATTCTTCAGACCAACGGACCAGATTAGGCGAACCTTTCTTCAACAATGTTGATAGAGGTGCCATGATCGAAGATAAATTTGGAATAAATCTCCCATAAAATTGAATTAAACCTAAGAGACTCCTAACTTGTTTCTTCGTTTTAGGAACAGAGATGTTCAGTATTTTGGAAGTATTGTGGTCTTCTGTCTTCAAGAGACCATGACCAACACGATGACCCAGGAAAGAGATTTCACCAAAACCAACAAAAGCTTTAGAAGGTTTTGCTGTCAAATTATTCTCACGTAGAGTGGACAGTAAGTCATATAACCCTAAATAGTGATCTTCCCAGGTATCACTGAAGAGACAGATGTCATCTAAGTATGCGATGACATCCGAACGATGTGACAGAATTCGACGCATCATGCGAACGAAAGTGGCAGGGGCGTTCATGAGACCAAAAGGCATAACATTCCATTGAAATAGACCCCTAGGTGTAGAAAAAGCAGTAAGAGGTTTGGCATGCTCTGCTAAAGGCACTTGCCAATAACCTTTAGACAAGTCAAGTTTAGTGAAGAATCTAGAATTAGAAAGTCTAATCAGTAGATCTTCTAACAAAGGCATCGGTTCAGCGTCGAACTTTGTGACCTGATTCAATTTGCGATAATCAACGCAAATTCGTATGTTCTTATCCTTCTTCCGGAAAATAACCATGGAAGAAGAATATGGTGAAGTCGATGGTTCAATTATATTTAATTGAATCATTTCATCCAATTCCTTTTCCACTTGCGACTGAAAGTGTATAGGAATAGGATAAGGCCTAACCCTAATTGGATTATTGTCGGTAAGAATTATGTCATGTTCTATGACATCTGTGTGTCCAGGAATGTCAGTGAGAACATCCTGAAATGTTTGTAACATCGACGAGACTTGTCGATGTTCGTCACCAGAAAGATTAGGAGAAACAGAAACGTTTTTCCAAGATTCCGTGGAATGTAATGGAACCACTGGAAGGGGAAGGTTGACATCAGAGAAGGTAGCTTCCTCATCCTGAATGACAGACAGGGATGAATAATGACCGTGAGGTGCAGAAGCATCATCCGTTGCCTGGAAAATAGGCAGCAAATAGTCCGGACGTTCGTGAAATTCCGAAAGCATGTTTATGTGGAAAGTTTTATGCTTTCCATCAATATCGACCACATAGTCAACATCGGAAATCCGAGAGACTATTGCATACACACCTTTCCATGCAATAAGAAGTCTATTTTCCCTACTGGGGAGTAGGACGAATGCTTTGTCACCTGGACAAAGTTGTCGTAGACATCTATTCTTGTTAGCAAACTGCCTTGCCTTCTCTTTAGCAATTTCTGATGAAGCAGTTGCTAGCTTACATGCCTCAATGATCTTTTGTCTAAGAGCAATGACATACTCATATGAGGATTGAGTTTCATCGCTAATATCATCGGCAGTGATGAGATCGTGTAATAAAGACATAGGGCCGCGTGGACGCGCGCCAAAGACAAGTTCGAAGGGAGAAAATCCTGTGTGTTCATTAGGGACTTCTCTATAGGCAAAGAGAGCCGCGGGTAAAACCCTGTCCCAATCTTGAGGATGATCTTCAGTTATCTTACCAAGCAAAGTCTTGAGCGTTCTATTCAGACGCTCAACTAACCCATTAGACATAGGATGGTAGATACTACTGAGAGATCGTTCAATATGTAAGGTAGACATTACCTGTGACATAGTGTCAGATATGAGTTGAGTGCCATGGTCTGACAATATTTCTCTGGGGAACCCCAAGCGAGAAAATATCAACCAAAGAGCATCTGCGATATCTGTAGTAGATATGCTCTTAAGAGGAATAGCCTCTGGCCAACGTGTGCACATATCGACACATGTAAGGATAAACTGATGTCCTCTGGCCGACTTGACCTTAAAAGGGCCAATAATATCTATGGCCATTTTCTGAAACGGCCGAATAGGAATGTCAGCAGCCTGGATAGGCGCAGCATGTCGTGGTCCTCTAGATTTGACCTCCTGACATACCTTGCATGATCGGCAGTAAATACGAATGTCCTTATTGACAAAAGGCCAAAAGAAAGCCGCAAGGACTCTCGACTTCGTACGGGCAAAACCCATATGTCCAGCACATTGCGAGTCATGAGCATGTTGCAATATTTGCACTCTCATGCTCTTGGGAACAAGAATTTGCGAATGTGCCGACGTAGTCGAATCTTGTACCATACGTACAAGTACGCCGTTTCTCATTGCAATCCAAGATTTTCTATTTGTATCCTGATTCGGATCACCTTTCTTCGCAAGAACGAAGAATTTTTTTAAAGAAGGATCTTCTTCTTGCAATTTTATGAAAGAGTCACGAGTAATCACTAAGTGACTATCTTGGCTATCAACCTCATTATCACTATTCAGTGAAGTTTCGGGTGTTTGTAGAGCTTGTGCTCTTGTAACTACTGCATTTGTAGCTTGCATGTTATTATCTTCCCAAGCAGCAATCTGCTGTGGGGTACACTCCCTAACTCCATGAATACGACCAATAATAAGGTCCGCAATAGGATTAGGTAAGAGACAAGCATGCACATCTCCAGTAAAGAAAGGAGTGGCAATGCGAATTACAGCAGTAGGATATTTTTCTAGAGTGCCGCCAAATGTGACACATTTAATAACCCTTCCTGTAGCACAAGATGGATCTACAAGCGATTGTCTAACACCAATAGTGGTGCATCCGGAATCGAAAAGTAGTGAGACCGGAGTATCATTAACAAGACCCTTATGTAGGATTAAAGAACCCCTCCCGTCATGCGCAACAGCAGCAGGAAGAGCGGGAAGTGGGTGACCACAACTCAAAGTAGTTATGGTACCCGGTTCGAATAAAGTACTGCATTGGGGGCATTTGTTTGCTCTCTCAAAGTCAAAAGCAGAACCAGTGACAGCGTCAAAGTTTTTACTATCAACAACATGATTACAGGCTCCCTCAGTTTCCTGTTGTACAGCATTAGCCTGCTGATATCTCTTTTTTTTGTGTTGAGATCTACCCCGACTATTATTACCTCTGAAGTTATCAAAGTTATTATTATCTCTGCAGTTATTATTGTCTCTATTGTAATTGTTATCCTGGTTCGAATTCCAGTTTCCACGATTACTATCATGTTCACATTGATGCGAACATCTATTTGTTTGGTTCTGAGGTCTTCGGCAGGAATAACCTCTATTACCATATCCTCTTTTGAAATGCCTATAATTATTAGGGTGATAGTAACGACCACTATCAGGTTGTCTCCAATTCTTCGAAGATGAATCACCATGAAATTGGTTTCCATGATTTTGACAGAAATTACCGCTGCTCTTTCTATCAAAATTTTGTTGGAATCTACGAGCAAAGTTTTGGCCATACGGAGCTGCCGAAGCAACTGGTAAACCTTCTTTCACCTTAGAGTTACCCATGGTTATGTGTGGGTGCGCAGTTACGTATTGGCAACAGAAATCTTCCATTTCTTTTATTGTTTTAGGTTTACGTTCATGAAGGAAAGCAAGGAAAGACTCATTGACAGACGACATGACTTTGTCTCTAAGTATTAAGTCCATAAGTCCTTCATAAGTTTTTTCCGTCTTAGATAGTTCAACCCATCGTGAGAAAGTAATGCGTATTCTTGCAATAAACTCGGAGAATTCAACTCCATTTTCAGGTAACATGTTTTTAAATTGTAGACGATAGCCGTCTTCGTTAAGCTGATATTTCTTTAACAAAGCGGCCCTGACAACCTCATAATTGTTCTTGTCAGGTTCATCCACCATATTTAATATACTTAGAGCTTTACCTGTCAGTATCCCTGATAACTGATAAACATATTTTGCTTTGTCTATGTTATGAGCTGTACATGCTTGTTCAAATCTGTCCAGATAGAACATTATGTCATCGCTGGAAGGACTAAATGTTGGTAACTTAATCTTAAAAGTATCATTATTAGCCTTACCAGAAGATGAACCCTTGTTTGAATCATTACCATTACTCATGCTTGTCAATTTCAATTTTTCCAACTCTAAAGCTAAGACCTTTTCTTCATGTTCCATTTTTGCTTTCTCTTTCCTCTCATCAGACTCTCTCTGTAATCTTCTTTCCTCAGCCTGAGCCTCTTTTTGAAGTCTTTCATTTTCAGCTTCTTTTTCAAGTCTTTTATTTTCAGCCTCTTTTTCAAGTCTTTTATTTTCAGCTTCTTTTTCAAGTCTTTTATTTTCAGCCTCTTTTTCAAGTCTTTTATTCTCAGCCTCTTTTTGAAGTCTTTCAGCTTCTAGCTGTAGCTGGAGTTTTCTTTCCTCAGCTTCTGATTCCCTTTTTTGTTTTTCCATTTCCATTTGGAATCTTTTTTCATCCACCTGCATCTGCAGTTTCTTTTGTTCAGCTTCCATATGCAGTTTCTTTTGTTCAGCTTCCATTGCTTTATCATATCGAGCAGTTGCAAATTCTTCTAACTTATCACCAGTCTTGCCAAGCAATTTACCCTGCTCAATAAAGTGCTCAAATGTAGACATGTTGTCTAACATATGAGTCCAAAACCTGAAATAATTAACTAATTTATTTCAAACCTAAGTGTAACAAGTCTTAATTAAGCACTTGTATATTCACATCACCTTATATTATCCCAGTCTCTGTGGGAAACAAGTCTCCAATCAAAGAACTTGTATATGAAATATCAACAATCAATTCTTGATCATAAGTGCACTTCTCATTCAATAGTGCACGACACTATTCATCATTCATTTATCATCAGTGTAGTAGTAACAGTGCATTAGCATAGCCCATTAACTAATTACTATAACTGTAAACAATGACTATGTAAACACATGCAGAATGTAAACATTGAAAATGTAAACAATGCAAACAATGTAAACAATAACAATGTAAACAATAACAAAGATCAGCAACAATACAAAAACGTTCGCAGAAATCAACTAAAAATAAAGCAGAAATTAATGAAATATCACAAAAAATGTGACGATATCTGCGATAGAATTAAACAAAATACATGACACCACAGTGTATAAACAAAAATGTTGTATGAAACTAAATTATAGACAAGAGTAGGCTAACAAATACAAACAAATCAAAACAAAACTAAAGAATGCGAAATAATAACGAAAACAATATTAAAACATGTCATCACAGCTAACATAAATAGCAACAGAAGTCGCTTAGCAAATTCCAGTATTGGAAATTTGCAAACCTTACAGAAAACGCTCACAATAGACGACCTCTATGACGTGGCATAATCTAACGGAGACACCACCCAACCGAGAACCCGCTGAAATATAAACATATAAATATACGAATAACATATAAACATATAACATATAGAATGAGATGATACACAGAAGACTCAGCAGAAGTATAAGGGCACAGTTTACATACAAACAGGCCACTTAACTTATAGGCTTCCAATCGTAGAACAGCAGAAAAACGGATGTCAATCAACGTCCTAAAGAGCGAAGCTCCAACGATGATGGCACATCTGAACTGCTTCCACTGCTAACACGATGGTACAAGAGCTTCTGAAATACTGTGTGTTGAGTTGTTTCGGCACTTGACCTTCTAATCCAAAAGTAAGTTGATGGAAATCGGTACTTGGCCTTCTTCAGAAAACAACCCGTTTCAACCGGCACTTGACCTTCACAAAAACGACAGCACTGGAACCTTGACAGCAGCAACTTGCTTGACTTGCGTAAAAGATAACAGCAGTCTGAGTTATCCGGCAACATGTAACAACGCCGGGTACTGTCAAATTCTTGTTTCCGTCAAAAAGTTGAAATTTTGACTTTTACCGGGCAACGCCGAGTACTTTGAAAATTTTGAAGATGTTGACTGTATTGAAGAATGTTAATTTCTTGAAGGATGCTGATGAATTCTTGTTGAAAATGAAGTGGGTAAGGGACCCCGTGTTTGCTGGTACCAGAATCAAACCAGCTTATGGCCACCAAATGATGCGTGATGCCATATGATGATGATGGATGGTATCCGCATGTCTGGTTTTGTGTGGTGTGCAGATGTGTTCAGTCAAAACAATGTTCATACAAAAATAACAGGGCAATCCACATAGGACGTCAGTAAACTCACGACGTATAAAGTCAATGATTCTTGTAACAGCCGTTGACGTTTTTCTTCATTATTTATTGTGGACGCCACAGTGACAAAATGGTTACGCGAATATGTAGACACATCAAACAGTCATTATCACAGCAACATTCAATACAGCAATAGACGGTAGACAGCATTACAATGATGAGTCAGATGCATGTTATATTTCAAAGTGCTGTAAATGTAGTCAGGTGGAAAACTCCATCCTTTTCTATAACAGCCAGGAGATAACCAGATGTATGAGATCAGTTCACTCTCCTTAGTTTGACTTCAGCAAGACAGACACGTCTGCCGAAGTATAAATAATGTCCTCAAAAATATCCTCTAGATAATAAAGGTTTTTCAAACCTAGTTCATTTAACAAAGTAGCAAGTAATGGTCCTTGGAACCTGCATCAACCGATGCAGCACAATACAGCGACATGTGAGCTAGGAAAACATCTCGTGACGACGACTTTCGAAGACAGGCTATGAACCAGAAATCGTTCACGACCAAAAATCGATAGAGTTAATGAAAATGTTAATTTACCTTGCCTTCCGGAAATACACAGAAATATTATGCCTCCCGGCATGTGCAAATACACTAGAGGTATTATCTCGAATAAACGAAATATCCATAAGAGGACTCTCACATTCCTGACAGAACAAAAAAAAACGGAGATCCCCTCTTCAACGAGGCATCTCTTTCGCCATTCCAAATCGCTCACTCCACTAGTGGTGGGCGGAAACCGATCGACCAAGAAGCAAGACAAGTCATGCGCAGTCCAGCGCAAAATCACCACAGCTCAAACTTAACTGCATTCGATACCAACGCGAGAAGACAAATGCTTACCGAGAAAAGTGACTATAAATTTCAAGCAGTTGTTGCCCTTGCGTTATAAAATAGATATTGAAATAAAACGATGTTGCGAGAATTTATCACGCAACACTTAGTCGTTCCCCTTCTACTGTGAGGCGTAGAGGTTTGGAAGAGAGAGCGCCAGACTATCCCATCGGCTGTCTTCCTCCTGGTCTGGTTCCATTCTGGTCCTCGGTCCTTCAAAGATTGTCCAATGTTGTCCTCCCAGACGATCCCGGGCCGCTCCGTGGGTCCGGATCCCTGGCTCTTTGTTTCCCATGCTTGTCGTGGTAGCCGATCCTCTCCCATTCTGCAGACATGGCCAAACCATCTTAGTTGGGACTGTTCTACTTGGGTCTGCAGGGGGTGGCATTTTAGGCCTTGACGTATCGTCTGGCCGCGGACCATGTCTCCTCTTGCCACATCAACCACCCTCCTCAGACACCCCATCTCTGAGGCCAGGATCCGGCCCCTGTGGGCTGCGATGGCTGCATGGCTGCAAAAACAAATAAACCATCATAAATACAGGACCAATGACAATGGTTATAACGAACACAAAAACAAATAAACCATCATAAATACAGGACAAATGACAATGGTTATAACGAACACAAAAACAAATAAACCAACATAAATACAAGACAAATGACAATGGTTATAACGAACACAAAAACAAATAAACCAACATAAATACATAAGAAATGACAAAAGTTATAACGAACACAAAAACAAATAAACAATTATAAATACAGGACAAATGACAATAGTTAAAACGAACACAAAAACAAATGAACCAACATAAATACAGGACAAATGACAATGGTTATAACGAACACAAAAACAAATAAACCAACATAAATACAGGACAAATGACAATGGTTATAACGAACACAAAAACAAATAAACCAACATAAATACAGGACAAATGACAATGGTTATAACGAACACAAAAACAAATAAACCATCATAAATACAGGACAAATTACAATGGTTATAACAAACACAAAAACAAATAAACCATCATAAATACAGGACAAATGACAATGGTTACAACAAACACAAAAACAAATAAACCATCATAAATACAGGACAAATGACAATGGTTATAACAAACACAAAAACAAATAAACCATCATAAATACAGGACACATGACAATGGTTATAACGAATACAAAAAAACCAATAACTTACTTAGTCGTTCTCATTCTACCTTGAGGTGTAGAGGTTTGGAAGAGAGAGCGCCAGACTATCCCATCGGCTGTCTTCCTCCTGGTCTGGTTCCATTCTAGTCCTCGGTCCTTCAAAGATTGTCCAATGTTGTCCTCCCAGCGGACCCCGGGCCACCCCGGGGGTCCGGATCGCTGGCTCTTTGTTTCTCATGCTTGTCGTCGTAGCCGATCCTCTCCCATTCTGCAGACATGGCCAAACCATCTTAGTTGGGACTGTTCTACTTGGGTCTGAAGGGGGTGGCATTTTAGGCCTTGACGTACCGTCTGGCCGCGGACCATGTCTCCTCTTGCCACCTCAACCACCCTCCTCAGACACCCCATCTCTGAGGCCAGGATCCGGCCCCTGTGGGCTGCGATGGCTGCATGGCTGCAAAAACAAATAAACCATCATAAATACAGAACCAATGACAATGGTTATAACGAACACAAAAACAAATAAACCAACATAAATACAGGACAAATTACAATGGTTATAACGAACACAAAAACAAAACAAAAAAACCATTATAAATACAAGACAAATGACAATAGTTATAACGAACACAAAAACAAATAAACCAACATAAATACAGAAGAAATGACAAAATTTACAACGAACTCAAAAACAAATAAACAATTATAAATACAGGACAAATGACAATAGTTATAACGAACACAAAAACAAATAAACAATTATAAATACAGGACAAATGACTAGTTATAACGAACACAAAAACAAATAAACCAACATAAATACAGAAGAAATGACAAAAGTTATAACGAACACAAAAACAAATAAACAATTATAAATACAGGACAAATGACAATGGTTATAACGAACACAAAAACAAATAAACCATCATAAATACAGGACAAATCACAATGGTTATAACGAAGACGAAAACAAACAAGAATACCACTATGACAATAAACATTATGAGTTGTATGGAGACAAAGTTATGAATCATCCATAATAAAAAATATGGACCTCGTGACTGGTATGACTGATTATACAAGTAACTTGACTTGTCCCACAACACCTGGTCATTAAGGTACCACCGGCCAGAGATGGGCACACTTTAGCATGGACACATCTGCTTCTACTTTTCCAACTAGATTGTGGTCTATCAAATACAATTTGTCATTGTAGCTAGCTTTACATTTTCTCAACAGTCAAAAACAAAATACCTTCTCACGCAAATTGAAATGGAAAAAGAAACAATGATCGTTGACATATTTGTCTAGGATAATCTGTAACATCACGTGACAGGAAGATGTGACCTAATTTTGTTGAAGGTCTATACTCCTTGGGTAGCTGAAGGGTGATGAATAAATAATGAATGTTCAAGAGATTGTTGTAGAGAACTTGTTAGTGCTGACGTCACATTGTGTCACCCAAAACTTTGAGCTGTCAGTATTAGAATGAGGTGATCTCCCATTGGACTTCAGTAGTGTCAGAACACGTAAGTGTTCAAAACTTCGTTATAGTCATCGTGTGTAACATTTATTAAAAAGTTAACACAACCAGAAATATTGAATATTTTAGCAATAAACGGATTTACTAACTTTAGTAACGTATTTGTTGTTGCTTTTTTTTTTTTACTTAAACGAAGTTGATGTTTGATAAATGCGGTATTTATTTATTAGTAGAATTGTTTCTCTTGGCACAAAGCACTACACTTATACCAGTGGAGAAAAAGTGAGATATTTATAAACTGTACTGGTATTTCGTCATGAGTAGGTAAGTATCTCAATTAGTTACTTCTTGCGGGATCTTGTCTCAAAGGAGGGGATTGCACTTATTTTCCAAATTCTGTAACCTCTGATTTTTTATTGATATATATATTTTGGATGTTGTGAACAGTTTGTATGATAATAAACCTTAACACAACTTAATTACTTGTGTTGGTCAGCTTAGACCATATCCATACTTCATTTACTATAGTTTTCACGTTTGTGTGTCTTGTTGTCGTCACTTAAACTGTGTATGTGTGAGTGGTTAAACGCATATGTTAAATGTACGGAGAGGAGAATTGTCTGATAACAAATTACAGCCGAAAAGATAGGCTGGACTAGTGTATCTTTTCAATCCAGTGACAGATTCTACCCTTAAACTATTCACTCGGGAAATCTATTTCTTACACCTTATTCCTCACTGAGTTACCACTTTTTCAGTTCTATTTAGACGGGACCAGAATATATTTTAAATACCTATCTAAATTTACGACAACGGCCAATGCACTATTAATATGAGACAAACATAAAGGTATGTTATCAGGCATATATACACGCATTATAATGCGTGTATATATTAGTGCAGTAGCCGTGGACACATTTGTCCGGGTTGTTTTGTAATACAGTATGTCCCAAAGATTGATGAAGTGCGCTGTTTAGCACTGACAACAATGTGTGGTGTTTATTGTTATTAGGTTGGTCTTAGTAAAGTTATCTCACAAATTAAAACTGAGAATCATAAAGGGTTATATATATTCTGCATTTCTGTATGGTGCAGAAACATGGACGATGAATAAGCAGTTGGAAGAAAGAATTGAGGCTCTTGAAATGTGGATATATAGAAGAATGGGGCGTATCTCATGGAAAGAGATGAAAACAAATAAGGAGGTCCTAGAAAATCTAGGTATGAAAAGAGAACTAATGAGGGAGGTCAAAGTTCGACAGCTAAAATACTTTGGCCACATAAAAAGGCATAACACCTTGCAGAAGACCATAACAGAAGGGAGAGTTGAAGGCAAACGTGCAACGGGAAGACAGCGCTATAAGTGGGAAGACAACATCAAGAGATGGACAGGAAAGAGTCTATCAGAGTGCACCATCAAGACAAGAGACAGAAGACGTTGGAGATCCATTACAGCCAACCTTCGTTGTGGAGATGACAACTGATGATGATGAGTAAAGTGGCATCAAGAGGTTACAAAGTACAAAAGAGTTCAGAACTACGATATAGTCATAATGTGTATTTAAAAAAGAATTACGATAAAATACTAGTAGAAAACGTTAAATATTAGAACAGCTACCATCTTTACTAACCTCCAATAACTTAATATTTTTATAATTTTATAATCAGCTAGTTAAAAAAAAAATATTCACTTTGGCGTTGCTCATTAACATACCAGTATGGACAATGTAAAGACAGCTATATTTACCTGTCAGTAGAAAAAAAGGTATTAAAAGCCACCAACTGTCATGGAAAGACAAGATCACTGTCGCGAGTTAATTAAATAATTAATTAATGATGAATATATACTTTAAGATTATCTGGGTTTTCCTATTTTTATAATTATTGTTGATCAGAATCGAGATCGTTACGTTCCGTGCACACACATTAGTTCCCAGTCTCAATCAGCAAATTTCAAAGGGTGTGGAAGTTAAGTGGAGGAGCTTCAGCGCATTTTCAGTTAACACAGCACAAAAATGTAAATTGTGTCTAGTCTATAGTCAGATAATTTATATACCCCTGACTCTAAATCTGTAAACAACATTTGTTATAATACATTCTAAGGAGGTGCATTATGATTTTGTAAATAATATTTTCTTCAGAAATTGAGCTTTTCCTATGAAGAAAATCAAGATTGTTTTACGTTACCAATGGTCTTATAACTTGCACATTTTTTAGTCAATCAATATAACATATGGCACGAATACTTTCTATAGGATAATAAGACTTTTGTTAGATCCGAATTTTGATATCTTATCAACGTTTTGATTTATTGCAAATAGTACTGTACAATTTTGAAACAAATGGTTACTAATTTTAGATACAAGCTTTAAAGTTCCATATCTCAGGATATACCTAAGTTATTGTAACTCCAATCTGATAACGGTTTTAAAATATAATGATAAACATTCTGCTTAAATTTGGTATTGATAAATTAATGAATAAAAAAAATTGAAATATAACAATGTAATCCAATATGGCTGCCGTTTCCATGACAACTAATGATGCAATACCATCAAACTCTTAACTATGCGTGTCTATGATTGATGTGGATTAAGTCTGCGCATTTTCATTGAAATCCTGTTATTAATTACGACAATAGCATTTCACTGCCCTCCTTTTTGCTTGTTCCTGTAGCGCGTTGATTGTATACACGACGTATGCATCCTCTCATCATACGTCCATCCGTGCTAGTCTTACATTTAATGACAAAGTCCAGCAACCTTAACCTTGTATATTTATCGATTGCAGTATCGTTCTCTAGCAGGTAAGCATTAAATGACCTTAGAATCTCCTATATCGATATCCAATGTCCCCACAATGAGGGCTCTCAAGGCAAGTTCCTAGCGTGAGCTATACATAAAGTTGACCATGAACAAAGATTACTTCTAGTAGGTAAACACCTGCACGATCAAATGATAGTCCCTGTGTTTTGTTGATTGTCATGACAACAGCTAAAATCACAGGAAACTGAATGCGTCGCGAGATGACAGAAAAGCTGGTATCGTTTGGCTGTAAATTGATGTGTGGAATGGAAACTCCTACATTTTAATTTCTGCATGTGATCAGCACCGGATTATTCATTAGGCCCACACTAGACATGGATCTAGGACCCCAGGCTACAGGGGATCCCGCAAAGAAAACAGCGGAGAAATATTTTGTTAAGAAAATTTGCGAGCCCCAAAACAATTTTTAAAAGTTCAAAGCAGTTAGTTTTTTTCCGATCTAAAATAAATAGTTAACGGTCGGTAATAATCAAATAGTTTTTTAAAAAGTAGTTTTATCAAATATTGAAATGACGTTTTTGTTATTTCTCATCACCATCTCAACCCGTAACCCGTCATTTAATATGATACAAAAATATCAAACTGACCATGTCTTGACCGGTTACTTGCGAAGACATCCGAATAAACCAGATTTTTGTGACCTCTATATTATTATCATTATTTTCTTTTGTGTTCCTTGTGGAGCATGGAACCACCACTACAGCTGGTACCCTTGTAGGAAGCCTGCACCAAACAGTCACGTGACTTTTGTAGTGGTCAGTTCTATTGTAATTAGTTTGACATGATGATGTTGTCAGCCTCATGTACCACCTCATTTTAGTCACCTTGTACGACTTGATAGAGCATAACGTTCACTCAAGTACAGGGTAATGATTACTGTTTCCGTTGTTTCTCGAAAATCTAGTGTTAATATTTCTAACAAGGTCAACAATGCACCAAGAAAATAATCAAGAGAAGGGCATAAGTGTTCTTTAAGAGAGTGCGAACAAGTGTACCGTTTCCGTATTTTCCCGAAAACGTTGCGCGATTGTTTAACTGGTTACAACCTTTCATTAAGAAAATTCGTAATGTGAGGATATTTATCTTGTGAGTGTCCATGAGGCCATAATGTTGACTATATTCTAGGTCATTTAGTGGAGAACTTATTTAACTATGTCATTATGGACACACACAAAAAAAAAAACAAAGGAACGAATGAAAAGTACTAACGTCACAAACAGGTTAATTAATGTGTCACAAAGAAAATATTATTTTGTAGATAACAACATTTGTACTATAAGAACTTTATTAACATGTTTATCAGATTACATTGAAGCGAAATGTTATACACTTGATTCTTTGTCTCGTCAACCAACAGTTTCATACTTGGTACAGTTTCTGAAAGCGACAACCCCCACGTCATTTTCAGACTCCACTTTTTTAACTTGCTTCAGATTAGATTAAGAACTCGTCGTTCTCTCTTCATTACACAACTTTGTTTCTCACTAAGACTACTACTTTAGGAATATTTCAGTTGGATTATATGCAGTATGGCCCACACGTAATAATTAATAGACCATTCAGCAGCTAATTCTATTTGTGGGGATATCTGTCATGTGACAAGATAGAAACTACCGATGTGTTTAGCTGTGGCACAGATAAAATGGCTGCTAAACGTCTGCTTCAAAGATGTCCTGTACTGTATATGTGGAACAGAGAAAACACATATGGCCGACACCAGTACCATCTGTGGTAAAGCCCTACGGAGATGCATATAGCCTCAAGCTGACTACTGCTTTCTATGAAAACATTCAAGCAGACGTCTGAGAGTGTACGAAGATGATGATGATGATTAAAGAAGAATCATGTAAGTCGAGAATTAACTTATCCAAGTTAGAACAATACAGTACTTTAGAAGTGATGAATGTAGTAGCTGACGGGTTAAACATTTCTTGGTGTTTGGAGGACCCGCCAGTAAATTACGAAAGTCACTAAATAAAGTCGTCGTACATCCAAAAACAAAAACTTCATTACGAATATGTTTTTCTGTAACAGCTGTTTCTCTTCGTTTGTCGTATTTATGTCTGTGCGTATTTACAATAGCATTGGTCGTAACCCGTTTTCTGTGATGTTTTGTAATACAGGTTGTTCAGACCCGAGTGGAACATTCTGTTACAATAGTTTGGCCACATTTGCAGGATTGGAGAAGATCAGCCACTACGACTCATATGGGAAACCAATAGCCAAAGATCCAGTTCTCCAAGACGACCCAGAATTCGTTGGGAGGACAACATTAGACAATCCCTGAAGGACAGATGACTGGACTGGAACCAGGCCAAAAGAAATGCAGCTTACATGACAACATGGCGCTCTCTCTGGCTAATCTCTACACTCCAAGGGAGAAGATGTTTGTTTGTTTTGGTTTGTTAGGTTTTATGGACCATCTTCATTGTACAAGGACACCTCCATCAGTGCTTCGATCTCCTCCCTTAGATCTCAAGGAAGATCTCAGCACAGTGTACGAACTCTAAAGCACCGGCGAGGATCCCAATGTAAATTCTGCCATGGCAGTGGCCGTATGGCTTACTCTTTATCATTATTAACTGCCAAAGAATTTTTAAATTGCGCAACTTGCAGACGGGACTTCCTATTTGTTCGCCCTTGTCAGAGAAGGGTTGGCATCAGTTTTCACTACGTACCGGATCAGGGGGGGGGGGGGAGACACCTTTTAGCAACTCCAGCAGAGGAGGAACGAACAAGTAAGATAATGTGTTTAAAAGATTGTCGAAGTGCGCTTATTAGCGCCGATGAAACATTTTGTTGTGCACATCTCCGACTGATCAAGTGTTGGTTTCTGACGGAATACCAATGTAAGTAGCAGAGCATATAAGTATGTACTACTTTAACATGTACATCAAATTCCATATTATTTAAAGTTATTTTACTCTAAATCCTACAAAGAAAAGAATTTGTTGACAATTTAACAAATAAACTATTAGAAATAAGAGAATCTTTATGCCTTACATAATTTTGTCTAATGAATTGATAAGGTTAAATACAAAATGACAATCTTTTATTTATTTTCTTATTTTTTTATAGTTAAATTGTCTCCCATTTAGAAGTAGATTGGATGCCTTCCCCTAACTATCTTATCTTTGCAACTTAAAATATCACATGGTCATGTATGTTTAATTTTTTTTTCACTTATTTCCGAGATTCAAAATCCCGTAGCAACCTGACAAGAGGTGTGATCTCTTGGTTAGAAGTGGGGTATATTGTGTACATTTTTATAAAATTCTTACAGCATGGCTGTTATTTCTGTCCTTTTTTTTTAAATTTGGGGGCTAGGGAGGGGGTGGGGTCTCACTTTAGAATTAGCCATGAAAAAATATATTTATGTTAAAGAATGCTAGCTGCTGTCTGGCCGTTACGTTGTTAGTTTATTTGAGTGTTCCTGCTTGTTCAATCCATATACTTGTTTATTTATATTTTCTAAGTCTACTGATTTTACCTCTATATCTATAAATAGCAGTCATACCCGGTTTAATCAGGACCTATGTCGGAATATGTGCAAGTCGGGTTTGGTGCGAATCGTTTTAGGAAGGTTTACGTTTATTTTTGGCTTCAATTGTATTATTGCATTGATTTGTGCTTCTAACACACACAAAATAATTAAGTGAGGGCTTCTTCGTAGACAACATTGGTAGCACAGTGACTTGGTGACAAAACGTATAAGTGTTACGGTGTGCTAACTCGGGAAATGTCACCTACAGTTGCCCATGTGAGAAGTACTCATCGCCCAAGTCGACGCCGGCCACGTGAATTGTTTGACCTTGTGCTTTATTAATGGTCATTGAAAAACAGAATTGGGAATTGGAGTCTCTTAAAATTGAATGACAGATCGGAGGGAGTCATTGGGATTCTTGGTATGCAGACTTTCTCGCCGCTACAACAACCTGTCAGGATGGTGGCCTCCATTATGTAGTTCTTCAAAAAAGCTATTTGGAGTCTAGTACCACTACACAGATTGTTTGGGCCTGCAAATAATACGTTCACACTACTCATGAGTCTATTGTCGTCACTTATATCTTTTAAAGTCCTACTGAGTGCTTCGATAGAACTTTTGTGTAACATTGTGCTCTCAACTTAAATAGTGCATGGGCCGTTGTAGCAACGTCGCTGCTGTTCCCGAAGAACGAACAAACGAACGAACGAACGAACTTTATTTTCAAAGGGTTAAGAATTTGTCACGCAGGCCTGTCTGACATTCTGACCTTCCTCTCTCTCTCTCATATGCTGTATGCTGTATCATTTCATCATCACATTTACTTTAAGCATTATTACGGCATTTATCATTATAAAAGTAATATAACATCATACATTTGCAATAATCATCATAATTAAAGTATGTTTTTAAAATAAATTAAAGAAAAAAAAATAACGAATTAAAATAAAATAATAAATAAAATTAATGAACATGAAAAAAAAAAAAAATAAATAAATACAAAAAATATAAAAAACAAACAAACAACAAGACTGATTAAAAATCGAATTCCTCATACAGTAAATTAGTGATCTGAGACATATTGAGAGGCGTGTTATAAAAACTCGTGAAATATTTAAACGGTCTGCTACTGAATGACTCGGGGACTCGGTGTTTTTTCCAGTGCACGCGAAAAACTTTACGAGAGGTGAGCAGCTTTGAGTCTCATAGCAGATACTGCTGCAATGAGTGCAATGATAGATTCATCAAGATGAGGTGGGGTAAACAGTTACTTTCTTCGCTGTCTTTGCCGTCTAAAACTCAAGACCAGAATCAGACTAGTTAGATAGTTAGATAGTGTTACCGGGGCTATTTTTGGGGTTTTATGATATGATTTCGCTTGAGGTCCCCTGTATTTATTTAATGATGAGATGCACAAGTGCTGAACACAATCTTAAACTGCATTATCAAAGATGCGGTAAAGGCCAGGCTGGACGTTTGGACAACACATTTTATTAACAGCTCGAAGCTCCAATTATTTCATAGAATACGACGTAAATGAAATGACGTATTTTTTGTTTAAGATTTTGATACCGATCGCCTTGCCACGGGTAGCAAGAATTCTAGCCATTGGACACAGTCACATCCCAGTATTCAGTTTTTTCTTCATTTATTTACTTATTTATTTATTTGGTTTAAGCAAATCCAAACTCTTCGTTAAGAGATAACCCTGGACCATAAATACGAAGCAATATAAAAAATGTGTTTTTCTTTTATTAATAACACGGAAGCGGAAATCTATTGATAGAAATACAAAATGGGTAATTTTCTGATTAACGAACAGCACTAGTTAGTGCTGATGAAACATTTTGTTGTACTCATTTACGACTGAATAAATAGGGAAGAGTTACTGTTGCGTAGCAAATGCTTTGCGTATAAATTTTCCGTGGATGATTTTACATTTGCCCCACAATGTTGAGGGTGTTATATTTCATCTTCTTGCCAAAGGTATGATAATGCTGGCACTAGAAGCGTGGTGTATCACCCTCAGACACCAGGGATGATGAAGGCGAAATAATGTGGTGTCTTTAGTCTGTTTTGTATCCATGATGTGAGTGTGAATAAACAGCTACAGTTCCAAACAGGGACGTCACATCAACTTACAACGTAGAAAGTCAATAAAGCTTTTAACAGCAGTTATGTTTTGGTAATATATATATTGTGTACGCCACAATGACAAGGTGCATGGACATCGTTATGCAGAAACATCACAGGTATGGTACAACAGTCATCATTTCACTGACGTAGTCAGTACAACAAGGAACATCAGACAGCATCATGATAATGGTGAATCAATATGCATGTTATGACATCATAACCAGCCGTACATGTAGTCAGGCAGAAAACTTCCTCCCTTTCCATAATAGCCGGAAGGTATTAAATAGGAGATTAAATCCACTCTCCTTTACTTGACTTCAGCAAGACAAGCATGTCTTCTGGCGTCATCAAAAAATCCTCAAATTTCCTTTAGTTACCAAAGATATCAAATCTCGAACAAGCAGCAGAGTTCAACAAGTAACTAGTCCTTAGGACATGCATCAACCGATGCATAGCAGCGAACGTGATACGTGAGCTGAGAGAACTTCTCACAGCGTAGACTCTACCACAAGCAGGCTACGAAAAATGTCAACATCAAAAGATGGCGAAATGTTATTCAAAAGTAATTACCTTTGCTTCAGGAAATAAACCACATAACTCACAGGCCTCCAGGCACTTAGAATCACAACAGAGATATATCATCTCAAAAGGAACAACAATATGTAGAGGACTCTCTTTTTCCTGAATAGAATAAGCACGGACGCTAGCAAAATTGCGTCCTGCTCTCAAACGAATCTGCCACGGACTGCGGGCGGAAATCCCGTTCAGACCACAACCAAGCTTTAGACATGCGCAGACATGCGCGATTCGAATACAGCTCAGATAATATACGAAGATAGTACCTTCTCGAACAATGCCTTAAAAGGATAGGAATCGAAACATTGCAAGTTGCCAAATGCTTATTAAGAGAAGTGGGCCCGAGCGCTCCAAACATGGACATGACTTAAAATCGCTCCATATATGGACTTGACTTAAGACCGCTCAAACACAACTTATCGGCAACCCACACCAACAAGAAAAGCGAACTACTTACAATAAAAAGTGACTATAATTTTCTCAAGTTATTTCCCTTTGCATAAGAAGAATATAAAGTACACAGAATAAGTTGCGACATTCTTGCGCAACAGTTACGAATTATCATAGAGAGTTGTAGAACAACTAAGTGCTCAATACTTTAAAATGTGCATTAAGTTGAAAATCTTTTACATATTTTGACAATGTGCACACAAAAAGAAAGAAAATTTAAAAAAAGAAAAATAACAAATATTGTACCGGAAACAAAATGTTATGACTAATGCTAATGTTTATAATAAATTTATACAAGTTACAAAGTATGAACATCTTCTATTCAGTCTCATATTTTGTTCATAATCTAATTGTTTCCCTTGGAAAGCAAACAAGCTACCACCCCTAACTAGTCATTGATGACAGGGAGATAATTATGTAAAATATTAATGTCGTCCGTGACAAGTGTCAATTGTTTCTTCCCTCGCTCCAGTGTTTCTATCATTTATTACTTCATCCTCAAGGATTTGTAGTTATATGATTTATTGAAACCGTTGGGGCTGAGGGGACAGCCGAGAACAAGGGCACTGAAGAGGCTTAGTGAAACTGCCGAAAAGGCATCATGCTGGTTGTGGAACAACCGCGAAGGGCTATTGTTATATACTGAAAATCGTGTACATTATAAACCAAATGTTAACTGGTATGTGTACCGCTGTGGAATGTTATATGAATTCGTTCTACATTTAATGACTGGTCCATCAGATATGTAACGCTGATCTCCAGATATGTAACGCTATCTTTCCCTCCTATATTATATTAGTTTGGCCAGATATGTTGCGGTATGTTTCTCCTTATCACCACTCTTGCTTCAAGTACACACCAACGTTAAGGTAACAGTTTTGAATCGCATACGCCACACAGGCACTGAAATAGCTGTTCCCCACTGGTAATAATATGGTTGTGTGTTGGTGTCATAAGTGGGGTGTGTATAGAGGTACAGTTGCACACCACAGGTACACACATCAGAAGCATGGAAGGGTGTAACGGCTGGTGATAGTTAACGAACGTTTAATACACCACAACACGTTACGTTAACATCGAATACACAGTCATAGATAAATTACAGGTTACAGCAATACAATAACAAAGTACTTCTCACATCTCAGAATCATGCAGATACTACAATATCCATGGCCTCCTTAAAGATACTCCCCAACTCAGCGCTATCCACCTGTCCTCACATTAGCGCTATAATATTCCAATAATGGATCCCAGCAAACGGGCATCATCGCCGTGCTAACATAAATATAAATATCCTCCTCACAGATAGCAAACGGACATCATCATCGCCGTGCTACTGCATAAATATGGTATCCTCCAGATACTCCTCACATAAGCGCTATAATATTCCAATAATGGATCCCAGCAAACGGGCATCATCGCCGTGCTAATATAAATATAAATATCCTCCTCACAGATAGCAAACGGACATCATCATCGCCGTGCTACTGCATAAATATGGTATCCTCCAGATACTCCTCACATAAGCGCTATCCTAATAATGATGGATCCTTCTCACAGATAGCAAACGGCTCACATCATCGCCGTGCTACTGCATAAATATGGTATCCTCCAGATACTCTTCTCATAAAACGCTATCATAATCTAATGAGTCCTACCAGCAATTTCTCACACGACTCCATCCCCGGCAGTCTGCAATAATCTCGCCTTTACTCATTTTTAGCGCTATTATATGACATGTGTAAGTTAATGGATCCTTATCAAAATATTCACAATACTGCTCACCCAGCAGTTTGCAATAATATCACTTATCAACATGTCTTCACATAACACAATTATCCTCTCTCAGGAAATAATGGCCTTACACAAATCATGGCCTCTTATCTTCAGCACTGTACAGGCTTACCACCGAAAAAACACACTATGGGGCCGACTCTCTCCAGTCGATGCCCAAACTCACTGCCCACGGGAATACACATCTTCCCCCCAAAACAGCTACGAGACCCCGGCTGTTCAAAAACACCGCTCAGTCTCACTACTTGCACGGGCTAGCCACAAATAGCTAAACACCCGTAGCTCAAAACAGTTCGGAGTGAATAAACCTCCACAATTGAACTGACTAGCGTTCACACGCTTTCTAACCTTACTTCTACTATTACAATTTAACCTAACATTAAAGACAATCACGTCTTCAAGCAATGACAACCCATAATCTAATCTGCTTACCTAATATTTTCCAGATCACGTCCCCTTCATTAAAATTACTGGCAACAGTTTGCCACACCGTCCGGGAAAAAATGATTTATCATTTTTTAGAAAATTTAAGATCCAAAAATTTAAAGGTTAATTAAATTATATCAAATACGTACAAAAATTAACTCCCAAAAATTTAACTGTCAATGAAGTTATATCAAATATATCTTTAATTAATTCCCAAAAATTTAAAAAAATTAATGAAGTTCTATCAATTACCTACAAAAATATACCTATGACAAGAGAACATAGCACATCTACAAAAATATCATCAATAAATGTAAGATAATGATTAAATCATCCAACATACTCATACAAGCATACCAAAAAATTAATCTAATACAAAACCAAACTAAGTATACATAGTACAAACTAAACAGAAAATAAACTATCGTAAGAGAAAAGACAAAATATGAAATGGGAATATGATAACCATCACATAGAATCATAAGATGACAATGAAGACAACAATTCCATACATGTAAAACAAATAGAACTATAAGAACTAATTACATTATCTAAAATCATATAATTAACTTAACACTACAAAGAATGAAAGTATAAATAGCGTAACACGAAAAAAGTATACTAGAAGTATGAATGACATCAAAGATGAAACACGGAAGCATAAACAAAATATCAGACAATATTGAAAAGACAACAGAAAAGATGTAAAGAAATGACGACTAGTCAACAAAGAGAGATGACAGTAAAGATGCAAATGTAAAGAAAGTTGGTAACAACACCTAACAATAACTATCCAAGTGTAACAACGTATTGTAAAATACAAAAATGCTAAAGTATATTTATATACTAACACAAAAAAAGAAAGCTAATGACAAGCACAGCATAATAAGTAATTTAACTAAATTATAAAGTTATACATAACTAAAAATAAATTACATCAAATATCACCCAAACAAAAAATATTAACGCTAACACAAGTTTTGCATTGACGCATAGTCAAGCGCTAACAACCAAAAAATTCATCCAAACATCACAACATTTTCAAAGAATTAATGTCACTACATAATAGTAACCCTAACATACAATCTAGCGCTGGCGCAGAAAAAATAAATATCACAATGTCCAAAACACATTTTTTCAAAAAATTACAATACAAAAAATGTTTCTTATCGTTAGGTTAAATAAAAATAGTATTTTTTTATTTCTAAGTAATATGTAGCTATAATTAATAACTAACAATTAAATTAACTGAGTAACATAAAAATAATCTTATCTTTAAACAGACATACATGAAAAACGTGTAAGTTTTTTTTTTATCTTCTTATTTTTTTTTAAAAATACATCAAAGAAACGTCACATTGGGTAATAAACTGTTAACTACAAACGAAGTATAAATATATATAAGTGTAATATTATTTATCTTAACTATGTATTATAATCAGATATCTAAATTCTTTAAATGAACAATAGTATCAGCCGTCGCTGTTAATTCTACCCATTTAATTTAATAGGAAATTTAAGTTAATTCTAGCTGACAAAAAATCGAATTATTTAAATTATCAAATGTCATAATTTAGAAAAAATGGAAACCAAGTTTCAGAATACGTCCTTAACTTCAACGCAAAATCATTAATATTACATACAAGTTACGTTTAAAATTACCTTACACTAAACAATTAATTCAAATAATCTGTATATAAATATGTTAACTAAACATGGTATGAAACCCATGATGAAAAACAAAACCAAAATTTTAAGTAGTGAATAAAATACTCAGGACTATCTATGAAAATGACTATTACATTGTGTCAGTAAATAAGTTTGTGCATAGAAATTATTTAATGCATAATTAAAATACAGTCATATAAGTAACAACCAAAACATTATGGCAATCAAATGTTACAAAGATTACATAATATTCTATTAACAACATATATAATAAAGAATACAATAACACTCAGTGATTGTAAACAGAACAAAAACAAAAAAAATTCCTTCGAGGTCTTGCGAACATCTCATCAACACGCAAGGTGACATCATGACACGGTGGGTTAACGTACTGTCTAGGCTCGCTTGAATGGATAAATGGTACATAGTGATCTATATCTCTCGCAGGTAATGTCAAATTAGAATGGTGATTCCCCTCGCAAAGTCGCTCGCTGTGAGACAATACAAATGAAAATATCTATTTTAATCCATGGTAAGATTATGAGTGAACACGGAAAATTCACTTTACAATTACCCAAACTCCGTGGTGTAAGGTTGTGGTCCTTCTGCGATGTCAACAACTCTCGTCACATAGCAGACAACATAGACGTCTTAAGGACAACTTGACCTATAATTCACAGTTGTCAGTGCGGTAGGCTGAAAAAAAATTTACTACCTTCACAAGACCGAGATGATCTCTCAAATCTATCAGCATGACAAGCAAAAGCATTTAAAAACCTATTACCGTTCCTATTACTCTGATTGCTAATAATCTTGCTCTTATATGGAGCACAGGTAACCTGGTTGCGATCTCTATAATTGCTTTTGAGAGCATTGTTATTTGCTCTATCAACACCGTTGTACTGATTTAAATCCCAGTTACAATAGTTATTCTTAATACTTCTTCCCAGATAACAATGTCCATCAGATAGAACTGGCTTTTTAGCAGAAAAATCATTACTAGACTCATAAACTTTCATATAATTACTTCTGCTATAGTTTTCTAAACTTTTAGAATCACAATGTTGAGATCTGTCACATTTTTTCTTGTTTTTAGGAGAAGAAACGTTACCGTAGGATGAACTCCCTTGGTACTTTATAACCTTAGGGTTATGTCTCCTATCAAAATTATTTTTTCTTTGCTTGTGGCAATGTGTTTAAAAAATGAGTCACACTGCCGTGACTGGGTATGACTAGAAGGTTTGACAATCTCTTTATTTTTTGTCACAACATCTGTTTCCTTCATGGAACAAGCAGTGGTATGTTTGTTACTTGTAACCAATTTATCAGATCTGTCAATAAATACGCTGTTGGTTTTTAACATACTGACTTGAGATTTATTACTGTTTCTTTCCTTATCTACAGGACTGCCTATTACTGTAGAATTCTCTTTGTTGGACTGTCGCCAAGAAACAATATTATTGGAAATAGCATTGGTATTGCGTTGGAAGTTATATTTCCCACGAAACGACCTATGTCCATCATTCTTGACCGTAGAATCCGCAAAAAGTGTATAAGGCTGGCTTTTTGCTTTAGTGTTCTGATGATAAGCAACTTTCTGTCTATCACTGTCACCATTGACAGAAGACAACATATTGCTATTCAAGACTACGTCAAGCAGACCATTTATTCTTCTTCTTGCCTCTGCAATCTCAATGTCTCTAAGTGCAATCTGTTCACTTAATTTCTTGTTTAAACTATCAGCTTTTAAGACCTTGCAGCTTTCCTCTGCTAGCAAATTTTCAATCTTAATCAATTTGTCTTTCTCCATCATTAACTCTTTCCCTCTCTCTTTATCAACCCTCTCACTCTCAATATCATGACTATTCGTAAGCCTATCAACCTTCTCTAGGGATATGGTATCCTTTTCTTTAATTTGGCGACCACAAATCACATCGTCACTTAATAGATCAGTAAGTGTTTCATTACACAACTTCTCATATTTCTTAATCTGAACTTCTAATTTTCCACAAATCTCCGTCTTCTCCTGAACTTTTTGAGTTAGATTTCTAACTTCGCCATTTTTTTTCCCCATCTGAGCTTCCATCTCTTTAATTTTGCACAATGCCGAGTCTAATTTTGCTCGAACACAAGCAAGCTCAGAATTTGATTCACATAAATCACCTGTAAGTTTAGTCACTTTTTTATGTAGCTTATTCACTTCAGCAGTACTTTTTAAGCAACTTTCCCTTTTCTCCTGTGTACTCTGTTTTATATCTCCTATTTGCTTCTCTTTTAACTCTTCTTTCTGGTCACTATGCATGCCGTCGAGCAATAACGTACGCATATTCTTCAATATGCTATCACGTTTAATACTAATATAATTGTCCAAAAACACATGAAGGTCCATAACCAATAACCTTGCCAGATCCTTAGCCATACTCAAATGAGAAATGGACTGAAATCTCTCATCAGCAAAATCTCTTAGAGCTCTCGATGCACAGACCAAAAACCTGTCCATAACATGTGACTCAAGCTCTGGGCCTTCTAATCTCTGATAATCTGTCCCCTCTTGAAACAGATACTCTAATACAGGTCTCATATCCTCTGGATCTGTATCACAATCCATTGTGACTTGTTTACTTAGTCAACCATATATGTCTTAATTAAACTTTCATTATACCAAATCAAGTATCTTTTTAAGAAAATGCAATTATTTCTCAATCACTGCATCATCAATTCCTGTACATAGCCATACATTATTCATGCATCATCATATTCCATAATTAATCGATATAATTATCGACAACAACAACAATAGTTATTAATAGAATAGGATAGTGAAGATTGAGGCCTGTTGACATGGACAGAAGTGGCAACATTTACACACAACAAAAGCACTTATCTGAAGGTAATCCTGACCCTTTCGCTAACACACTGGATATCACAAATTTCTGACGTTAAAACTACTCCACTGCAGAAAGGTAGAAGGACTAAGCTCTCTTGTCTTCAGATCCCTGCCACTGCACAGTATGTCCTCAACAATGCATCAGACGACAGGAACCGATCACAGCAACTCCGCAACTTGTCACGTTAGGTATACGTGCAGACAATCTCTCCAAAATACTGCACCTATAGTTGAATCTGCATATGGAAAGACTGGAACAAGCACTGTAACAATTATGGCATCAATGTCGCTATCAGATAACAGCTGTTTGATATTGAAACCAACTGATAAAGTTAGTTTAGTTGCTACAACACGCCAAGATATGAGGATGGATATGCGCAGTCAGCTGATACCTGTGTACTGTTGAATTAAGCCACGCCCACACAGAGCCAAACATAAGAACTTTCAGTGTTCCCACTTGTAATGACTGGTCCAGAATCTGACCTAATTTACTCTCTTGTCACGCGAATGTAATGTGGGTGTTACGACCCGTTGATTTGGTCCACCAAATGTTATATACTGAAAATCGTGTACATTATAAACCAAATGTTAACTGGTATGTGTACCGCTGTGGAATGTTATATGAATTCGTTCTACATTTAATGACTGGTCCATCAGATATGTAACGCTGATCTCCAGATATGTAACGCTATCTTTCCCTCCTATATTATATTAGTTTGGCCAGATATGTTGCGGTATGTTTCTCCTTATCACCACTCTTGCTTCAAGTACACACCAACGTTAAGGTAACAGTTTTGAATCGCATACGCCACACAGGCACTGAAATAGCTGTTCCCCACTGGTAATAATATGGTTGTGTGTTGGTGTCATAAGTGGGGTGTGTATAGAGGTACAGTTGCACACCACAGGTACACACATCAGAAGCATGGAAGGGTGTAACGGCTGGTGATAGTTAACGAACGTTTAATACACCACAACACGTTACGTTAACATCGAATACACAGTCATAGATAAATTACAGGTTACAGCAATACAATAACAAAGTACTTCTCACATCTCAGAATCATGCAGATACTACAATATCCATGGCCTCCTTAAAGATACTCCCCAACTCAGCGCTATCCACCTGTCCTCACATTAGCGATATAATATTCCAATAATGGATCCCAGCAAACGGGCATCATCGCCGTGCTAACATAAATATAAATATCCTCCTCACAGATAGCAAACGGACATCATCATCGCCGTGCTACTGCATAAATATGGTATCCTCCAGATACTCCTCACATAAGCGCTATAATATTCCAATAATGGATCCCAGCAAACGGGCATCATCGCCGTGCTAATATAAATATAAATATCCTCCTCACAGATAGCAAACGGACATCATCATCGCCGTGCTACTGCATAAATATGGTATCCTCCAGATACTCCTCACATAAGCGCTATCCTAATAATGATGGATCCTTCTCACAGATAGCAAACGGCTCACATCATCGCCGTGCTACTGCATAAATATGGTATCCTCCAGATACTCTTCGCATAAACGCTATCATAATCTAATGAGTCCTACCAGCAATTTCTCACACGACTCCATCCCCGGCAGTCTGCAATAATCTCGCCTTTACTCATTTTTAGCGCTATTATATGACATGTGTAAGTTAATGGATCCTTATCAAAATATTCACAATACTGCTCACCCAGCAGTTTGCAATAATATCACTTATCAACATGTCTTCACATAACACAATTATCCTCTCTCAGGAAATAATGGCCTTACACAAATCATGGCCTCTTATCTTCAGCACTGTACAGGCTTACCACCGAAAAAACACACTATGGGGCCGACTCTCTCCAGTCGATGCCCAAACTCACTGCCCACGGGAATACACATCTTCCCCCCAAAACAGCTACGAGACCCCGGCTGTTCAAAAACACCGCTCAGTCTCACTACTTGCACGGGCTAGCCACAAATAGCTAAACACCCGTAGCTCAAAACAGTTCGGAGTGAATAAACCTCCACAATTGAACTGACTAGCGTTCACACGCTTTCTAACCGTACTTCTACTATTACAATTTAACCTAACATTAAAGACAATCACGTCTTCAAGCAATGACAACCCATAATCTAATCTGCTCACCTAATATTTTCCAGATCACGTCCCCTTCATTAAAATTACTGGCAACAGCTATGGAAATCGTGACAGTAAACTCTGCGGTACATAAAACACCAGGAACTTTTCTACGTCCACAATACGTTTAGTTTTTCGGTGTGCTGGTGAAAGGGCTGTGACTGACGAGCAACACGTAGCGTATATTGTAAGAGGTATTGGGCACATAATTTCAGTTGCTAGCGCGCAGTGGCTAGTTTCGTCGTCTTCGCGCAGGTATGTCAGTGTCTGTCCCTAATCGTGGTGTGCGACGGAACGAACGGAATAATTTGTCTTCTCTTTGTTACTTTCACAATTGCCTCAACGGCTGGCGGAGTTGTGGATTTTAAAGTTGCTACCAAAGTTAAATGGGTTCATTTTCGATACAAGACAACAGGAGGCTGGTACACTTGGGAGTCATGACCCAAGTAAGCCCGCCCCCTTTTAGAGTGTAAAGGAGTATGCAGGGGCGAAACACTTGTTCGACGGGGGGACTGCTTCTAATGATCATATTGCCTCCTGTTGTATCGCTCTGTAAAGAGTTTCCTATCATCTTATCAGTCAGTGCCAAGCTGAAGAATTTACAAGTGTTCTGTAGCTGTTGAGTGGTGCTGTATAGAGTGTTAGTGATTGTTGGGGAGCCCGGCAATAGATGCCGTCTTTATGTGAAGAGTCCTGGGCAAGTGAGCAGCACATGCTGAACTGTCTCATACGGATGGGTACCATCAACATCTTAACTATGCGTTTCTATAATTGATGTAGGTTAAGTGTTTCATTGATATCCTGTCATTAATAACGACAAGTGCATTTACTGTAACCCTCCTCCCCTCACTAATTGTTCCTGTAGGGCGTTGATTGTATACTCGACGGATGCATCGTCTCATACGTCCATCCATGCTGGTCTTATATTTGATGCCAAAGTCCAGCAACTTTAAGCTTGTTGATTTATCGATGGAGGTTCGTTCTCTAGTATTTTTGATCATTAAATGACCTTAGAATCTCTGTCGCGAGAGGTTTAGATGAACGAACAAACGAACGAACGAACGAACTGTATCTTCAAAGGGTTAAGAATTGGTCACGCAGGCCTGTCTGACATTTTGACCTTCCTCTCTCTCTCTCTCTCGTATCCTGTATGCTGTATCATTTCATCCTCACATTTACTTTAAGCATTATTACGGAATTTATCATTATAAAAGTAATATAACATCATACATTTGCAATAATCATCAAAATTAAAGTATGTTTTTAAAATAAATTAAAGAAAAAAATGAAAAATAAAGAATTAAAAAAAATAATAAATAAAATTAATGAAAATGAAAAAAAAATAAATACTAAAAATATAAAAAACAAACAAACAACAAGACTGATAAAAATCGAATTCCTCATACAGTAAATTAGTGATTTGAGATACATTGAGGGGTGTGTTACACGAACTCGTGAAATATACTACTCGTCAAAAGTCAAGGCCCACCCTATTATTTTCAATACACTTTTATATAAGCGCATAGAATGATTAAATGAAGGAAGTTTTTAGTAGAAATGGGTGCAATATCATCCTCTGACAGTCCTCTATGCACGTTAAGCATAAAAACAACTCACCGACAACCATGGTGATCACGTGCAATTTGGTTTGCATATTTAATCTGTTTTTTCAAACTTCCGTATAACCAAACAGGTAAAGTAATCGTGCTGATTGACATTCCCCGTGCAATGGCAACTTTTCGGGAACAGAGTTCACTCTTAATTTGTTTTACAATCAGCAGACTTAGGGTAGTTTCATCACTTGCAAAAACCATGCCACCGAGAAGACGTCTTGACACCTTATAAAGAATGAGGGCTATAGCGTGGGTTGAAAGTGGTTTATCTGTCCGTGAGGTTGCTAGACGGCTTGCAGTGTCACACTCTACTATCCAAAGAATTTTGGAGAGATTTCAGGCCACAGGAAGTGTGGAGGATCGCCACCGGCCAGGTCGCCCTAGATGCACCAATAGACATGACGACCGGTACCTCTTGTTGTCAGCCCTGCGCCATCAAACAGTGACTTGTTCCACTCTAAGATGTCAGCTGAGACAAACTGTAAACGTTAATGTCCGTCAAAGCACCATTCGCAGACGTTTACATGGATTTGGACTGGCTGCTCGACGTCCTGCAGTCAGAATACCTCTTACTCCTGCTCATCGCAGAGTCCGTGTTGCTTGGTGTCGCGAGCACATCCGATGGACAAGGCAACAATCGAGTCAAGTTCTCTTCACTGATGAATCTCGCTTTACTGTGTCATTCAATGATGGCAGGATTCGGGTTTGGGGACGACCAGGAGAGCGATTTACTGATGACACAATTCGAGAGGTGGATCGTTATGGTAAGGGTTCTGTCATGGGCTGGGGAGGCTTCTACAGACACGGCAGGACCCCACACTACATCATCCAAGGCAACTTGACTGGCCCAAGATACCAGAACGAAATCTTGAGACCAATTGTTCAGCCTGCTCTAGAGGCCACATGTGGTAATGCCATCCTCCAAGATGATAACGCTCGATCCCATCGAGCTCGTGTGGTGAATGAGTTTATTCAGCAACAAGGGATCATCAAGATGGCGTGGCCAGCTCATTCACCTGACCTTTCTCCGATTGAGCACCTCTGGGATGTCCTTGGTCAAAGATTGTCAACAAATCACCCCCTGCCAATGGATGTTGCACAGCTGACTGCATTTCTGCTTCAGGAATGGCAAGCTTTTCCTCAGGATACTCTTCGGACCCTTGTGGACTCGATGCGTCTACGCTGTCTTGAATGCCTTGCTGCAAACGGTGGTCATACCCGATTTTGAAATGTCTATTTGTCCAATATCTATTGTGTGACTTTTGAAAAGGTTGGTGACACACTTCACAGCTTCATTGCGTTTGAATGTGTGTTTCCATTTCTTTACATCACAAGTCAATTTGGTATTCAATAAATGCCGTTTTGACTGATACCAATTACGTTTATATCAGATTTGTTTTATGGTTTCAACCAAGGTTTTTCTAAGTGGCCCTTGACTTTTGACGAGTAATATATTTAAACGGTCTGCTACTGAATGACTCAGGGACTCGGTGTTTTTTCCAGTGCACGCGAAAAACTTTACGAGAGGTGAACAGCTTTGAGTCTCATAGCAGATACTGCTGCAATGAGTGCAATGATAGGTTCATCAAGATGAGGTGGGGTAAACAGTTACTTTCTTCGCTGTCTTTGCCGTCCAAAACTCAAGACCAGAATCAGACTAGTTAGATAGTTAGATAGTGTTACCGGGGCAATTTTTGGGGTTTTATGATATGATTTCGCTTGAGGTTCCCTGCATTTATTTAATGATGAGATGCACAAGTGCTGAACACAATCTTAAACTGCAACATCAAAGATGCGGCAAAGGCCAGGTTGGACGTTTGGACAACACATTTTATTAACAGCTCGAAGCTCCAATTATTTCATAGAATATATGCCTTTTTCATGCAGATTTTTTTAAAGTTCGTAACTCACGTGCATCATAATCAAAATTCCATTCTCACAATAATCTAGCATCGACCCACTGAGGTATATGGGCGATCTAGAGGTCGAACACTTTAGGAATTTGTAGAAATTAAAACATCTAGGAGCTCAACATGTCTGCGTCCGTCCACCTTGAAATACACACAGAAAAGGCCCAGAAGAATCTTTCACTTCTGCTAACTTTGGACCGGTAGACTTCTGCTATTCTGCCCCAAAAGGCAATGACGTACTTCCGGGTAACCCATGGATACAGTACATCAACAACATGGTCCCTAATCGGGCCTTATTTGATATCGACAGATATGTTATGAGTTTCAATCATAACATCTGCTTTCCCCCTTCCCCCCCCCCCCCTCCCCGATCAAATAATGGAAACGAAGTTTTCATTATTTACGTGGAGTGCGTTTTAACATCACTGGAGTGAATAGATGGTATCATCAAATTTCACTGTTAGTATGACATAGTATAGCACCCATGTTTGGGCCACAAAGTATGCAATTAAACACTCGAGGTGTGGACAGTAGCAAAGAATGCTAACACCATTGTCTACAAAGGACATAAAACAAATTAACAGCAAAGTGATGTAACCATTGCAATATCATGCAACATGTAAAACATAAAATGAGTATATCAGTCCATGCATTCCCATGCTGCACACCGTCTAAAACACCTATTTGTCTCGTCAGGTAACGGTAATCACTTAATGTCATCTCAATTAAACATTATAATGCAAAGCATTAATATTAACAATAATGCAATAGAAACAATAGATGACATTAGGCAGACAAATAACCAATAAGGTGTGTGACTGCGACATATTGTCAAATGAATAAAGTTATGTGTAACTCTGAATGATATGTTATTAATATATCATATTCATATTAAGAGCAGCAAGGAAATCCTGCATGTAGCAGATTATTGTGGGCAATATATAAAACTATGCCTATGTGTTGTATTAATATATAACAGTATGGCGTATAAGCTCATCAATGTTGCAAAGTCTAGTGTGAGTGTGACATAAATTTGTGTCAAAAACTCAACAATCTGTAGTGGATTCAAACTAAGCACTTGTTAGTAATATACACAATAATGGAAGTCTATACGGAAATGTCATTCCGTTAATTAAAAATGTTTAAACACTGTCCTTAGACATATGTTGAAATACATCGTTGACCATGTCCATGCTTGTTCTCCATGCGATATTACGTCAGTACGAATCCAAATGTTATTAAACACAGTAGTCAACCATCACAAAAAAATTACACAAGAAATATCTCTGTTACTTCCTTTTAGAGAACTTGAGTCATTCATTTTCGAGTTATGTTCCTTTAAGTGGAAAACATAATTTCTTGCCAACACGAGTTCGTATCAAAAATGTCTGGAAATGACACCATTTTAAACATTATACACATGGTGTGCTAGAAAGCCTGTAACCTTAATATAAGTACTGTCATATAAGCACGATCTCTATGCGAAGTGCGCTGAGTTCAGCGATATATTACTTGATTTTCAGTATTATAGAATGCATCATCATCCTGTTGCTGTGTGAGCCTCTTTCTTATATCAGCAATGTGATCACTGTAGAATGTTAGTAGTGTCATGCGACTACGTAATTATTTACTCAATCGTTTCTTGATCAGGACATCACCATGTATGTTTATGTGTTAGATTGAATTCTGTGAATCATCAGTACTTGTAGAGTTGATAGGTGATATAGGGTCTTTTACGCACCTAGAAAGAACGTCTGCCAAATTAATCTGCCTCCCTTTTATGGCTTGAATTTGATAGTCATGAGGTTGTAATGCAAGCAAGGCTCTAGCTGCTATTTGATTTGTAAATCTCGCTGTTTTGAGGTATGCCAAAGCTTTTTGATCTGTCTCCAGAGTGCATCGGGCTCCGCTCAGATATCGTTGTAGTTTGTTGAAAGAAAGTACGATCGCTAACAGCTTCCTCTCGACAATGGGATACCGCTGCTCTGTGGGCGAAAGTTTCCGGCTTACATACATAGTAGGGTGCATGTGGCCTTCAAATTCTTGCATTAGTGTTCCTTCGATGCCTGTATTCGACGCGTCGACTCTGAGACTCTGAGAATAAAAGAATATCGAGCGTCAGGTAATCTCAAAATAGGTGATTTGGAAAAGCACATCTTAAATGAATCTAAAGCCACATCACAGGCATGTGACCAAATTATCCAATTCGGAGAGTTCTTTTTCACTAACGATGACAAAATTAAGGTCATATCTGAAAAATTATGCAGAAATTTTCTATAGAAATTTACCAAGCCTGATAGTCTGCGAACGTGTTCTTTTTTTTTTTTTGTTCTAGGAATTTCAAGATTAAGAATTTTAGAAATAGTGGAATCCTCAGATTTTAGAAACATACCTCCTACTTTATGACCAAGAAAAGAACTTTCAGTAAATCCTATTCTGGTTTTGGAAGGTCTAGTAGTAACGTTATGAAAGCGTAACTTATTCAACAAAGAATGAATTCTGATAACATGTTCATCCCACGTATGATGAAATAAACAGATGTCATCAATGTAAGTGATTAAATCCTCACGATCATTAAACAGTCTACGCATCATGCGAACAAAAGTAGCAGAAGATAGACTATTAAGTAGAGAAACTACAAAGACAGATGCTCCGCATAGCAAAGAGCATTAGAAATAGTCAAAGTCAAGTCACAAGATGTGTGCATTTTACCCAAGAATGACCTCTAAAATATATGTGTTGTTGATTTATGCAGCAATTTTAAATCAAGACAATAGTCTCGAAAGTAAACTTCGTTGTCACGCTCCACAACCCTGCATGCATCTATATCTGAATAAAAATAAATAAGTGTATCCCTATCATTGAAACTGTTGAAAGGCAGAAGACGTACACATTTGACGTCAGCAGTAAACTGGAAAAATTCACCCAGTTCCTGCCATGTAGTGCCTGGTGGGAGATTACGCACTAGAACGGTGCGTGAGTCAGCACCTTTAGTCACATGAGAACCATGGACATTTTTCTTTCTCATGCATGTCATATCTTTATTATAAGCTGTATCATACTGGCTGGACTGAGCATGATACATAATCTCATTTGAGGCTATAGGCATGGAGCATGTCGTAGCAGACAGCTTAATAGGCATAGATATGCATTTTCTTCCTGATGTACTGATATTAGTTTGATTATGTACGTTTTTATCCTCTTTATCAGTACCATTAAGTGTCACACCATGACTCTTATGACCAATCTTTATGTCACTACTGACAACCTCATCTACACTTTTAGCAGTATATGGACTGTGAGCATGTCTCCATGACTTACTCCCAGAAGAGGCTGTAATGTTTTGACCAGAAACACTGGTATCAGAGTGATGTCGAGGGAAGTTGTACCTGCCTTGACATGATATTTTTACTTTTTCAGGTCGTGCTGACCTGTTTTTGTCACATTTTAGTACTACCGGCGTGTTGTACAGTAGTTTTATCATAACCAATGTTGGATAATAAATTTTTGTGTAACACCACATCCAGCAAACCATCAACCCTTTTCCTTGCTTTAGCAATCTCCAAATCTTTGAGTGAAATTTCTTCACTCTGCTTCTTATTTTCCTCTACCAGGTTTACAATTTGACTTCTCTCCTCAATAAGTAACGCCTCACAGTTTACCACATTATCACGAGTCAAATTTTCTTGTTGACCCTGCAGGCATGTTAGTTCTTGATTCTTAAGTTCAAGAACTGCCAATGTACTCTCCAACTTTACCTCCAACATGGCTCTCTTTTGAGACTTACCTTTTGAATCTGCTTTTGGCCAAAAAACGATCTCATGATGATTTTGCCCTGGCGGTGGCTTCTTCAGGAATAGCTGCAATGATGCTACAAGGTGGCAAAATGACCAATACAACATTTAAGTTGCCACTTAATTTATGTCATGGTGATCAAGGTGTTGTGTGTAACATTTCTAAAAAAAAAAGAGCTCCACAATAAAATTGCTACAAAAGTGTTCGCTCATTGTGTGGGATGAGAGCACAATGTCATATACAAGTTCTATTGAAGCCCTAGGTAGGACTTTGAAATATATAAGAGATGGCAATCGAGGCATGGGTGGTGTGACCATATTATTTGAAGGCAATTTTAGGCAAACTTTTCAAGCTATCCCAAGAGGTACAAGGTCAGGTGAAGTGCATGTGTGGTTAAAAAGATCTGTCATTTGATCTGACGTTAAAAAACTAATCTTTTCTAATAATATACGGGGACGACGATATGTCTCTCTTAGCAGATTCGTTGTTGGAAGTATGAAACGGATACTTGCCTGTAAAAGTAGGAAAAATCAGTTTGAATAATACTCAGTATGTATAGTTGTTCACGATACCCAAGCGTTGATTAATTCTATTTTTCCGGGCATAATAAATTTACGAAGTAAATGTCCATTATGGTAACTAAAAAAGTAATATTATTTTAGATCGATTTGACTCTCCTTTTCCGTAAAATGTCTAATAGAGTTTTTAACTCTTTAAATTCTTCAAGGCTATAGTAAGCTTGGAAATGTACGTTTAAAAGTGGGTGCACCAATCATTTTAATCCGCAGTCCTAGGCCGCCCAAACCGTGTAATGGCACCAGACTGGAAATAACATATTTGAAGAACTACATAACAGAAGGCACCATTCTGAAAGTGTGCTTACCAAGAATCCCTACGATTCCTTCCGATCTGTCGTTCAGCTCTAAGAGACTCCAAGTCCCTATGAAAGTCTGTTTTTAAATGACCATTATTATAGCATAAGGTCAATTGCTTCACGTGCCGGCGTCGACTTGAGCGATGAGTGTTTCTCAAATGGGCAACTGTATGTGGCATTTTCCGAGTTAGCACACTGAACACGTAATCGTGTTGTCACCAAGTGACTGTAGTACCAATGATGTCTACAAATAAGCCCTCACTTAAATTAGTATTAAAAGCACACATCATCGCAATAATACAATAAAAACCAAGAACAGGTGAACCGTACTAAAACAAAACGCACCAAACCCGACTTGCACACATTCTGACTTGGACCAGGGCTAAGCTGGGTCTGACGGCTAGTGTATATATATATATATATATATATATATATATATATATATATATATATATATATATATATATATATATATATATATATATATATATATATATATATATATATATATATATATATATATATATATATATATATATATATATATATATATATATCATCTTAAAATCCATAAATCTCGTCGTTTGTACGTCAGTCACAACTGTGGTTGCATCTGTAGTTGAAAGTTAGACATTAATTGTATTAATAATAATAATAATAAATTCTTTAAGCGCCAAACACGGCGCATAAGGCAGAAACCAGTGCTCTCCAGGTTGTTCGTTGTGACGCCACTCCTCTTAGCTCTTGCACATTATTTAGGCCCAACATTCTTCCTTCTCTTATTATTGTTCTTCTGAGTGTTTCTTTTGGTCTTCCTTTTTTCCGCTTACCCTCAGGAACCCAAGTGAGCGCATGTAGTGGTATTCTGTTGTTTTGCATTCGTAGGACATGACCGATATATGACCATCGTCTTTTCCTTATATAGTCGGAGACATATTTCTGCCTAGAGTCTTCTCTTATTTGTCGATTAGTCTTGAATTCTTTCCAACTGATGTTCATGAGTTTTCTAAGACATTTGTTCTCGAATGTATTCAGCTTGTTCTCCAATGATTTTGTTATTTTCCAACTCTCACAGCCGTATGTTAACACTGAGATAACATTTGAATTAAACAGACGAAGCTTGGTATGTATATTCAATGATCGTAATTTCCAAATGTTAGATAATCTATTGAAGGCGCTAGCTGCCAAAGCAATTCTAGTATGGATTTCTCTTGTTGTGTCACCATCCTGAGTCATTTTACTGCCTAAATAATTGAAACTTTCAACTTTCTGTAGTTTTTCCCCGTTCAAGATGATATCAAAGGTCTCGTTAGAAAAGTTCATAGCTTTAGTTTTAGAGGCATTTATTTGGAGACCAATTTTAACCGAGAGATGACACAAATTATTTATTGCTTCTTGGGATTGTCTTGGTGTTGAACTTAAGAATGCTACATCATCTGCGATGTAATTAATTGTATTGTTTCCCTTATAATGTACTCTCCCGAAAATAGTAAAACTCGACGAAAAAAAGTCGGTGTAGAACCCAGTTTCATTCCGGAAATGGATTTAACTCATCCTGTTTTAAAAATAACCTTTAAGTGTAAGTATTTGATTGTTTCTTCAAGACAAAATTGTAATTTAAAGTATTGCAGACGTATTATTATGGATCAAAAAGATCATATGGCTACAATACGAGCTGCAGATGCTACGAGGAAGAGACGATCGCGTCAATCACAACGAGCAAGCGAGATTCTAGGAGAAGCAGCAATCGGACGACAACATGAAGCGACACAAAGGCAAGCACTGCCTCAGTCACAACGAGCAAATTAGTCTGCTGAAGGGCATGAAACTCAACGCACTGCAGAAGCTTTTCGCATTCGTCAGTTGAGAGCATCGCAACGAGCAAAGGAGACTTCAGAAGAATCTATCGAACGTAGAGCAGCAGCTGCACGCAGTTGATTTCCCAACCGAGTTCCTTTACGAGCAGTGTCCATCAGGAATGCCACCGCATTTGCTGAAATTAAAGGTTGCTGCAATTATCATGCTATTGCGAAATCTGAACGCAAAAAACGGACTATTGAAAGGCACGCGTTTGGTCACAAAAGTCTTGCATCGGAATTCGATTGATGCAGAAATTATCACTGGCAGTAATAATGGAGAACGAGTCTTAATTCCTCGCATTGACTTAGAACCGAGCGAGCGCAGTTTGCCGTTTCGGATGCGACGTCGTCAAATCCCAGTGATTTTAGCGTTTGCAATGACGATTAATAAGGCGCAAGGACAATCTTTTGATCACGTAGGAGTTTTCCTTCCTGAACCTGTTTTCGGACACGGCCAGCTATATATCGTCCTCACCAGTGAAACAAATCATGAAAACTTGAAAGTTTTTGTTAAAAACACTTTTTATCAGGGAACATTTTTTGAAACAAATCCACGTACTTTCACAAAAAATGTTGTCATCAAAGAATTTTTATATTGAATTTAAAAATATTTTTAAAATATATTATAGTTTTTGATTTGCTTCCGTCATTATTGACGGGTTATTGCTAGTATTCCCATTCCCAACTAACATAATTACCGTTGTATGTTACGACGGTCGGTCACACTCAAAATAGTAACTCGCACAAGAAAAAAAAGTGCGCTACGCACGGTGTGCAACTTGCGCGGCGTGAGTGTTATCTTAATGGTATTGATCGTAGATCTGCACATGAAACTTTCTGTCAGCGCTGATCGAGCGTTCCTCATGAACCTCTTGAACATACTGTATTATATAACTTTGGTTTGGGAGCCGCGCTGGTGTAATGGTTACAACTTTACGCTGGTGATCAGGTGTTAAAGGTTCAAGCACGGGCGTGGGCATTTGAAGAAGTGTCTTCGACCCGGATTTTGATTGAATAATTTGAACGGCTCCTGAGATAAAGCCTATGTGGATGGGAAGGAGCGAATCTCATGACTGAATTTGAAGGAAAGTCCATAGGCTCCCCAGCCTCGCACCGACATGTCATTGGGCCGAAGGGCTGAAAAAAACTTTACTTTATATTAAAGTAATGATAAATTATTTGTACACATTGTCACGAGAGGGTCAGATATTATTGAAATTAATAAGTATCCTGGACAAAAAGTTGTATCAGGTGATACCAGGATAGTGCCAGCTAAGAGTCTGGTCTTATAAGAACTGCCCCCTTCTCTGAAAAGAGTAAGGGTGTATGGACATCAAAGGTAGGGTCAAACTGTATAAGTTTCCAGGTATGATGTTAGTGTATTATCCTGGATCATATAGGCTCCTACTCAAGATCCTCCCTTGATTAAAGTATTATTATTATTGTTGACTCTGCTAGGGGATTAACTATATTATCTACCAACAATAACTTAAACTCAACTTAAATAAGTAAGTCTGCTGGTAAATATTTACAATTTATTTTAACACGTCTTATTTTCTGATTTAAAATCTTTCAAGAACTAAAATTCGATTACAAATTTAAATAAATAAACATTTGAAACTTGCTCACAAAAGTGTAAAAGTCTCTGACATTAATAAAACGTTCTCTCTTGGATGAACTCACTCTGGTTGTCGAAGGTTTGTATGTTAAGCTTAAGTCTATTTTGTCCACAGTTCCAGATTCTTTGCTAAGTACTGACTAGGATGTTTGCCTAGCTAAAATGCACTGTTTAGTCATCATGTGACTATCTAGTTTATGGTGATGCTGGGATAAATCGTACAGTAGCCTTGTGTGGCCACTTATCTTCACTTCTTGATTTTGTTGTCTGTTCCACCGTGGGTTCTGGCAGGAAATATGTCTCCTCCAGGCCTTAGGATCGGGGTGACCGGCCTTATACCATTAAAGGCACTCAAACCACTGGATCTTAGAGAAGAGTCTGGCTCGTTAGGGTGGACGTTAATTTCAGGATGTAACCTGAAAAGATATTTAATTTCACCACTATATTGCCTATCTCTATCTATTTATGCCAGAAATGGGAGGTAAGAGATAGTTTTCAGACGACTGAGTGCAGATAGACGCACAGGTCAAATCAAGACAGCATTAACATAAGTCAGTTCACTATGAACATATCTTCTTCAATTTCTTGGTTATAGCCAATTGTCCATGATTCACCTCCATACAATTATTAGGTTTTGTTTCAAAATACTAAGTAATACCTTGATCAATACAGTAAAACAATTTCTGTCATCATTCCTTATGTTCCTGGTATGTGTCCCATTCCATCAAGAAATAATTCTTTAAATGCTTTTCCAAACCTACAGACACATTTTTACCATCATTCTCAATTTATTTTAAATATACACAGGCGGGTAAGTCCTTCAGAAATTACACAATGGTTGCAGAAACACGTCTACACACTCCTTATCGCACACTGTAGTGAATTAATAGAAATACATATAATTATATATATATATATATATATATATATATATATATATATATATATATATATATATATATATATATATATATATATATACATACATATATATATATATATATATATATATATATATATATATACGAGGGACGGTCAAAAAGTAATGCCTCGTAATTTTTAATTTCATTCAATAAGCAAGAAAACAGATAAAATTCACATTGAAATGTAGCCCCAAGTCTGAACTTCAAAAATGTATTTCTCAATGCAGTCTTCGTTATTTGTTACAGTTTTTGTCCATCTTCTCCCAAGGGCATGTATCCCCGCACGGTAAAAATTTGTGTCCTTTTTCCTAAACCTCTGGCGTACGGCGCGTTTAAGGGTCTCGGTGTCCTCAAAGTGATGTCCGCGAAGATCTTCTTTCAGTGGTCCAAACAGATGGAAGTCAGAAGGTGCAAGATCGGGACTGTAAGGGGGATGTGGTAATAATGTCCAGCCAAATTTTGCAATCGCATCAATGGTGCGTTTAGCGGTGTGTGGCGTGGCATTATCGTGCAACAGTAGTGCAGTTCTCTGATCTTTTAATGGGTAAAGTCGCCGAAGACGACCTCTAAGCTTCTTCAAAGTTTCAATGTAACGGTCTGCATTCACCGTGTTTCTCTGTTCCAAGAAGTCGAGAAGAATCACACCCTTCTCATCCCAAAACACGGAGGCCATAACTTTCCTTACAGATGGTGAACTTTTGAACTTCTTTCTTGTCGGCGATGTTGTCTGTCTGTCAGCATTCTGGGTACCCACCGTGCACAAAGTTTTGAATAACCCAGGTCTTTAATGATGTTCTGGACACTGCCTTTACTAATGGACACCATTGAAGAAAGTTCATCCAGTGTTACTCGACGGTCACAACGAATGATGCCAACAACTCGATGGATGTTGTGTGGAGTCACTGCGGTAGACGGACGGCCAGTCCGCTTTGCGTCAGCCATTGAGGATTGACCTACTTCAGCTTCGTCACAACGATGTACCCAACGTCGGACAGTGCTAACATCCACTGTTGAATCTCCATAAACATTCTTAAAACGTTCGTGGATGCGAATTGGGGTTTCGCCTTCAGCATTGCGGAATTCTATGACATAACGGTGTTTTAACCGAACGTCTTTGGCAGCCATTTTTAAACTGTTACAGTGGTGCCACCTGTTACTGAAACAGGTTGGTAAAGCTATACAGTGCAGAAGAGTGTTTGAGGAATCCTGCTAAATTTACAAATTGCACACCGATGCAGTATTTACATACATAAAAGAAAAGAGGCATTACTTTTTGACCTTCCCTCGTATATATATAAATATATATATATATATATATATATATATATATATATATATATATATATATATATATATATATATATATATATATATATATATATTCTTTCTTACCCTTAGGCACACACAGACGAGCTGTTAATGGTTAGAATGATCTGCTCTCAGGTACAAATGGCAAAGACACTCTTCATTAAAAATTTTACCGCTTCTTCTGCTTGCTGTGCTTTTCAAATCGTATGGCCTCAATTTATCAGGGGGTAAAGGTCTAAGTATACAGCACATCCGGCGTATCGGGGAGCAGTGGCTAACGGGGTGTTGCGTATCTCGAAATGAGGCATAATTTGTCTCACTGTTCAATTATACAAAACTATTATCCCAATTATCTTTCTTATTTCTGGAGCGATTTTATTCATCTAAGGCTCAAAATATGCTCTGAATTATTCTTTATCTATCTAACTAATAGTCTTTTACTTTCCTAAGTGCATTTTACTCTATGCGTATTTTAAACAGATAAATTATGGACTAACCTAATGTGTCGATGCCTTTCCACTCGATATTTCTCTCTTAATAAATAAATTAATTTTCGTGGAAGTCTTTACACATACCTCTAAAGTAACATTCCTGTTGTTGAATTATTTACCTCTTACAGGTGGTACTTCGCTTATAAGATTGTATTTAAATGACATCTTCCACACTCGGTTGCACAAATAGACTACATGTTAAGCATAGTACGTCTCAGTAAACACACGAATAAGGAAGCCCTTTTCATTGGCTAGTGTATCATACAGTTCTTACAATGTATGGCGCTCCGTGTGGTCAGAGTTACTCAGAATTATTCAGAAGGCCGTGTTGTGAAACAGATCAACTCACGACACACATCGCCGATAGAGGATCGGATGTTTTCATTCCATATATGGGAGAGGTAACCTGTTGCATAACGCAAATTATTTCAGGCGAAAATAATTTTGAAATTACCCCATTAAACACGCATGTTTCAAACGATTGGAGCTTTCTTAGCATCGTAATGAAACAAATGCGGGAGAGGAAAGGCAATATAACCTGATCTTTTTAAAGTTTTAATACACTGTGAAAATTCACTGTGAGGATCGCTTGCCAAGACAAAACCAGACTGTCAGGGTTAGAATTCAGCATTCTATTTATCAGACCGAACTTTGTGGAACATCTTGAAGGACTTAAAGAGTCCAGGAAAACCATTTTAATAAGGAACCGGAATCTCAGAAAACTAAAATACGGTGTCATAGTGGGAGTTTAGTGCTAACTTAGCGACCCTCAAGACATGTGAAAAAAGGCATCTGCCAGTGACTTAAACCTACTTCTCTGAGCAAACCGCCTGTTAGCCAAGATTGGCGTATGTTGTTTACATTGAATTCAGATATGTTGCATTACTAGCATGTAAACTAATATGTATATATTACCATATGAATATCAATATGTGAAAAGTTCTATTGGATGTCCAAGTCATTTGAGGCTGGCAACCTCATCATATAGAATGATGATTTCATGAACCACAACTGTAAGGGCTGGTGACTGCTTTATTGACTGTTTCTCAATGAGAACTACAAAGCATAGGTATTCTCAAGTTCCACATGGAGCCGGGAGGGAAAGATAAAAGAAATGATGTACAATCTAATTATAATATTTCTTTTACAAAACAGTGTAAATGTCTATTTAAATATATGCACTTTAAAATTAATGAAAGTTTCAAAGCTTTTCAACCAGTGTAGATGTAAATGAAAACATATTCAATCTATATTGTGAACACTTGTCCATCAATGTAGATGTTAATGTAAACATATTCGATCAATACTATTAACCTGTTCATGTGAATGTAAAGTAAATATAAAGCTATTCAGTTTAAATGTAAAGAAAGTTTTCTCTCGAGGGATTACGCTTAATTCTCATTGAGAGTAAATTCTGAGGTAGAGGGGATGGTTGAATAGGAATAGGAAGACACATAAGCATGTGTCGAGAAAAGCAATACTCAGGAGAGCATATTGTTTCTAGTGGTAACAGATACTAAGAAATGGCAAGTGATATTAAAGGGTGGGAATCAGACAATATGCCACTGAGTTGATTGCTTACTGGGGTGACAGAAATATGTACTGATGCCTAGCCTTTGAATCGCTTAGAACGCTACCATGATAATTATCATATTTAATTCAGTAGACAAGAGACAGTGTTCCAATCACATGAATGTAGAAGTATTTTCAAGACATTTCGAAAGCCAGGTATGTTTTGTAATTTAAGTGGTCTAGTAAATACAAGAGAATAACAATAGACAGTAGCTAGTCAGGAGAACTAGAAAATGGTAGACCGGTTGTCAGCCTAACGAACAGAAAATGTTAGAATTTGGCAGAAGTTATCACCCTGGTGGTTAGGCTAGTCTTTACTAAGACACGCTAAGCAGAGCACAGAAAAAAAAAAAAAAACATGAGACAGGAAGAATTAGGATCAAAATGTTTGAGTGACAGTTGAATTTCACATACATGAAGAATTTAGAAGGCAGATAAATTTCGACAGCAGTAGTCGTTATCCAGTCGTGAAGGCCCTAACATCTAGAGACAGCTAGTAAACACTGAGGCAGTAAGGAAGAATGAGAGAGCAAGACATTGAGAAAATAATTGAGTTTAAATTTATGCTGTACAAGGTTGACCAACCTCAAGGGAAGTTTGGACTCATTATTTCACACCAGCCACGTTACATGTAAATATATGTCATCATATTTTGCACTGTTGTCGGAGTCAAGTTTCTCATCTAGTGTTGATATCAATCGTCAGCTGTCTGCGTGAACTGTTGTTGTTTTGCATCAGTAAGAAATGACTTTGATACCATCAACCAAGGCCTGCTTACTGTTGGGGTAGTGATACAAACCACAATACAACATCATCAGCAATGCACGACCACACATACATGTGGCTGGCAACCACATCATGTTTATTTAATTGGTACAGAAACCACCACTGGAAGAACACATGCATGTTTTAATGTAGGCTGTCTCCATGGTGACCAGCTGTAGTTGTGGATCTATGCTCCATAGGGCGCTTTAGGAACATGAATACATAACTCTTACATAATCAGGAAATATATCACACATTACTTAACTCTTACATATTCAGGAAATATATCACACATTACATAACTCTTACATAATCAGGAAATATATCACACATTACATAACTCTGACATATTCAGGAAATATATCACACATTACATAACTCTTACATAATCAGGAAATATACCACACATTATAAAACTCTTACATAATCAGGAAATATATCACACATTACAAAATAGCCTACTGATATAACGGACTGATCCAGGCACATGGTTAATATTTGAAATAGATGCCCTGCTTTGAAACGTTGCAAACACTGAACCAAATAATATGACGTAAAAGTAATGACGTATTTTTTGTTTAAGATTTTGATACCGATCGCCTTGCCACGGGTAGCAAGAATGCTAGCCATGGGACACAGTCACATCCAAGTATTCAGTTTTTTCTTCATTTATTTACTTATTTATTTATTTGGTTTAAGCAAATCAAAACTCTTCGTCAAGAGATAACCCTTGACCATAAATACGAAGCAATATGAAAAATGTATTTTTCTTTTATTAATAACACGGAAGTAGAAAACTATTGATAGAAATACAAAAATGGCAATTTTCTGATTAATGAACAGCACTAGTTAGTGCTGACGAAACATTTTGTTGTGCACATTTACGACTGGATAGGGAGTTAAATATATTAATTATCATTGAGAGTGGTAGAACAGTTAAGTGCTCAATATTTTAAAATGTGCAATAAGATGAAAATCTTTTAAATTTTTTGAAAATGTGCATAGTATAAAAAAGCAAATTTAAAAAACAAAAATATAATTGTACCGGAAACAAAATGCTTTGTCTAATGCAATTGTTTAAAATAAATTAATACAAATTACAAAGTATGAACATCTTTTATTCAGTCTAATATTTTTTTCATAATCAAATTGTTTCCCTTTGAAAGCAAACAAGCTACCTATACTAACTAGTCATTGATGAAAGGGAGATAAATATGTAAAATATTTATGTCGTCCGTGACAAGCGTTAATTGTTACTTCCCTCGCTCCAGTGTTTCTATCATTTATTACTGCATCCTGAAGGCGTTGTAGTTATACAGTCCAGAAATGTTTGTAATAGTTCTTTGTCGCTCTAGCGAAGGACTCAACCGCTGCTTACAGCATCACGTGGTTAAGTATCTTTTTACTTTATTTCCGATGTCACGTCCAATCTGAAAAGATGTGTGATCTGTCGCTTATAATGGGCGTATTTTTTACTAATTGCTATTATGTTTTGACCGCTAGACTGTTATCTCAGCCGTTCTTTTATTTGTTTTATTTATTTGTTAGCATTATTTTAAGAACTGACAGGGGCTAATCGTATAAAGGACCGTGAGCTGGTTGCCCATAGTCGTCACGTCGTGCGTTTATTCTAGCATAGTTGCGTATTAAATGTGTGTATTTATTTATTTTTGCAAGTCTGTTACTTTTATTTCTACAGCTATTATTACAGATTCGACGGCAGCTCTGAAATACACACGTCCTTAAAAGGTCAGCTAGCAGAAATTTAGATGCATGTGTCTTTTTGGTTGGTTCAGTTTGTGTGTTTACCGCCTGTGTCGGCCGATAGTGTCATCTTTCTTAGATCCAGCTGATTTATGACTGTTGATGATGATTGGTCGTATGACCTCTAAAACTGTATTGAGTTATTCGTTCATTACATTCTTCCATTGTCCGGTTTTATTTGATGTGTCAGTGATGATCTGTCTCTATAGCTTTACGCTTTTATTTCGTTGGTGGATGACTGAGTGCTTTCTGTTGCTGCCTATATATTTATATAACTGTCCGGTGTGTAGTCAGTTGTCGAAGTTGAGTTTTGATGTGTAGTTCCTGTTTACTTGACTGTGTCTTTGTCGTCAATCTATTTCTAGTCTTAATTTTCCGGATCTTTTGGCCGAATACCATCACCAACCAAGAACTGATTTCTCGGAGCAACCAAGAGGACATGCACACCATTATAACTGCTAGACGGTGGAGTTGAGTTGGCCACGTTCTCAGAAGACCCTGATGCCATCACAAGAACTGCTATGCTATGGACCCCTGAAGGAAAGCAAAAGAGAGGCCAACCAACAAGAACCATAGAAATGTTACATAAAACATTACTAGGAAGGTGAGATACCAGTGGCATTAATTTTGTTGTAATAAATCTGTTTTCTTTGACATATAATTATATATAACTGTGACGTACGTCTAGTTTGTCAAGTGAATTTTCCCTGATTTGATGGATGATTAAAAAGGGACTTTAGCTTTTCATAACATTAGAATCCCTGAACATCATTATTGTTGTAACTTTTCATCAACGAAGAGTAGCGGCTATGATCAAAGCAGTCAAAGAAGATCCCCAGAACAGAGAAGCAGAAGTTTAGCATCTCCGTACGAACACTGAACCGTTTGCAAGACGGACACGAGTGGTCAGAAAAAAGCTTCTTGCAGACTTCGCACGTCTGTGGCCACCGGCAGACTTGCCCGAAAGACGGAACGCTCAGCGTAGCGGATACGATCTGAGGAATCAGGAAACTCACCGCAAACGAGGCTAGTCTCGCCGAAATGTCACATCCTTGTGCGAAGTGCCTGAGACGAACGTAGATCGGAAGCCAGTCGGGCCATCGTGGTTAGCATGGCGGCTAAATAACTTCGACTTCCCCTGGGACCTGAAGAGGCACGAAATTTTCACATGTACCATTTATCTTGCCTTTCTAATAGATAAATACAGAATCTGAAAAGGGCAACATATCATTCGTTCTGACAGAATTCTAAGATTCACTAGCATATAGCTAAAATTCCTGTTAGATTTCATCTAAATTGTTGGCTATTGGAGTGAAATTCTTTTTCTGTGCAGACGGTAATTTATACATTAGCTTCGAGTGATCAGTGGTCTAGTTATTTCATATTTAGTTCACTGGATTGTGGTGTAAATTTAACCTTATTAAATAAACTCATCTTCAAAGTTCTAGTGCCAACTAAATGTTACATCTATAAGTTTATTTCCTAATACAATAGCCGCTTCAGGGAATTATAACTTTAATACAGTTAAGTTCTGTATAAATAGATGTGCTTTCAACTATTAACCTCACGGGGAGTTTTTTTCTTGCTTTATTAATTGAAGACGCGAGTGCAGAAAATAGTTAAACTGTAAATGTTTCGCGCGTTAGATTTTAATATGATTTTATTGTATTTCATGTTTTTCTATTGCATCCAGAATGATCTTTTGAACCTCGCATCCCAGCAATTAAGCAGCAATGAAACATCATTTAAGCAGCCATTTCGGAGCAATAATATATATCTAGAGTCTTGCCGACTCAGTTCGGTTACTCCAGTGACTTATGAACATATTTGAAATTTAATCTTTGTGGCGATCCTGTTGGGATTCAGCTATCTGAAGTATACAGAAACAAAGCAAACCCAAAGACTATTTTAAAATCCCAATTCATAAAGTCGTTTTATAGTTATCAAACCGGAAGAAGAACAGACAACAGTAGAAATATTTTACTCACTGCTCTATTTGTGAAGAAGAACATAGATTTCCCTGACACTGTCTGTCAAGCATAATCATTGGATTGTACCAACTATGCTATGGACCCCTGAAGGAAAGCAAAAGAGAGGCCAACCAAAAAGAACTTGGCGGAGAACTATGGGGCCAAGATGCAAAGAATGAACCAGAGCTGGGACTCTGCACGAATGATGGCCACTGACCGAGCAAAGTAGAAGCAGTTTGGTGCTACCCTACAAGTCCCCATATTTCTAGGTGGCCACAGCGACTATGGGTAGGGAGCACAGAGGCAAAAGAGGGTCAGAAGTGGGTCATGAGGAAAAACAAAGTTGAGAACGATCTGCGTACACAAATACATTATCCCTTCTGCTAGCTCACATATGTCATAAACTACAACAACACAACAGGTAGTAACACAACTAATAATTCAACTTAATCTAAACCATGGTGGGCCATCTAGGAGATCGTTAGGACCGTCATACTGGAGGACATCTCGACAACAGATATACATTTTTACAACAACAAAAACATGGTTTTATATGATTATATGTCAACGAAAACAGATTTATTATAACAAAATTAATGCCACTGATATCTCACATTCCTAGTAATGTTTTTGTCGTATCTCTATGGTAAACATATTTTTTTAAGTATCTTTTCCCAAGATTATTCAGTTATTCAGCAAAATGTATATACAATTTCAGGTACGTAATTGCAGCCTTATAAAAAAAAGTATATAAAATAACTAATATTATCAATGGAAAACGGGGTGCAAACAATATTACGTTAGTAATAAATAAGCAAGGAAATGTCATCACTACAGCACAGGGGCAGGAAACAAGATGAGCAGAGCACTTCAGAGAAACACTGAATAATGAACCACCAGAGATGCAACTGAATGTTCCTGAGGCTGAAAATGATCTAGACGTAATTACAGACAGTCCACGAAGGGAAGAAATAATCACAGCTATCAAAGGTTTAAAGAACGGAAAAGCTCTTGGTCACGACAGTTAAATGCTGAGTTATTTAAGAAAGACCATGATCTAGCAGCAGAACTATTAAAACCACCATTCGCACACGTATGGAAAACAATGACAACACCAACCGAGTGAAATAAAGGAATAATTGTCAGTTTGCCCAAGAATGGTGTCTTTACAGACTGCAACAACTGGAGAGGAATTACTCGCCTCTTAGTTCCCAGTAAAACACTAGGCAGGATAATTCTCCAGCGAATTTCAAAAGCAGTAGACCATAAACTGAAGAAAGAACAAACATGGTTCAAAAAGAAAATTGCACATTTCATATATTCACTCACATGAACATTATACAGCAGTGCTCAGAATGGCAGATACAGCTGAACATTAACTTGGTGATTTTGAAAAGGCTTTTGACAGCATACTCAGGGACAGCCTATGGAAAATACTGAGGGTTTATGGAATTCCCAGCTGCATTGTGTCCATAATCAAAAGCCACAATGCTAACTTTACATGTAGTGTTGGGCAGAGTAACCTAACTTTTGAGTTGAAGACAGGAGTAGGACAGGGATGCTCCTTATGAACCTCTTTATTTTTGACAGTCTTAGACTGGGTGATGCGCCAGACCACAGAGGACAGTCCAAGAGAAATAAGACGGACAACGTTTTCTACATTGGCAGATCTGGAATACGCAGATGACACTACTCCCACAAACACATCAACACATCCTAGAAAAAAACAGATAGACTGAATAATTATAGCCTACACGTGGGTCTAATCATCAATCTAAAGAAGACAGAGGTCATGCAGAGGACAACAACCTCCAGCATTAGAATGAAGGTAGAGGCAGCCCTAAGGTGGCTGTCTGAAACTTCATTAACAAGGGCAGTTATTTAGTCAGAAACTCAATCCATGCTTCGGAAAACCCAAAATGGATGGCTACGGCAGGAACTGAAAACTTCCATAGAAGATTCGAACCTTCATGAACTGGTCTGGATCTACTGTCCTGGGTCAATTGGCAACGAAGGAGCTGGCAGACTAGGTTCAAGAGCACTCAGATTGGGTTCATTGGATATGGAGAAGGGAGAGATACTGGGGACTATTAATGATCGCCTATTAGAGAATGACACTGCAATCGATCGATCATCAAGTCTAAGATTGCCGGAGTTTGGCATTAGCCGTAAGACAGGCAGGGATTGACGTATGAGGGAATGCATACGGCGTGTATACAACCATGGCGCAACAGGGACAATCAACATTTATACCCTTCAACATTTGCTGAGGGCGACTGAGCACATATGGGTTTGCCCGTAATGCAATGACGTCGATTCTGAATAGTAATTATTAAAATTAAAATAATAATAATAATGATGATAATAATGAGAAGAAGAAGAAGAACGTATAATTATTGCATATTCACAGTATTATGTATTCAAATATCAAATACTTCAGACATTGAATTATGTGTCTTCTTCTTTTTTAATCCTTAGCCGCCGACTATCAAAGCAGTCAGTGACCAGCACGCCTCGTGGGGTCTTGTAGAGCAGCAACTAACTGCTTCTTCTTTTCTCGGTAGGAGGCCATCCTTCGTGCAGTAACCCAGCTCTAGTTCATTATTTGCATCTCGGCCTTTAGAGTTCTCCGTCAAGATGTAAAGTTAGCATAGTGGCTTTTGATTATGGACACAATGCAGCTGGGAATACTATAAACCCTCAGTATCTTCCATAGGCTGTCCTTGAGTATGCTGTCAAAAGCCTTTTCAAAATCAGCAAAGTTAATGTATAGCTGTATCTGCCATTCTGAGCCCTGCTGTTTTTTTTCCCTTAACCAGTGGCACTTTGGCTTTCAGCCCTTCGGCCCAATGACATGTCATTGCAAGGCTGGGGAGCCTGTGAACTTTCCTTCCAACCCGGTCAGGAGTTTTGCTCCTTCCCATCTACAGAGGGTTTATCTCAGGAGCCGTTCAGGTTATTCAGTCAAAATCCTGGTCGTTGATACTCTTTCAAATGCTGACGTCCGTGGCTTGAACCTTGAAAACCTGGTCGCCAGCGCAACGTTGTAACCATTACACCAGCTCGGCTCCCAGCGCTGCTGTATAATGTTCATGTGGTGAATATATGAAATGTGCAATTTTCTTTTTGAACCATGCTTGTTCTTTCCTCGGTTTATGGTCTACTGCTTTTGAAATTGGCTGGAGAATTATCCTGCCTAGTGTTTTACTGTGAACTAAGAGGCGAGTAATTCCTCTCCAGTTGTTGCAGTCTGTAAAGACACCATTCTTGGGCAAACTGACAATTATTCCTTTATTCCACTCGGTTGGTGTTGTCATTGTTTTCCATACTTGTGCGAATGGTGGTTTTAATAGTTCTGCTGCTAGATCATGGTCTTTCTTAAATAACTCAGCATTTAACTGTCGTGACCAAGAGCTTTTTCCGTTCTTTAAACCTTTGATAGCTGTGATTATTTCTTCCCTTCGTGGACTGTCTGTAATTACGTCTAGATCATTTTCAGCCCCAGGAACATTCAGCTGCATCTCTGGTGGTTCATTATTCAGTGTTTCTCTGAAGTGGTCTGCCCATCTTGTTTATTTCCCCTGTGCTGTAGTGATGACATTTCCTTGCTTATTTATTACTAACGTAATATTGTTTGCACCCCGTTTTCCGTTAATGGTATTAGTTATTTTATATACTTTTTTTTATAAGGCTGCAATTACGTACCTGAAAATGTATACGCATTTTGCTGAATAACTGAATAATGGTGGGGAAAAGATACTTTAAAAAATGTGTTTACCATAGAGATGTTACAAAAACATTACTGTGGTAGATTATGATTAAGTAATTTCATATATCTTTTTCTTTATCTTTATTTTTTTCTTCTACCTTCTCAGTCACCTACGCGTGTAGGAATTTAACCCTCCCATATTCAAACCTCTGTCTTTCTTATATACTGTTCAAAAAAAGAAACGCAACATTTTTGGTGTTACTTTTATAAAAGATATTCACTGATTGGACATCAGTCAACCTATCGACTGTGTCCACCTGGTCATTAACTTCTCGTGGTTACCTGAATTGTACTCACCTCATGATTCGTCGGGTCATGAAAGAGGTCAAGGTCAAAACAACATTTTTGACAATAACTCCTGACCGTTTGATCTGAAATTCGACGAGCTGCTGACATTGACTGAAATGTGGAGGACGCAGATCCAAGTCGATTCCTGAGGTGACGCTGCCGTATGAAGCGGTCTTCGGCAGGAGTTGTGACTCTGGGTCTTCCACTGCGCGGCCTGTCTGCCACTGAGCCAGTTTCTTGAAATCGCCTCCAAAGGCGACTAATAGTGCTTCTAACCACATTAAATTGTCTGGCCACTACACTTTGTGACTGTCCAGTCTGTAAACGTCCAATGATGATGAGTCGTTGTTCTGTAGTGAGATGAGCCATATTTGCGCATTGAATTTTAAACTGAATTTATTCGAGAAGCGTCAATCTTTTATAGGCATTCAATAACATTGTCAGAGAGTTTTGTGTTCAGTAAGTTTCACGGGATTCTCATGAACCTGTCACGAGTTATTGTCAAAAATGTTGTTTTGACCTTGACCTCTTTCATGACCTTACGAATCATGAGGTGAGTACAATTCAGGTAACCACGAGAAGTTAATGACCAGGTGGACACAGTCGATAGGTTGACTGATGTCCAATCAGCGAATATCTTTTATAAAAGTAACACCAAAAATGTTGCGTTTCTTTTTTTGAACAGTATATAATTTAGCAAGCAGTTTATTGCGTTAGCATTTAATTGCATTCTCTTTGATGCAGGTTTACGAGCAGACCTGGTCAACCTCACCTGTAATTATCTCGGCAGCGATCATAAAAATCGCCGTAATGAGATCAGTCAGTGATGGAAAGGGGAGACAATTTGTCAAGTCCTTTGCCTGGATTCGTTCGTTGTAAGTTAATTTACAAGATGCGAACCGCCATATCAAAGACTCTCGCTATAATTCATTTACGACCACTTCTGCAGATGGCGAGAGTGAGGCGATAATATATGTAGATTCTATTTCATCTAGATCTTAATATAGACCTGGCTTCGACATTGGTGCGATAAAAGATGTTTGATTCGCCGAATGAGATAGAATTTGTGTAGATTTTCCAAAGGTTCCAACATCTGGCAAGAGTCTGCTAGTTACAACTTTCCCTTTGATTCTTTGTCAGTTTCAGATATTTATAACCTAGAATGTTAAACTTTATTCATTCAGACTCCGCAGTTTCTCTAGACATAGCTAGCTTCGCTTCTAGATTACTTTATTAAGAATAATCTCAGTTTGCGTTGGAGTATAGTCTTAAGTAGTCCTGTGTGAAGTAATTATATTGACTAGAATTGTCGAGAGATATATTGTTAGTTTGAATTATATCTTCACTAGATTTTTGTGCAGAGTGTTTTACTAGAATAGGTCCGTCATTTGATAATTCTCTACGTTTACTGTGTTACAGTGGATAGAAGAATAAATTATAATTTCTAGTTAAAACTCATTCAGCTATAAATAAATTTAAGTACATTGCTAGTAACCAGTCAGAGAATATATTTAACCATCTAAGTAAATGCACTGATTCATCATGAGTGTTGACGAGATATGTATTTATTTCTAATTCATGATGATTGATTTTTTTAATGACTAGAAATTATTTCACGGGAGTTTCAAACGATAAGACAAGCTCTAAGTTTTCGGTTTATAATTTAAGTTAAATAACCGAAGTGTATATTATATTTTTACGTGAGGTAGGATAGGATTGTGAATACTGTTATGGTTAAGTATATTGTACTTTTGTCCTCCTTATACAGTATTTGGGTCACCCAAAACCTATAAGTGGTTTCTGTTTGTGTATAGCAGAGAATAACTAGACGAAAAGAACTATTTTTCTGAAATCTATATTGTAACTGGCATTGAGTTCCAGAGTTCTTTTCCAATAATCAAAGTTTTACAGTCGGCCTGTGGTGGCAACTAAATCAAACATTTAACATAATCAAACCTCTGATATTACTTGTATAACAACCACGGTGTTGAGAAGAAGATAAATTCCGAACAGAGTTATTTACCTGCAACTCGAGGTAACGATCAATTATTTCAAGCTACTGTACCCTTGTGAAAATTAGACATCTTAATTATTTTACTACCTGGACATAAATTGAAGTAACATTTATCAGCATCCTACGTACCATAGTGAAGCGAGCGTTTCCCAAGATTTGAATTTATTAGCCTTGGAGATGCTGGGGCTTGTTTCGCCAAAACGCACCGTTGGATGGGATGTATGTTCCTTAAACAATTGTTCCAGATGTGGTGAAAGTGCCTATTAGGTAAGAACGCATGTCCTTGTGTTCACAAGTGTGTCAGAGCGAGAAAATGCAGGGATGATATAATCCTTTGATTCTTTAATCCATATATCCATTGATTGTTTTTTTTTCTTCTTAAAAGATTACATATGCTATCTATTTCAGAGGAGATTACAGGAAAAAAACCTCTGTTATTTATGGTAGAGAGAAATCCTAGACCATAGTGTATAAATCTGTGACTCTTTGAGGAGAATAACTTCTCTTATAACGGGATCTTGGTTCAACAGAGGGGGAAAGGATTACACCTATTGATCAACTCTGTTATTGATTCCTTAACCTATGTTCTTTTGTGTATTGATTTGATAGTCTACATTTATTTACTGTGTTGTGAAATTCTTTATGATAAATAAAATTTACATAAACTTATTCAAGTGTGTCGGTCAGCTCGTCCAAAACATATTCATATTCCATTGTTATAGTTTTCACGTTTGTACGTCAAAATGTCGTCACTTATGTGTGTGTGTCTGTGAGTGGGTGACATATTACATCTATATAACTGAGTAATTTGTCTGACAAATATTTTTTCTGTTGTAGAGATAGGCTGAGCGAGAGGATCTCCTCGAGTCTCAGGGACAGAATTACCTAGGTTCCACCATCTCACTCGTGAAAATCTATTTCTATTATTATCTCCCACTGAGCTATCACCTGTTCTATTTCTATTCAGAAGGGACGAACGGAAGTCTTAATTCTCCTATCACTAATCTACGACTAATGGGGATCTCGTTTTCATGGAATTGAACTCTAGTCCTGAGCAAGTACGACAAATATCAGCTCGTCTGCAGGATTAATTTTCTTTATTCTGAAATAGGGAAAGAGTGTGATGTCTCGTGAGTTTTAGTATCTTTAAAAATAACTGTCCCCAGACTAACGATCTGTTTATGGGCTTGCTGACCACACTAATAGTAATATTGTTTTTCCACATCATTATTGAGTATTATACATGTGATTTACAGGTTGATTTTTGTCGGAAGATATGTTATGTATTGATTTTGTAAAACGTAACCGCTGGTAGAGAGTTGTGATTGTGCAACAATCACAGGGTTTTGAAGTAGAAGGTGTTTTGATCTAAGTTAAGGAGTGCGTTCGGACTATTTTTTTCGTCCAGTTAATTGCCTCCCAAACCCGATCTGACTTCAGGGGTGAACTTGTCGTGGATTTAAAATTAATGGATTTATTTTCTCCTTAAATGTTTGCAATAATTGTTTTGTTTCCACTGTAGCAACTTTTTTTTGTTAGTGATTAATCTTAACTACCATTTATATTGGCAGAGTCGCTTGCATTTAGAGCCTTTATTGCCATAAATAGCAGCGACTGTTAGATACTAATAGTATAGGAGGAGGTATCTGTTGCGTGATAAATTCTCGCAACATCATTTTATTACAATATCTATTTTATAACGCAAGGGCAACAACTGCTTGAAATTTATAGTCACTTTTCTCGGTAAGCATTTGTCTTCTCGCGTTGGTATCGAATGCAGTTAAGTTTGAGCTGTGGTCATTTTGCGCTGGACTGCGCATGACTTGTCTTGCTTCTTGGTCGATCGGTTTCCGCCCACCACTAGTGGAGTGAGCGATTTGGAATGGCGAAAGAGATGCCTCGTTGAAGAGGGGATCTCCGCTATTTTTTGTTCTGTCAGGGATGTGTAGTCCTCTTATGGATATTTCGTTTATTCGAGATAATACCTCTAGTGTATTTGCACATGCCGGGAGGCATAATATTTCTGTGTATTTCCGGAAGGCAAGGTAAATTAACATTTTCATTAACTCTATCGATTTTTGGTCGTGAACGATTTCTGGCTCATAGCCTGTCTTCGAAAGTCGTCGTCACGAGATGTTTTCCTAGCTCACATGTCGCTGTATTGTGCTGCATCGGTTGATGCAGGTCCCAAGGACTATTACTTGCTATTTGATTACCTGAACTAGGTTTGAAAAACCTTTGTTATCTAGAGGATATTTTTGAGGACATTATTTATACTTCGGCAGACGTGTCTGTCTTGCTGAAGTCAGATTAAGGAGAGTGAACTGATCTCATACATCTGGTTATCTCCTGGCTGTTATAGAAAAGGATGGAGTTTTTCACCTGACTACATTTACAGCACTATGAAATATAACATGCATCTGACTCATCATTGTAATGCTGTCTACCGTCTATTGCTGTATTGAATGTTGCTGTGATAATGACTGTTTGATGTGTCTACATATTCGCGTAACCATTTTGTCACTGTGGCGTCCACAATAAATAATGAAGAAAAACGTCAACGGCTGTTTCAAGAATCATTGACTTTATACGTCGTGAGTTTACTGACGTCCTATGTGGATTGCCCTGTTATTTTTGTATGAACATTGTTTGACTGAACACATCTGCACACTACACAAAACCAGACATGCGGATATCATCCATCATCATATGGCATCACGCATCATTTGGTGGCCATAAGCTGGTTTGATTCTGGTACCAGCAAACACGGGGTCCCTTACCCACTTCATTTTCAACAAGAATTCATCAGCATCCTTCAAGAAATTAACATTCTTCAATACAGTCAACATCTTCAAAATTTTCAAAGTACTCGGCGTTGCCCGGTAAAAGTCAAAATTTCAACTTTTTGACGGAAACAAGAATTTGACAGTACCCGGCGTTGTTACATGTTGCCGGATAACTCGGACTGCTGTTATCTTTTACGCAAGTCAAGCAAGTTGCTGCTGTCAAGGTTCCAGTGCTGTCGTTTTTGTGAAGGTCAAGTGCCGGTTGAAACGGGTTGTTTTCTGAAGAAGGCCAAGTACCGATTTCCATCAACTTACTTTTGGATTAGAAGGTCAAGTGCCGAAACAACTCAACACACAGTATTTCAGAAGCTCTTGTACCATCGTGTTAGCAGTGGAAGCAGTTCAGATGTGCCATCATCGTTGGAGCTTCGCTCTTTAGGACGTTGATTGACATCCGTTTTTCTGCTGTTCTACGATTGGAAGCCTATAAGTTAAGTGGCCTGTTTGTATGTAAACTGTGCCCTTATACTTCTGCTGAGTCTTCTGTGTATCATCTCATTCTATATGTTATATGTTTATATGTTATTCGTATATTTATATGTTTATATTTCAGCGGGTTCTCGGTTGGGTGGTGTCTCCGTTAGATTATGCCACGTCATAGAGGTCGTCTATTGTGAGCGTTTTCTGTAAGGTTTGCAAATTTCCAATACTGGAATTTGCTAAGCGACTTCTGTTGCTATTTATGTTAGCTGTGATGACATGTTTTAATATTGTTTTCGTTATTATTTCGCATTCTTTAGTTTTGTTTTGATTTGTTTGTATTTGTTAGCCTACTCTTGTCTATAATTTAGTTTCATACAACATTTTTGTTTATACACTGTGGTGTCATGTATTTTGTTTAATTCTATCGCAGATATCGTCACATTTTTTGTGATATTTCATTAATTTCTGCTTTATTTTTAGTTGATTTCTGCGAAAGTTTTTGTATTGTTGCTGATCTTTGTTATTGTTTACATTGTTATTGTTTACATTGTTTGTATTGTTTACATTTTCAATGTTTACATTCTGCATGTGTTTACATAGTCATTGTTTACAGTTATAGTAATTAGTTAATGGACTATGCTAATGCACTGTTACTACTACACTGATGATAAATGAATGATGAATAGTGTCGTGCACTATTGAATGAGAAGTGCACTTATGATCAAGAATTGATTGTTGATATTTCATATACAAGTTCTTTGATTGGAGACTTGTTTCCCACAGAGACTGGGATAATATAATGTGATGTGAATATACAAGTGCTTAATTAAGACTTGTTACACTTAGGTTTGAAATAAATTAGTTAATTATTTTAGGTTTTGGACTCATATGTTAGACAACATGTCTACATTTGAGCACTTTATTGAGCAGGGTAAATTGCTTGGCAAGACTGGTGATAAGTTAGAAGAATTTGCAACTGCTCGATATGATAAAGCAATGGAAGCTGAACAAAAGAAACTGCATATGGAAGCTGAACAAAAGAAACTGCAGATGCAGGTGGATGAAAAAAGATTCCAAATGGAAATGGAAAAACAAAAAAGGGAATCAGAAGCTGAGGAAAGAAAACTCCAGCTACAGCTAGAAGCTGAAAGACTTCAAAAAGAGGCTGAGAATAAAAGACTTGAAAAAGAGGCTGAAAATAAAAGACTTGAAAAAGAAGCTGAAAATAAAAGACTTGAAAAAGAGGCTGAAAATAAAAGACTTGAAAAAGAAGCTGAAAATGAAAGACTTCAAAAAGAGGCTCAGGCTGAGGAAAGAAGATTACAGAGAGAGTCTGATGAGAGGAAAGAGAAAGCAAAAATGGAACATGAAGAAAAGGTCTTAGCTTTAGAGTTGGAAAAATTGAAATTGACAAGCATGAGTAATGGTAATGATTCAAACAAGGGTTCATCTTCTGGTAAGGCTAATAATGATACTTTTAAGATTAAGTTACCAACATTTAGTCCTTCCAGCGATGACATAATGTTCTATCTGGACAGATTTGAACAAGCATGTACAGCTCATAACATAGACAAAGCAAAATATGTTTATCAGTTATCAGGGATACTGACAGGTAAAGCTCTAAGTATATTAAATATGGTGGATGAACCTGACAAGAACAATTATGAGGTTGTCAGGGCCGCTTTGTTAAAGAAATATCAGCTTAACGAAGACGGCTATCGTCTACAATTTAAAAACATGTTACCTGAAAATGGAGTTGAATTCTCCGAGTTTATTGCAAGAATACGCATTACTTTCTCACGATGGGTTGAACTATCTAAGACGGAAAAAACTTATGAAGGACTTATGGACTTAATACTTAGAGACAAAGTCATGTCGTCTGTCAATGAGTCTTTCCTTGCTTTCCTTCATGAACGTAAACCTAAAACAATAAAAGAAATGGAAGATTTCTGTTGCCAATACGTAACTGCGCACCCACACATAACCATGGGTAACTCTAAGGTGAAAGAAGGTTTACCAGTTGCTTCGGCAGCTCCGTATGGTCAAAACTTTGCTCGTAGATTCCAACAAAATCTTGATAGAAAGAGCAGCGGTAATTTCTGTCAAAATCATGGAAACCAATTTCATGGTGATTCATCTTCGAAGAATTGGAGACAACCTGATAGTGGTCGTTACTATCACCCTAATAATTATAGGCATTTCAAAAGAGGATATGGTAATAGAGGTTATTCCTGCCGAAGACCTCAGAACCAAACAAATAGATGTTCGCATCAATGTGAACATGATAGTAATCGTGGAAACTGGAATTCGAACCAGGATAACAATTACAATAGAGACAATAATAACTGCAGAGATAATAATAACTTTGATAACTTCAGAGGTAATAATAGTCGGGGTAGATCTCAACACAAAAAAAAGAGATATCAGCAGGCTAATGCTGTACAACAGGAAACTGAGGGAGCCTGTAATCATGTTGTTGATAATAAAAACTTTGACGCTGTCACTAGTTCTGCTTTTGACTTTGAGAGAGCAAACAAATGCCCCCAATGCAGTACTTTATTCGAACCGGGTACCATAACTACTTTGAGTTGTGGTCACCCACTTCCCGCTCTTCCTGCTGCTGTTGCGCATGACGGGAGGGGTTCTTTAATCCTACATAAGGGTCTTGTTAATGATACTCCGGTCTCACTACTTTTCGATTCCGGATGCACCACTATTGGTGTTAGACAATCGCTTGTAGATCCATCTTGTGCTACAGGAAGGGTTATTAAATGTGACACATTTGGCGGCACTCTAGAAAAATATCCTACTGCTGTAATTCGCATTGCCACTCCTTTCTTTACTGGAGATGTGCATGCTTGTCTCTTACCTAATCCTATTGCGGACCTTATTATTGGTCGTATTCACGGAGTTAGGGAGTGTACCCCACAGCAGATTGCTGCTTGGGAAGATAATAACATGCAAGCTACAAATGCAGTAGTTACAAGAGCACAAGCTCTACAAACACCCGAAACTTCACTGAATAGTGATAATGAAGTTGATAGCCAAGATAGTCACTTAGTAATTACTCGTGACTCTTTCATAAAATTGCAAGAAGAAGATCCTTCTTTAAAAAAATTCTTCGTTCTTGCGAAGAAAGGTGATCCGAATCAGGATACAAATAGAAAATCTTGGATTGCAATGAGAAACGGCGTACTTGTACGTATGGTACAAGATTCGACTACGTCGGCACATTCGCAAATTCTTGTTCCCAAGAGCATGAGAGTCCAAATATTACAACATGCTCATGACTCGCAATGTGCTGGACATATGGGTTTTGCCCGTACGAAGTCGAGAGTCCTTGCGGCTTTCTTTTGGCCTTTTGTCAATAAGGACATTCGTATTTACTGCCGATCATGCAAGGTATGTCAGGAGGTCAAATCTAGAGGACCACGACATGCTGCGCCTATCCAGGCTGCTGACATTCCTATTCGGCCGTTTCAGAAAATGGCCATAGATATTATTGGCCCTTTTAAGGTCAAGTCGGCCAGAGGACATCAGTTTATCCTTACATGTGTCGATATGTGCACACGTTGGCCAGAGGCTATTCCTCTTAAGAGCATATCTACTACAGATATCGCAGATGCTCTTTGGTTGATATTTTCTCGCTTGGGGTTCCCCAGAGAAATATTGTCAGACCATGGCACTCAACTCATATCTGACACTATGTCACAGGTAATGTCTACCTTACATATTGAACGATCTCTCAGTAGTATCTACCATCCTATGTCTAATGGGTTAGTTGAGCGTCTGAATAGAACGCTCAAGACTTTGCTTGGTAAGATAACTGAAGATCATCCTCAAGATTGGGACAGGGTTTTACCCGCGGCTCTCTTTGCCTATAGAGAAGTCCCTAATGAACACACAGGATTTTCTCCCTTCGAACTTGTCTTTGGCGCGCGTCCACGCGGCCCTATGTCTTTATTACACGATCTCATCACTGCCGATGATATTAGCGATGAAACTCAATCCTCATATGAGTATGTCATTGCTCTTAGACAAAAGATCATTGAGGCATGTAAGCTAGCAACTGCTTCATCAGAAATTGCTAAAGAGAAGGCAAGGCAGTTTGCTAACAAGAATAGATGTCTACGACAACTTTGTCCAGGTGACAAAGCATTCGTCCTACTCCCCAGTAGGGAAAATAGACTTCTTATTGCATGGAAAGGTCCGTATGCAATAGTCTCTCGGATTTCCGATGTTGACTGTGTGGTCGATATTGATGGAAAGCATGAAACTTTCCACATAAACATGCTTTCGGAATTTCACGAACGTCCGGACTATTTGCTGCCTATTTTCCAGGCAACGGATGATGCTCCTGCACCTCACGGTCATTATTCATCCCTGTCTGTCATACAGGATGAGGAAGCTACCTTCTCTGATGTCAACCTTCCCCTTCCAGTGGTTCCATTACATTCCACGGAATCTTGGAAAAACGTTTCTGTTTCTCCTAATCTTTCTGGTGACGAACATCGACGAGACTTGTCGATGTTACAAACATTTCAGGATGTTCTCACTGACATTCCTGGACACACAGATGTCATAGAACATGACATAATTCTTACCGACAATAATCCAATTAGGGTTAGGCCTTATCCTATTCCTATACACTTTCAGTCGCAAGTGGAAAAGGAATTGGATGAAATGATTCAATTAAATATAATTGAACCATCGACTTCACCATATTCTTCTTCCATGGTTATTGTCCGGAAGAAGGATAAGAACATACGAATTTGCGTTGATTATCGCAAATTGAATCAGGTCACAAAGTTCGACGCTGAACCGATGCCTTTGTTAGAAGATCTACTGATTAGACTTTCTAATTCTAGATTCTTCACTAAACTTGACTTGTCTAAAGGTTATTGGCAAGTGCCTTTAGCAGAGCATGCCAAACCTCTTACTGCTTTTTCTACACCTAGGGGTCTATTTCAATGGAATGTTATGCCTTTTTGTCTCATGAACGCCCCTGCCACTTTCGTTCGCATGATGCGTCGAATTCTGTCACATCGTTCGGATGTCATCGCATACTTAGATGACATCTGTCTCTTCAGTGATACCTGGGAAGATCACTATTTAGGGTTATATGACTTACTGTCCACTCTACGTGAGAATAATTTGACAGCAAAACCTTCTAAAGCTTTTGTTGGTTTTGGTGAAATCTCTTTCCTGGGTCATCGTGTTGGTCATGGTCTCTTGAAGACAGAAGACCACAATACTTCCAAAATACTGAACATCTCTGTTCCTAAAACGAAGAAACAAGTTAGGAGTCTCTTAGGTTTAATTCAATTTTATGGGAGATTTATTCCAAATTTATCTTCGATCATGGCACCTCTATCAACATTGTTGAAGAAAGGTTCGCCTAATCTGGTCCGTTGGTCTGAAGAATGCCAATCTTCACTAGACCAAATCAAGAATATATTTTCTTCTCCTCCCATCTTAAGATTACCTACTCTTGATAGGACTTTTGTTCTTCGGAGTGATGCTTCATCCACTGGGATTGGAGCAGCACTGATGCAAGAATATGCAAATACTCTGCATCCTGTTATGTACATTTCTAGAAAACTAAATGCGGCAGAGAGGAACTACTCGGTTTTAGACCGTGAGTTGTTAGCGATGGTTTGGTCAATTCTAAAACTACAAAGATTCCTCCTGGGCGCACATTTCATTCTAGAGACTGATCAGAAAGCTCTTACAGCTATTCAGACTAAGAATTTGAAGAGTTCGAGATCCACTCGATATGCTATAGCTCTTCAACCTTTTCACTTCACGGTACGAGCTATCCGTGGTGCGGATAATGTGATGGCTGACATTTTGTCTAGATGCCCACATGACTCCAACTAATACTTCTGTCCTATATTTCCATATATTACAGAGTCATAACACACCTATATTTCTACAATAGATTAGCACATCTGTACTCACTTTATATGTACACACTATCGTGCTTTGTTGTCATCTTCTTCTGTTCGTATTTTAAGATGATAGAGGAGGACTGAGTAGTTAATATAAGGGCCGTTAGTTTACTAAACAGCCACAATTATTAATAATGTATTGTACCTTATGAAGCATATTAGTTATTAATTAGCATTATATTGCTTGTACTTTCTCAGAATGTCATTGTTGAGCTGAGGACTTACCTTACTAGTATCAAGCATGACGAGTTCTAGATTGTGTACTTACCCTCGGAATACCAGAGCATATGTCCTGGATCGTCATGTAGTTTAACTTTACTATGTACTTTTGTCATTACATGTCAAAGAATGTACTATTTAAATTTTCCTATCAGATTTGTACATCCATTTTTAAAGACAATATTAGAGTATGCTGTTTAATGATGATTATAGTAACTTGCATACGTATATTGTGTTTACATGCTAACGTGATGTGTGTTGGTGACACCTCCCCGATGTGAATATTTTTTGAGACATATTTATTTTTCTGTTGAGGTATATCCTCACCAGACACTCTATAATTAGCCTATTGTTTGGCAATTTAGTTAATTATCAGCGCATAATTCGTGCGTTTTGAGCCGCTTATCGCATGCTCTTTGATATTTAAAAAAAAATATGTTCCACATTTTTTTTTATCGGGAGGAGGTGGTGATATGTTGCGTGATAAATTCTCGCAACATCATTTTATTACAATATCTATTTTATAACGCAAGGGCAACAACTGCTTGAAATTTATAGTCACTTTTCTCGGTAAGCATTTGTCTTCTCGCGTTGGTATCGAATGCAGTTAAGTTTGAGCTGTGGTCATTTTGCGCTGGACTGCGCATGACTTGTCTTGCTTCTTGGTCGATCGGTTTCCGCCCACCACTAGTGGAGTGAGCGATTTGGAATGGCGAAAGAGATGCCTCGTTGAAGAGGGGATCTCGGCTATTTTTTGTTCTGTCAGGGATGTGTAGTCCTCTTATGGATATTTCGTTTATTCGAGATAATACCTCTAGTGTATTTGCACATGCCGGGAGGCATAATATTTCTGTGTATTTCCGGAAGGCAAGGTAAATTAACATTTTCATTAACTCTATCGATTTTTGGTCGTGAACGATTTCTGGCTCATAGCCTGTCTTCGAAAGTCGTCGTCACGAGATGTTTTCCTAGCTCACATGTCGCTGTATTGTGCTGCATCGGTTGATGCAGGTCCCAAGGACTATTACTTGCTATTTGATTACCTGAACTAGGTTTGAAAAACCTTTGTTATCTAGAGGATATTTTTGAGGACATTATTTATACTTCGGCAGACGTGTCTGTCTTGCTGAAGTCAGATTAAGGAGAGTGAACTGATCTCATACATCTGGTTATCTCCTGGCTGTTATAGAAAAGGATGGAGTTTTTCACCTGACTACATTTACAGCACTATGAAATATAACATGCATCTGACTCATCATTGTAATGCTGTCTACCGTCTATTGCTGTATTGAATGTTGCTGTGATAATGACTGTTTGATGTGTCTACATATTCGCGTAACCATTTTGTCACTGTGGCGTCCACAATAAATAATGAAGAAAAACGTCAACGGCTGTTTCAAGAATCATTGACTTTATACGTCGTGAGTTTACTGACGTCCTATGTGGATTGCCCTGTTATTTTTGTATGAACATTGTTTGACTGAACACATCTGCACACTACACAAAACCAGACATGCGGATACCATCCATCATCATATGGCATCACGCATCAGTATCCCAGTTAAATATCACATATTTCTTGTTTGATTTTCTCGTAAGTGGTAGGGAACAAGTGTATCCTTTTTCTTACTTCCTTCTCGATTTACACTCAGTCAGTTCTTTACAATGGCAGAGCGGACAAAGCTTTGGCAAATGCTCAGAGAGGAAGCAAGGGAAAAGGGATTGGGCGGAGAGGAAGCGAAAGCTTTGGTCAGGGACGAACTGGACAGATATGATGCGGAGAAGAAAGAAGAAGAAGCTAGGAGAAAAGAAGCAGAAGTTAGAGAGAAGGAGAAGGCAGCTCAAGATAGAGCGGAGAGGAAAGAGCGAGAAGAGCGTCAATTAGAACATAAGAAAATTGATGCAGAAATGGAAGCTTGCAGGGCACAACATGAGGAAAGAGAGAAGGAGAGACAGCGCGAGGAAAGAGAGAAAGAGAAACAGCACGAGTTGGCGCTTAAAGCTCTAGAGGGACAAAGTCGTGGTGCTGCCTCTACCAGCAGCAATGGAGAGTCTTCTCCTCATTCTTCCTTAACTGATCCTTCTAAAACTCAATATCCTCAACTCACCGCTATGTCTTTCACTCTAGAATCTTTCCCTTGTCCTAATGAGAAGAGTGACACGTGGCTAGAAAAATTTGAGAAAATGGCAACTCCGTACTGTTTAGAGAGGTCGCGTTGGTGTATGAAGCTTTCCCAGGCTTTAAAAAGTAGTGCGTATGATGTGTACTCTAAACTGGAAAGCAGCCAACAAGACAACTACTACGTGTTGAAGAAAGCTTTGCTTGAACGGTTTGAAATGAACGTTCGAAAATTTTTGCAACTGTTTCGCAACAGCAGGAAGGAGAATTTTGAAACTTTTCAGCATTTCTCTTCTCGTCTGAAGGGATACTTGACAAAGTGTCTCGAGCTTTCACAGCACGCCTCTACATATGAAGGACTTGAGGAATTTGTTTTAAGTGAACAAATAAAAAACACGTTGTCAAGTGACACCCGGAGATTTCTAGCTGAGCAGGGTCAGAAAAGCTTGAAGACATTTTGGAAAAGTATGAGCGATATCATAATGCGCTGGCCGAACTGCCGGCCACAAAACGTAAACCGACAGAAGAGCCTTTTGGAAAGAATAATCTAGACCAATCTTCTCACGCTTCTCACTAAAATAACCGAAGAGAAACTGGACCCCAAAAACCCCCTCCTGAAAAGTCTAAGTTCTACAAAAACAAGTACCCCACCAACAACAAACAGTCTGATCAACCCACCCGTCCTACATGGCCGCGCGGTCAGAAAGGACAAGATGGCAAAGAGGAAACCCCTGAGCACGGGACATATGATCAGAGCGAGCACACCGAGCCTAAACGCATCGGATGCTTGCTAACAGTCTCGCAAGGTATAATTAATGTCAGTGATTCTCAACCTGTGGGGATAGACCCTCAACGCGAGGTACTGTTATTTTGAACGGTTCTTCAACTTTTTGTTTATTTGACACGGGGCTTTTTTATGATTGCATTGTCGCTAGGCACCTGGTCAAACCCGGTCAAGAGACAGAAGAAACCGTCCAACTTTGTGGAGTTTCTAAGAGTGATGCACATACAGCGCTTCCCATCGCATTGGTTGAGATCCACTGTGATTTTGTCAGAGGTGTGATCAAAGCGGCTGTTATGGATGACCCGATCTACCCAGTCATACGTGGAGGTAGATATGTGTTTATTAGGAAACCGGAAGAGCCAATTGTGGCAGCAGTAACTACAAGAGGGCAAACCAAGAATGAACGGGAGCCTGCGCCAAATTTGTTGCCTAAGGAACTTAAAGAGGCGCAAGAAAAGGACCCCACCTTGGCACCCTGCTTTAGGAAACTGCCCATGGCTAAGGACCCTAGACAACACTGGGACATTTTTTCTAAAGATGGCGTACTTTATCGCAGAACGGGCAAGCCTGAACAAGGTTACAATCAGTTCCTAGTACCGAAACAGTACAGAAGCCAAATCTTAGAAATGGGGCACTCTCTTCCCTTTAGCGGACACATGGGACAGAACGCCACAAATCGGTGTATATCTACTCATTATTGGTGGCCAGGAATAAATACTGATATTATCAGGTATGTGAAATCCTGTGCCCAGTGCCAATGTGTGCCACCCAAGCAACGGACACCACCAGTTTTCATGAGTGAAATGCCAGTAATGGGGACACCATTTGAACGGGTAGTGATCGACATTTTAGGACACTTAGAAAAGACTAAAAGAAAGAACAGGTTCGTTCTGACCTTCGTCGACACATGCACTTTATGGGCAGAAGCTATACCGCTTACATGCGCGGATGCCAAACATGTCGCAAAAGCCCTCGTGCAGATTTTTACTCTGTTGGGATTCCCTCAACAAGTGTTGACGGATAACGGATCTCCATACCGAAACCTGTTGATGGATGAGATCGTTAAGACCTTGAGGAACCAGCACATCTACATAAAGCCTTATAATCCGGCCGGAAGTGGGTTAGTAGAACGTGTCAACGGAAACTATATCATGATGTTAATTATACTGGGACAAATGAAACCTGAAGATTGGGATCTTTGTATTCCTGCAGCTTTTTTTGGCTACAGAGAATCCACACACACTTCCACAGGATTTCCCCCAGCGATTTTTTTATTCGGCAGACCTATTAAGGGGCCGCTTGAAGCCTTACTTCAGTCGCTGTCAGACCAGAAGGCTGATGAGACAGTTCTCTCAGCCAGTAAATATGTGTCGGAATTAAAGGAAAGGTTGAAACTAGGATGGGATCTCGCAACGACCAACTTTAAGCGAGCACGCGCAAAGCACGCAAACCGATACAGGAAAATTGCGAAAGAAAGAGAATTGCAAGCAGGAGAGAAAGTTTTGTTGTTACTCCCCACCGGGAACAACAAACTACGCAGCGGATGTCAAGGGCCGTTTACCGTCCTTAAAAAGATTTCAAAGGCTAACTACCAGATCTCTCTTAAAGGAAAGGAGAAGGTCTACCATGTAAATCTGTTAAAGAAATACTTGGAAAGACCAGTGCCAACCTCCGAACATCTCCTGGCGTTCGCCAAATCTGACGAAGATGACGATAGTGGCAGGGAAATTCCACTGCACACACACAAAATCTTTAAAAATGTCAAAAGCGGCGACACTCTTTCAAGCGCACAAGGAAGACATTCCAGAGAAAGGAAACTTCAGGAGCAGACATGAATAAGAATTGGATAGAGACGGAGGGGGAAAATGAGAGGGAAGATAACAGTCACCCAGACGCCACTGATATAGGAAATCTCTTTCCATGACGTGAACATGGAATGGTTCCATATCTTAAGTGGGGACGTCTGTGGTAGATTATGATTAAGTGATTTCATATATCTTTTTCTTTATCTTCATTGTTTTCTTCTACCTTCTCTGTCACCTACGCCTGTAGGAATTTAACCCTCCCACATTCAAACCTCTGTCTTTCTTATAATTTAGCAAGCAGTTTATGGCGTTAGCATTTAATTGCATTCTCTTTGATGCAGGTTTACGAGCAGACCTGGTCCCGCTCATTTAATTATCTCGGCAGCAATAATAAAAATCGGCGTAATGAGATCAGTCAGTGATGGAAAGGGGAGACAATTTGTCTAGTACCTTTGCCTGGATTCGTTCGTTGTAAGTTAATTTACAAGATGCGAACCGCCATATCAAAGACTCTAGCTGTAATTCATTTAAGACCACTTCTGCAGATGGCGAGAGTGAGGCGATAATATATGTAGATTCTATTTCATCTAGATCTTAATATAGACCTGGCTTCGACATTGGTGCGATAAAAGATGTTTGATTCGCCGAATGAGATAGAGTTTGTGTAGATTTTCCAAAGGTTCCAACATCTGGCAAGAGTCTGCTAGTTACAACTTTCCCTTTGATTCTTTGTCAGTTTCAGATATTTATAACCTAGAATGTTAAACTTTATTCATTCAGACTCCGCAGTTTCTCTAGACATAGCTAGCTTCGCTTCTAGATTACTTTATTAAGTATAATCTCAGTTTGCGTTGGAGTATAGTCTTAAGTAGTCATGTGTGAGGTAATTATATTGACTAGTATTGTCGAGAGATATATTGTTAATTTGAATTATATCTTCACTAGATTTTTGTGCAGAGTGTTTTACTAGAATAGGTCCGTCATTTGATAATTCTCTAAGTTTACTGTGTTACAGTGGATAGCAGAATAAATTATAATTTCTAGCTAAAACTCATTCAGCTATAAATAAATTTAAGTACATTGCTAGTAACCAGTCAGAGAATATATTTAACCATCTAAGTAAATGCACTGATTCATCATGAGTGTTGACGAGATATGTATTTATTTCTAATTCATGATGATTGATTTTTTTAATGACTAGAAATTATTTCACGGGAGTTTCAAACGATAAGACAAGCTCTAAGTTTTCGGTTTATAATTTAAGTTAAATAACCGAAGTGTATATTATATTTTTACGTGAGGTAGGATAGGATTGTGAATACTGTTATGGTTAAGTATATTGTACTTTTGTCTTCCTTATACAGTATTAGGGTCACCCAAAACCTACCAGCGGTTTCTGTTTATGTATAGCAGAGAATAACTAGACGAAATGAACTATTTTTCTGAAATCTATATTGTAACTGGCATTGAGCTCCAGAGTTCTTTTCCAATAATCAAAATTTTACAGTCGGCCCGTGGTGGCGACTGAATCAAACCTTTAACACAATCAAACATGTGACATTATTTGTATAACAACCACGGTGTTGAGAAGAAGATACATTCCGAACAGAGTTATTTACCTGCAACTCGAGGTAACGATCGATTATTTCAAGCTACTGTACCCTTGTGAACATTAGACATCTTAATTATTTTACTACCTGGACAAAAATTGAAGTGACATTTATCAGCATCCTACGTACCATAGTGAAGCGAGCGTTTCCCAAGATTTGAATTTATTAGCCTTGGAGAAGCTGGGGCTTTTTCGCCAAAACGCACCCTTGGATGGGCTGTATGTTCCTTAAACAATTGTTCCAGATGTGGTGAAAGTGCCTATTAGGTAAGAAAGCATGTTCTTGTGATCACAAGTGTGTCAGAGCGAGAAAATGCAGGGATGATATAATCCTTTGATTCTTTAATCATATATCCATTGATTGTTTTTTTTTCTTCTTAAAAGATTACATATGCTATCTATTTCAGAGGAGATTACAAGAAAAAAACCTCTGTTATTTATGGTAGAGAGAAATCCTAGACCATAGTGTATAAATCTGTGACTCTTTGAGGAGAATAACTTCTCTTATAACGGGATCTTAGTTCAACAGAGGGGAAAGGATTACACCTATTGATCAACTCTGTTATTGATTCCTTAACCTATGTTTATTTGTGTATTGATTTGATAGCCTACATTTATTTACTGTGTTGTGAAATACTTTATGATAAATAAAATTTAAATAAACTTATTCAAGTGTGTCGGTCAGCTCGTCCAAAACATATTCATATTCCATTGTTATAGTTTTCACGTTTGTACGTCAAAATGTCGTCACTTATGTGTGTGTGTCTGTGAGTGGGTCATATAGTACATCTATATAACTGAGTAATCTGTCTGACAAATACTTTTTCTGTTGTAGAGATAGGCTGAGCGAGAGGATCTCCTCGAGTCTCAGGGACAGAATTACCTAGGTTCCACCATCTCACTCGTGAAAATCTATTTCTATTATTATCTCCCACTGAGCTATCACCTGTTCTATTTCTATTCAGAAGGGACGAACCGAAGTCTTAATTCCCCTATCACTAAACTACGACAATTACTAGGAAGGTGAGATACCAGTGGCATTAATTTTGTTATAATAAATCTGTTTTTTTTTTTTTTTACATATAATCATATATAACCATGTTTTTGTTGTTGTAAAAATGTGTATCTTTTGTCGAGATGTCCTCCAGTATTACGGTCCTAGAGATCGCCTAGATGGCCACCTATGGTTTAGATTAAGTTGAATTATTAGTTGTGTTAGTACCAGTTGTGTTGTTGTAGTTTATGACATATGTGAGCTAGCAGAAGGGATAATGTATTTGTGTACCAAAGTGTTCTCAACTTTTTTTTCCTCATGGCCCACTTCTGACCTTCTTTTGCCTCTGTGCTCCCTACACATAGTCGCTGTGGCCACCTAGAAATATGGGACTTGTAAGGCAGCAACAAACTGCGTCTACTTTGCTCTGTCAATAGCCATCATTCGTGCAGTGCCACAGCTCTGGTTCATTCTTCGCATCTTTGCCCCATAGTTCTCAGCCAAGTTCTTTTTGGTTGGCCTCTCTATTGCTTTCCTTCAGGGGTCCATAGCATTGCTGTTCTTTTGATTGCATCAGGGTCTCTTCTGAGGACGTGGCCAACTCAACTCCACCATCTAGCAGTTATAATGGTGTGCATGTCTTCTTGGTTGCTCCGAGAAATCAGTTCTTGGTTGGTGATGGTATTCGGCCAAAAGATTCGGAAAATTAAGGCAAGAAATAGATTGACGACAAAGACACATTCAAGTAAACAGGAACTACACATCAAAACTCAACTCCGACAACTGACTACACACCTGCCAGTTATATAAATATATAGGCAGGAAAAGAAAGCACTCAATCCTCCACCAATGAAACAAAAGCGTAAAGCAAGAGAGACAAATCATTACTGACACATCAAATAAAACAAGACAATGGAAGAATGTAATGAACGAATAACTCATTACAGTTTTAGAGGTCCTACGACCAATCACCATCAACAAAGTCATAAATCAGCTGGAGCTAAGGAAGATAACACTATCGGCGTACACAAGCGGTAAACACACAGACTGAACAAACCAAAAACACATATACATCTAAATTTCTGCTAGTTGACCTTCTAAGGACATGTCCTTTTCAGAGCTGCCGTCGAATCAATAATAATAGCTGTATAAATAAAAGTAACACTCTTGCAAAAATAAATAAATACACACATTTAATACGCAACTATGCTAGAATAAACGCACGTCGTGACGACTATAGGGAACCAGCTCACGGTCCTTTACACGATTAGCCCTTTTCAGGGCTTACAACAATGCTAACAAATAAATAAAAAAAATATAAAAAAACGACTGATATAACAGTCTAGCTGTCAAAACATAATAGCAGTTAGAAGAAATACGCCCATTATAAGCGAAAAATCACACATCTGGTCAGATTGGACGGGACATCGTAAATACAGTAAAAAGATACTTAACCACGTGATGCTCTAAGCAGCGGCTGAATCCGTCACTATAGCGACAAAGAAATATTACAAACACATCTGGACTGTATAACTACAATGCCTTGAGGATGAAGTAATAAATGATAGAAACACTGGAGCGAGGCAAAAAACAATTGACACTTGTCACGAACGACATAAATATTTTACATAATTATCTCCCTGACATCAATGACTAGTTAGGGGAGGTAGCTTGTTTGCTTTCCAAGGGAAACAATTAGGATATGAACAAAATATTAGACTGAATAGAAGATGTTCATACTTTGTAACATGTATACATTTATTATAAACAATTGCATTAGTCATAACATTTTGTTTCAGGTACAATATTTGTTATTTTTCCGTTTTCTAATTTTTTTTTTTTCTATGCACATTGTCAAAAATATTAAAAGATTTTCAACTTAATGCACATTTTAAAGTATTGAGCACTTAGCTGTTCTACCACTTTAATGATAATTATAATCCAAACAGTATTTTCCAGTCGTAAATGTGCACAACAAAATGTTTCATCAGTCATCAGCACTAACTAGTGCTGTTCATTACTCAGAAAAAAATGCCCTTTTTGTATTTCTATCAATAGTTTTCTGCTTCCGTGTTATTAATAAAAGAAAAACACATTTTTATATTGCTTCGTATTTATGGTCAAGTGTTATCTCTTAACGAGGTGTTTGGATTTGCTTAAACCAAATAGATAAATAAGTAAATAAATGAAGAAAAAACTGAATACTGGGATGTGACTGTGCCAATGGCTAGAATTCTCGCTACCCGTGGCAAGGTGATCGGTATCAAAATCTGAAAAAAAACATACGTCATTACATTTACGTCGTATTATTTGGTTCGGTGTTTGCAACGTTTCAAAGCAAGGGCATCTATTTCAAATATTAACCATGTGCCTGGATGAATCGGTTATGCCAGTAAGCTGTTTTGTAATGTGTGATATATTTATTGATTATGTAAGAGTTATGTAATGTGTGATATATTTCCTGATTATGTAAGAGTTACGTAATGGGTGATATATGTCCTGATTATGTAAGAGTTAAGTAACGTGTGATATATTTCCTGATTATGTAAGAGTTAAGTAATGTGTGATACATTTCCAGATTATGTAAGAGTTAAGTATTGTGTGATATATTTTCTTATTATGTAAGAGTTATGTAATGTGTGATATATTTCCTGATTATGTAAGAGTTATGTATTCATGTTCCTAAAGCGCCCTATGGAGCATAGATCCACAACTACAGCTGGTCACCATGGAGACAGCCTACATTAAAACATGCATGTGATCTTCCAGTGGTGGTTTCTGTTCCAATTAAATAAACATGATGTGGTTACCAGCCACATGTATGTGTGGTCGTGCATTGCTGATGATGTTGTATAGTGGTTCGTATCACTACCCCAACAGTAGGCAGGCCTTGGTTGATGGTATAAAAGTCATTTCTTACTGATGCAAAACAGCATCAGTTCACGCATACACCTGACGATTGATATCAACACTAGATGAGTAACTTGACTCAGACAGCTGACGATTGATATCAACACTAGATGAGTAACTTGACTCAGACAGCTGACGATTGATGTCAACACTAGATGAGTAACTTGAAACAGACAACTGTGCAAAATATGATGACGTTTATTTACATGTAACGTGGCTGGTGTGAAATAATGAGTCCAAACTTCCCTTGAGGTTGGTCAACCTTGTACAGCATAAATTTAGACTCAATTATTTTCTCAATGTCTTGCTCTCTCATTCTTCCTTACTGCCTCAGTGTTTACTAGCTGTCTCTAGATGTTAGGTCGTTCAATCTTCCTTACTGTCTCAGTGTTTACTAGCTGTCTCTAGATGTTAGGACGTTCATTCTTCCTTACTGCCTCAGTGTTTACTAGCTGTCTCTAGATGTTAGGGCCTTCATTCTTCCTTACTGCCTCAGTGTTTACTAGCTGTCTCTAGATGTTAGGTCGTTCATTCTTCCTTACTGTCTCAGTGTCTACTAGCTGTCTCTAGATGTTAGGGCCTTCATTCTTCCTTACTGCCTCAGTGTTTACTAGCTGTCTCTAGATGTTAGGTCGTTCATTCTTCCTTACTGTCTCAGTGTTTACTAGCTGTCTCTAGATGTTAGGACGTTCATTCTTCCTTACTGCCTCAGTGTTTACTAGCTGTCTCTAGATGTTAGGGCGGTCATTCTTCCTTACTGTCTCAGTGTTTACTAGCTGTCTCTAGATGTTAGGTCGTTCATTCTTCCTTACTGTCTCAGTGTTTACTAGCTGTCTCTAGATGTTAGGGCCTTGACGACTGGATAACAACTACTGCTGTCGAGATTTATCTCCCTTCTAAACTCTTTATGTTTGTGAAATTCAACTGTCACTCAAACATTTTGATTCTAATTCTTCTGTCTCTGTCTCTTATTTTTTTTTCTGTGCTCTGCTTAGTGTGTCATGGTAAAGACTAGCCTAACCACCAGGGGTGATAATTTCTGCCAAATTATATCATTTCCTTCTCGTTAGGCTGACCACAGTCTACCATTTCCTAGTTCTCCTGACTAGCTGCTGTCTATTGTTATTCTCTTGTATTTACTAGACCACTTAAATTACACAACATACCTGGGTTTCGAAATGTCTTGAAGATACTTCTCCATTTTTGTGACTGGAACACTGTCTCTTGTCTACTGAATTAAATAGATAATTATCATGGTGGCGTTCTAATCGATTGAGAAGCTAGAAAACAGTACATATTTCTGTGACCACAGAAAGCAACCAACTCATTGGCACATTGTCTAGTTGACACCCCTTAATATCACTTGCCATTTCTTAGTATCTTTTACCACTAGAAACAATATGCTCTCCTGAATATTGCGTTTCCCGACACATGCTTATGTGTCTTCCTGTACCTATTCCACCATCCCCTCTACCTCATAATGTACCCTTGATGAGAATTAAGCGTAATCTCTCGAGAGAAAACTTTCTTTACATTTAAATTGAATAGCTTTATATTTACTTTACATTCGAATCAACAGGTTAATAGTATTAATATAATATGTTTACATTAACATCTACACTGATGGAAAAGTGTTCACAATATATACTGAATATGTTTTCATTTACATCTACACTGGTTGAAAAGCTTTGAAACTTTCATTAATTTTAAAGTGCATATGTTTAAATAGACATTTACATTGGTTTGGAAAAGAAATATTATAATTAAATTGTACTTCATTTCTTTTATCTTATCCTCCCGCTCCATATGGAACTTGAGACTACCGTTGCTTTTTAGTTCTCATTGAGAAACAACTGGCAATAAAGCAGTCACCAGCCCTTGCAGTGGTGGTTCATGAAATAATCATTCTATATGATGAGGTTGCCAGCTTCAAATGCCGTGGACATCCAATAGAACTTTTGACATATTGATATTCATATGGATCTCTACACCTCACGGTAGAAGGGGAACGACTAAGTAAGTAAGATATTCATATGGAAATATATACATATTAGTTCACATGTTAGTAATGCAAAAATTCAGAATTTAAAATAAACAACTTACGACAATCTTGGCTCACAGACTGTTTGCTCAGAGAAGTAGGTTTAAGGCACTGGCAGATGCCTTTTTCACATGTCTTGAGGGTCGTTATGTTAGCACTAGACTCCCACTATTACTCCGTGTTTCAGTTTTCTGAGTTTCCGGGTCCTTATTAAAATAGTTTTCCTAGGGTCTTTAAGTCCTTCAAGATGTTCCACAAAGTGCGGTCTGATAAAGAGAATGCTGAATTCTAACCCTGTCAGTCTGGTTTCGTCTTGGCAAGCGATCCTCACAGTTAATTTTCACAGTGTCTTAAAACTTTAAAAGGATCTGGTTATATTGCCTGTCCTCCCTCGCATTTGTTTTGTTACGATGCTAAGAAAGCTCCAATCGTTTGAAACATGCGTGTTTAGTGGGGTAATTTCAAAATTATTTCCGCCTAAAATAATATGCCTTATGCAAACAATTACGTCTCCCATATATGGAAGGAAAACATCCGATCCTCTATCGGCAAAGTGTTTAAATAATTTATCATTACTTTAATATAAAGTAATTTTTTTTTTCAGCCCTTCGGCCCAATGACATTTCATTGCGAGGATGGGGAGCCTATGGACTTTCCTTCCAACCCGATCAGTAGCTTCGCTCCTTCCCATACACAGAGGGTTTATCTCAGGAGCCGTTCAGAGTATTCAGTCAAAATGCCAGTCGAAGACATTTCTTCAAATGCCTACGCCCGGGCTTGAACCATGAACACCTGATCGCCACATCAAAGTGGTAACCATTACACCAGCGCGGCTCCCAAAACAAAGTCATATAATACAGTATGTTCAAGAGATTCATGAGGAACGCTCGATCAGCGCTGAGAGAAAGTTTGATGTGCAGATCTACGTCATTAAAAGAGCCACGAGAGGATCAATACCATTAATATAACACTCACGCCGCGCAAGTTGCACACCGTGCGTTGCGCACTGTTGTTTCTGGCGCGAGTTACTATTGTGAGTGTGTTAAAGACAGATTTTATATATATATTTTCTCTATTTTGGTCAAGGGGAAATTACAGGTTGTAATACTTTATGTACAGGCCAGACTTTGGGTTACCTCCCTTGACTTGGTTGATCTAGAACCTTCTCGTTCCTTCGAGATTGAGAACAGTTCTCGGTTCGCGGTTCTACGCATGCATGACGGTTAGAGCGGGAACTGATATGCAATATCTCGTGACAGTTCGCTCTGGGTTTTTGACCAGGCGGGTCAGCCATGTTTGTTAACTGTGATTCAGGGAGATATGTTCTGGCGGAATAGAATTGTTGGAGACTCCCTATGTTATTTCTAAATCCTGGGATAGTATGGCTGGTGTTTATTGTGCAATGTGTATTAGATTATGTATTGCTAGAGCCGGGAAGGTAAGAGGAACATTTACTTTGCTAGAGCCAGAAACTTTATACGGCATCTGTTGTAGCGCCGTGGATGGCGAAAAGATTATTGATATTGCCTAGAGCCAGAAACTTTATACTGCATCTGTTGTAGCGCCGTAGAAGGCGAAAAGATTATTTATATTGCCTAGAGCCAGAAACTTTATACGGCATCTGTTGTAAAGCCATGGAAGGCGAAAAGATTATTGATATTGCCTACAGCCAGAAACTTTATACGGCATCTGTTGTAGCGCCATGGACGGCGAAAAGATTATTGATATTGCCTAGAACCAGAAACTTTATACGGCATCTATTGTCTCGCCGGAGAAGAGAAGGTGGAGAGTATAGTTATACGATGTGTTTCCTTGATGTTCTTTAAAACTGTAACTCGTGACAGTGAATTGTTATTATGTACCTGGGCACTGTTTGCCAGGATGTTCACGTGACCTGTCTTGTACAATAAACAGTGTGTAGACATTCCAGTAGTTACTTCAATGTGTGCAGCGATGTGGGTGGATGATTAGTGACTTACATTAATACTACACGGCATTCGCGTCCATAGACAGCTACACACCCACACTTGGTCGGCTACCAGTAAGCACGACGGATTCTGATTGAATTTATCAGTGGCACACAAATATAATATCTTTATCTACATCTGGAAGTATCCGGCGTTGCCCGGAGGTCTTACACCATGTATTTATGACTGTGATGTCTAGCAACTCATCCATCAACACGACACCCCTTTATGAGTGGTAGCCTGTGTGGCTTATGGATGTTGGGTCTATCAGCAACTTACTGTACCAGTCAATCACTCTTTATCTGTGAGTCTACGTCAAGACCAATTGTATACCCTAAACTCAGTATTGCAACAGTGTTTGCAACAGAGTGTGACCGACCGACGTATTATATACATCGGTAATTATGTTAGTTGGGAATAAGAATACTAGCAATAACCCGTCAATAATGACGGAATCAAATCAAAAACTGTAATATGATTTTAACATATTGTTTAATTCAATATAAAAGTTATTTGATGACAAAATCTGTTGTGAAAGTGCGTGGATTTGTTTCATAGAATGTACCCTGACAAAAAGTGTTTTTAACAAAAACTTTCAAGTTTTCAGGATTTGTTCCACGGGTGAGGGCAATATAGAGCTGGCCGTGTCCGAAAACAGGTTCAGTAAAGAAAGATCCTACGTGATCAAAAGATTGTCCTTGCGCCTTATTGATCGTCATTGCAAATGCTAAAATCACTGGGAATCGACAATGCCGCATCCTAAATGGCAAACTGCGCTCGATCGGTTCTAAATCAATGCAATGAATTAAGACTCGTTCTCCCTTATTACTGCCAGTGATAATTTCTGCATTAATCGAATTCCGATGCAAGACTTTTGTGACCAAATACGTGCCATTCAAACGTACGTTTTTTGCGTTCAGATTTCGCAATAGCATGATAATTGCAGCAACCTTTAATTTCAGAAAATGCGGTGGCATTCCTGATGGGCATTGCTCGTAAAGGAACTCGGTTGGGAAATCAAATGCGTGCATTACGGAAAAAGTGTTAGCTACAGAAGAAGCAAAGAAGAAAGTAAGTACGGGTATGACGATGTTCAGTTGGTCATGATGGAATGATTTACAATCGTAGACAAATAGAGCTGGATATTACAGAATATTTAGAAGGTTGAGCTCAGAAACAAAGTAGGAAATGGAGAGGTTGAGAGTGAAAATGGAGTGTGAAAGATATAATAAATAGTGGATGAAAGAAGCGTACGAGGTATACAGAAATCACAGTTAGTAGTGATTACTGAGCATGTTTTGTAGTCAGTAAGATGTAATTACAATATGACAAGGTAGTTGGTAGAATGATGATCTATATTTTATTTATGTGTTTATTTATGATAATACTGTTTAAGGAAGTCCAAATTAAGTTTTGGGGTAGAGGTAGGTGTAGTAATCAAGGGGAGAGAAAAATTTCTCCCGGGGGACAAATATTTTTTTAGGATAGGGGAGGTAATGTGATAGGAAAATGGAGATAACTGAGCGTAGAATAAGGAGTTATAATTTGTCAATAGAGGGACTTGGTCACATGACATAGGGGTATATAAACTCGGGGGTAATCGGGGAAAAAGGGACTCTCGCCTTTTACCTTTCACTTCCCGCTTTTGTTGTAGGCCAGCTATGTGAAAGTTAACATAAGCATACAAGGGTAGTCTTATGTAGATGAAGAAGGCAGAAGGAAGAAACCAGCTCGAGTACTTTTATCAAGTGTAGTACTGACTGTAGTTTTGCAGGAAAGACAGATCAAGATTCTTCCAACAACAGTGTTGTTTAGAAACTTCAGTTTCTCATTTTCTTAATTTCCTACTTCATTTTTTTTAAAATGGGGCCTAAAAGTCTGATCATAAATTTCTACTCTGTAAGTTGCTAATTAAATATGGAATGTGCAAGAGTAGTTTTTTCCATTGTTTTTCTTAACCAGCGGCACTCGGGCTGTCAGCCCTTCGGCCCAATGACATGTCACTGCGAGGCTGCGGAGCCTGTGGAGCTTTGCTCCTTCCCATCCACAGAGGGTTTATCTCAGGAGCCATTCAGGTTATTCAGTCAAAATCCCGGTCGATGACGTTCTTTCAAATGCCTACGCCCGGGCTTGAACTGTGAACACCTGATCGCCAGTGCAATGTGGTAACCATTACACCAGCGCGGCTCGCTTCTTCCATATTTAAAACTAAAAACAAGTTTAAAGCCAACTTTTCTTTAAAACTGGCTTAAGCCAAAATGGGATGAAATTTGTCTGCGGCAGGCTCGGTACATTTAATTTAAGTAAAGGATGTAAATTGATTTTAATTTTGCTATTTACAACATAAAAATGTATTGCGATGTTGAATTGTAAAGCTACTAAATACTATAGGCCAAAGCAATATTAATAAAAATAGAGCGTGCTCAGTCACTGTCAACCACTGCTCAGTCACTACCACCACTGCTCAGTCACTACCACCACTGCTCAGTCACTGTCCACCACTGCTCAGTCACTACCACCACTGCTCAGTCACTGTCTACCACTGCTCAGTCACTACCACCACTGCTCAGTCAGTACCACCACTGCTCTGTCACTACCACCACTGCTCAGTCACTGTCCACCACTGCTCAGTCACTACCACCACTGCTCAGTCACTGTCCACCACTGCTCAGTCACTGTCCACCACTGCTCAGTCACTGTCCACCACTGCTCAGTCACTGTCCACCACTGCTCAGTCACAGTCCACCACTGCTCAGTCACTGTCCACCACTGCTCAGTCACTGTCCACCACTGCCTAGTCACTGTCCATCACTGCCCAGTCACTGTCCACCACAGCTCAGTCACTGTCCACCACTGTCCATCCCTGTCCACCACTGTTCATCACTGTCCACCACTGTCCACCACTGCTCAGTCACTGTCCACCACTGTCCACCACTGTCCATCACTGTCCACCACTGTCTACCACTGTCCACCACTGTCCACCCCTGTCCACCACTGTCCACCACTGTCCAGTCACTGTCCACCACTCCTCAGTTACTGTCCACCACTGTCCACAACTACTCAGTCACTGTCCACCACTGTCCACCAATGTCCACCACTGTCCACCACTGTCCACCACTGCATGCGTTAACATTGGCAGTCTCAAAAATTTATCTTATTTTTTTCATTCCCAATCTCTCACGGAACCCCTAGCGACCTCTCTTGGGAATCCTAGGGTACTGTGGAACCTCGGTTGAGAAACCCTGGTCTATATCAAATAAGCCGATAATCAACGTATCCATGTTATGACTTTGTTGATGGCGTCGTTTGTATATATATGTCTCCATGGTTACTTTGTTTCCTAAGAAAGTTACTTGCCCTTATGCTACAAGGGGATTGACATAAGTCTTGGGCCTGACCATGAAGGACATGTCACAGATAGCTGAAATTTTGTATAGTGTTTATTCCTTTTCAATATAGCCACTGTCTGAATTGACACACTTCTGCCATCTCTGCTTGACCTTGAAAAGACCTTGGGAGTAGAACACCCTATTTTTCAAACTAAACCAGTTATCACATGCCAGTATAACCTCTTCATTGCTGTCAAAATTATTTCCTTTTAGCTGTTTTTTAAGATTTGGAAATAGAAAAAAGTCTGATGGAGTTAATCTGGAGAATATGGTGGATGTGGAAGAATTTCAATATTCAAATCGTTGGCTGCTAGCTGCACAAGCCGTGCTTTGTGAGAGGGTGCGTTGTCTTGAAGCAAAGGAAGATTTTGAGTGCGCGTTATCCCTCGTTTCCTGGTCACAACCTTTCTTAGTTTGGTGAGAAGATCTGCATAGTACTGTCCATTAACTGTGTTGCCACGAGGCATATAATCTTTCAAAAGGACACCTTTGCCGTCCCAAAAAACAGTCAGCATCACTTTTCCTGCAGATTTCTGCCCTCTCGGCTTGACAGGTGTTGGGGAGCCCGGGGTTGTCCATTGCATGCTGGCAATTTTGGATTCGGGGTCATAATGGTGTACCCAAGTCTCATCTACTGTCACCATGGTCTTCAAAAAAATTTTTGACTGACACTTTTTGAGCAACTGTTGACAGCAATTTACCCTCGTTTGCTTCTGTTCACGTGTCAACAGTCGCGGAACCCAGCGCGCACACACTTTTCCCATGTTCAGTCTGTTGTGTAAAATTCTATAAACTGTTCTTTTATTTAGTTTTACTCTACTAGCTATCTCCACAATTGTCATTTTTCGATCCTGGTCAATGATTTTTTTCACTCTTGTTGCATTTTCATCGTTGCACTCTGAGGCTGGTCTACCAGATCTTGGCAGATCAGCAACATTTGAGCGGCCGCACTTAAACTGTTGACACCAGTTTTTTTTTTACCGAAGTATATGAAGGACAAGAATCACGAAAAACTGGTTCCATCTCCCTGTGTATTTCTGTAGGTGTTTTTCCCTGAAACAGCAGAAATTTTATCACAGCTCTGGCCTCCTTCTTTTCCATTGTTTTGTCAAATCTTTGGAGCAGCAGATCCGGTCAATAGAGTACAATGCGCAGTGCACCGTAGTGGGAAAACCCATTGAGGAAACAAACGCATACTTTACACATTCAGTGCAAATATAATGAACTTTAAATGTGCCAAGTTTCATCTTCCTCCTGTGACTCCTTCATGGTCAGGCCCAAGACTTATGTCAATCCCCTTGTAACTTCCTCTTATCTGTTTTTCTTCTTCTAATAACATGGTTGATTATAAATATCAAGAGACATCAATACATTTAGTGTCTGACAGGTCAAACATCTCTTGGTAGTAAGAAGATATTCTTGTAAATGACGAAAAGTACGTCAATGAAATCGTTGTACATCCTTAACGTTGTGTTTATCAGTAACGACTGTTTCTCTGACTTTGTACTAGCAGTTTACCATCTCTTCTTGACTGTGCAAATGACTGGGAGATGACGGTAGACCTACCTGGGCCAGGAGCATATCCAGAGAGTATCAGAAAATCTCGAAGACTGCCATACATAGTGCAGCATTCTTCATCATCGCATCAGGTTATAATGATTGAACTGACCGTGCCATTTGAATCCAGATTGGACGAGCAACATTCGTTCAAAATTGGCCAAAAATAATGATCTGGCCGCGGACCTGTGACACGATGGGTTCACTGTAAGGGTCATGGTTGTTGAGGTGAATGCAAGAGGGATCGTGGATGCTTCAGAGTATGATATTTTGACACTGTTGGGGTTGAGGGTAGAGTCAAGAACGAGGACACTGAAGAAGCTCTGTGTAACTGCACAAAAGGCATCATGCTGGCTGTGGAACAAACGCAATGGGCTATGGAACACGTGACAGTAAACTTTAGCCCAACCTGTGGTACACGAAACTTCCTGCAAATTGCAATTTATTATTTTTTTAACAGCATTTTGTCAAGTGCAGAAACGGTCAGTTTTGATAATGTATTACCATTAAGAGGTTACAGAGATCACATGTTTTGACTTGACCGACATGTGCGCCAAGCACATAATTTGTAATTTTATTGATTAAAATAATTAAAATTTCCATAACTAAATTATATTAAATAAGATATTTATACTGTTAACATAACGTACTGTTGCGTGCATATTTTGACGCACATATTACAAAAATCGATATGGCTATTTAATATGGAAAAAATATAGACATTCATTCATTTGTGTATGAAAGTGCTGTCTATGGGGAAAGCGAGATAATCCATGTTTGATTCACACTTTTGATTATAGGAGTAATCGTTCTTGATATTGATCCGGCGCAAGGATATTGCTCTTATATTTGTACTTATTTTTAGGGCCAGAAAATAGATTAATTTGCTTATTATGTTTAGGGCCTGAATTCATATGTATTACATATTATTAGTACAAGTAGAATCAGTCCTATATTGTATATTTTGGATGGGTAGGCGGGACTAGATTCTTATTATTCCGGTCTAGTGGAAGTATGAGTTGTCTTGACAAGTCGTGATGAGTTCCGATGTACCGTGATAATGGCGGGTACGCACTTTTCAAAGGGCTGGTAGATTCTTAAGGAAATATGATTCATGAAGTGGTTTTCTTCTAAAGGAGATGGTATCTCTACTATAGTTTATGTTAGAGACTCTCCTAAGGTACGGTACAATGTATAATTCGGACTCCATGTATTGCCAGACCCTATTTTGATGATCTCATGTCGATTCAACCTAGATGGAACATTTTGCTTCATATCGCTAGGGTCGTGTTTTGTATCGACAAAGATGACAGACTTTCCTACATCGGTTATGGCGGGATGCGGCCATAATGTATCATGACATTGAACTTTTGATGTACTGCCCATTATTTCTGAATGTGTCATGACTTCAGATCTGCTATGTATACCTACAAATTGATATGTCAACATACCATGATGTACTCGTATGTCCCAGTGTGTACGTCTGAATAAATTGAGTAAACAAAGATTCCAGCAGTCTGCATTGGTGCCTTGTAGACACAAGTGTATGAGTGGTTATATTGGTCAGCACTCGAACAGTACACCATTCGCGGTAATCACACTCGACACTTCTACTCCATACATACACCATCCTGCGTCGGTTGAAGTGACCAAGTTTAGGGCCTGCTTCCCCTGGAGCCTTTGCCTTCCCTAACTCAGGACTAGGGTGAGTTACCCATTTACAGCTGGGTAGACTGGAGCATGCCTGATCTCAACAAAAAACCACTCTTCCTTACAGAGCATACAGACTGACACTTTACAGAGTGGAAAGAGGGAAAGAAACTTTACACGTACATTGTCCAATTTATGTAATTATTAGATTTTCTGGAAATAATAATTTCAAAAAGATACCTTTTTAATAAACTTGTTACTTGTTTTCTTAAATAATTGGTTCGCTTGTCTTAAATGTACCTCTCTTATCAATTGAACGGCAAGCAAAGAGATCGTTATGTGCATTGACCGTGTGTGTGAGTGGTGTCTGTGTGTGTACTATGATTAATTCATTATTATCGTGTGGACAATCCAGATCTAAGACACAATTAAATCATAAATAACCAAGGATATTTCTGTGTGAACATTTCACCAACTGCTAAACACAGCACAGTAATTAAGAAAAGTGAATTATTTGTATGCGCTCGTACCAAATTTAAAAATTCGTTAAAATGATGCCGTAAAAATAGGAATTATAAAAAAATATATAACAAAATGAAAGGATGAAAGTTAAAAAAGAAAACGGGGTCACCAATAATTCAGAGTTCAATGGAGATAATTGTATGCATTTCCCTCAGTAAACGGTATGTTGTCAAAAATAATAAAGATAACTTGTTGTGATCATGAAGATTCTCATGTTGCCTTATTGTACTTCTAACTGTGTGTCGCACACTACGAATATACAGTATATGGGTGTCTGAATAGGTATCGCCAATGGAATAATATCAATAAGGTTTTCCGAATTCAGCTCATTAAAAAAAAGAGACCCATTCGAGATAAGGATAATGATATGTAAGGATAGTGATATCTAAGAAATTATGACGAGTTGATTATGGATCGTCGCGACATAAACTGCTATCTCTAACATCTCGACAAATAAAACAGTCCCCAACGTCCCAAAGAAAGGATTCTACTTATATCTACATGTTTATCACTGACAGCGCGAGTGATACAAGTTAATCACAAAGCGTGACTAATGAACACGGCTATTTAAGTATATTTGTTAAATTATAAATACTGTATATATACTGCTCAAAAAAAGTTAAAGGCCACTTTCAATTTTTAGGTCATTTCAACTAAGCTGTTTTTTTTTTAAAACCTGAACACTCAGTCAAAAAAGTGTTGCTGCATTTTGTTGCATGCTTAAACAATGTTTGTTAATCTGACAATAAATCAAATCTGTGTTACGTGTGTGTACCTTCAAGGTCAATCAAATGTACGTGGTGGAAAGGGAAATAATGCATGTTTGAAAATGCTTCCTATGGCAAAGCCTGTTGATAACATTGCTGAAATTTGCTTTTCACGTGCAAGTCGTGACTAAAGTAAACACATGTCACCCACTTTTCGGAAGGAACGGGCAATGGGTATGTTTGAAACATTTACCATTTTAGCCTGGTTCCAGTCCAGTCTTCGGTCCCTCATGGATTATCTAATGTTGTCCCACCAGCCAACTCTGTGTATTCCTGGAGATCTGGATCCCTTGCTATTGGTTTCTCTTGTGTGACCGTGGTAGTCACGAAAATAATAATTATTTTTGTATTGGTATTCTGATTTGTTGTTGTGTTCGTTATTACCATTGCCATACAAATGAAGTAAATAGAAATAAGTTCAGGGACGCCATACTATAGCCAGCAGCTCAGCTGAGTTTTGCTAGCATTTCTGTGTTCTTTATTCATAATCTGGTAAGATTGAAATTATTTCTTTGCATATTTTGAATATTGTAAAGTTTGCTTTCTTCTTTCCACTCTGTAAAGTGTCAGTGTGTATGCTCTGTAAGGAAGAGTGGTGTGTTGTTGAGATCAGGCATGCCCCCAGTCTACCCAGCTGTAAATGGGTAACTCACCCTAGTCCTGAGTTAGGGAAGGCAAAGGCTCCAGGGGAAGCAGGCCCTAAACTTGGTCACTCCAACCGACGCAGGATGGTGTATGTATGAAGTAGAAGTGTAGAGTGTGATTACCGCGAATGGTGTACTGTTCGTGTGCTGACCAATATAACCACTCATACACTTGTGTCTACAAGGCACCAATGCAGACTGCTGGAATCTTTGTTTACTCAATTTATTCAGACGTACACACTGGGACATACGAGTACATCATGGTATGTTGACATATCAATTTGTAGGTATACATAGCAGATCTGAAGTCATGACACATTCAGAAATAATGGGCAGTACATCAAAAGTTCAATTGTCATGATACATTATGGCCGCATCCCCCTATCTGACTAAACGCGTCAGTGAAGGCAGATCGGTAAATAACTAAAGTTACTTGACGTCCATAGTTTGTAGCATATATTATGAAACCACGAAAGAGGGGGTTTCTAGCAAGATTGAGATCTCCCTGTCACTGTCCGATAATAGGATAAATAATCTGTTCTCTTGGCAGTGATCAAAACATATGATGACCGAAATCTAACATGGCCGCCTCCCTGAGTTGTCGTTCACTCATTCATAGGAAGGAGAATATAAGCCAGAGTTAATTTATAATGGGTATATAAATGATTTCATAAATGTTTCCATACAGCTCTACGGTGATCAGGTTAATTCACGTAGCCATAACCGCTGCAGGAAAGTCTGTCATCTTCGTCGATACAAAACACGACCCTAGCGATACGAAGCACAATGTTCCATCTAGGTCGAATCGACATGAGATCATCAATATAGGGTCTGGCAATACATGGAGTCCGAATTATACATTGTACCGTACCTTAGGAGAGTCTCTAACATAAACTATAGTAGAGATACCATCTCCTTTAGAAGAAAACCACTTCATGAATCATATTTCCTCAAGAATCTACCAGCCCTTTGAAAAATGCGTACCCGCCATTATCACGGTACATCGGAACTCATCACGACTTGTCAAGACAACTCATACTTCCGCTAGACCGGAATAACAAGAATCTAGTCCCTCCTACCCATCCAAAATATACAATATAGGACTGATTCTACTTGTACTAATAATATGTAATACATATGAATTCAGGCCATAAACACAATAAGCAAATTAATATATTTTCTGGCCCTAAAAAATAAGTACAAACGTAAGCGCAATATCCTTGCGCCGGATCAATATCCAGAACGATTACTCCTATAATCAAAAGTGTGAATCAAACATGGATTATCTCGCTTTTACCATAGACAGCATTTTCATACACAAATGAATGAATGTCTATATTTTTCCCATATTAAATAGACATATCGATTTTTGTAATATGTGCGTCAAAATATGCACGCAACAAATATTGTTTAAGGTTTCGAGTGATTTGATACTGCCATATCGAAATCTAGCCTTACAAACAAGTAAGGATTTGCTCTAGACCCCCCGCCCTAGTTCAGGGTCTAGGGACAAACAATATATATATACTCCAGCAAAGATTAGGAAGGACAGATCAGGTGTTGAGATCAGTGGAACATATCACCTATCCTATCCTAGGGCAAGAAGCTAATAAACATATTTCTGAATATGTAGTCTGGGAGAACTTATCCTATGGGAAACCAACATGGTAAGGTGTGTTGTATGGTCAGAGAGATCTGACCCTGTCTAAATGGTGTTATTGTAAATTGTTACGTGTAGAAGTGGCTCCTTAGGTAAGGTTCTGAACCTAAACCAATACTTTATTTCAGAGCTGTGAGTTTTTATGTTGACACCAAAAGGCGGTGTCAAATGCTGGGTAAATAATTGACAGTGAGGACCCGTGCAGTGTCGCATCTCGGCAGAACAGCCTTGTATTGCCCCAACCACGGAGAGGTGGGGCCACCCGATATATTGCCCCCAAGCACGGAGAGGTGGGGCCACCAGATTCCAGCACCAGCGCTACACCTTCAAAGTTACGTAAGCAGGCTGGTCTGCTGGATTTACACCAACTTCATAGACATAACACCCAAAGTGAATTACTACTAAAACATCCCATTTACTTCCATCATTAATGGACAATGTTTGGTAAACTTAGACAGGGGGGGATGAAGCCACCCCAACAGCACATCTATTCATCGTTCTCCCAGGGAAAATAAAATTTTGAACTGTAGAAACCTTAACTACTCGTGAAAATTGTATACGTACACACCTTTTATTTATCATGTCATTTATTCATGCCATTCACTCATAAATTCCAAATTTTTTCATATGTTCTGGCCAACATAAAACCTTGATTCAGAACAAATAAATTTAAAAAAAGATTTACTTTCTAAAAATTCGCCAGCTGAATTTAGTTCATTGTGTTCTAAATTTTATTGATAATATTATATTATTTAATATCTGTGTGTGTGTGTTTGTATATGTTAATACAACACATTACATTCAGTACCCTAGATTGTAACGTAGCCACCTTTATTAGAAAAAAAGATAGGTGTGAGGTCGTAGTGGTAGCAAGAAAGGCCTTCTGAAAATTCACAACTACATTTTATCTCAGGAGCCTTCACAGCTGACCTCATACATCACACTTAGTAATATCACCATCATACAATACCATCAAAACCACTACATATATTGGGGTCTTGTCCAGGGATAATTAGCATAAACAGTAATATAAGGATCTCCTGGTGGGAGAAATAAAATTAGGGGAACAAAATTGTAAAATTCCCTTATAATTAAAAGTGTCCCTTTAAATTAAAAGGGCAATTAGAAGTTGGTGAATCTTCACAGCCAGTGTTAGTTAATTAATTAATTAGAATTATTTTGGTCTAGAATAATTATAATTACTTTAGAGATTGGAAATTTTACTTTGCTTATTGCTAGATTTGTTTAGAAAGTATGGCGGAGCTAGCAAAATTTAGATCAGCTGCTGTGCTGACCGCAAAGGAGATGGGAATGGATGGTCAGATTTTAATTCAATACGTAACGGCTGAATGTGATAAATATATTGAACGGGAAGAAAGGAGATTAGAAAAAGAGGCTGAAAGAAAATTAGAGTCTGAAAGGTTGGCTGAAGAGAAGAGGTTAGATGCGGATAGAGAAATTAAGAGGCTGCAGATTGAGGCAGAAGACAAACGACAGCAAAGGGAGGCAGAAGATAAAAAGGCCGAAAGGGAGGCAGAAGATAAAAAGGCCGAAAGGGAGGCAGAAGATAGAAGGTTGCAAAGGGAGCACGAATTACGACTAAGGGAGCTGGAATTACAAGGCCAGGCTCCTGAAAATGGTGCCAGCCCTTTTGCCTCAGATGCTACGCCCAGTCTGGGAGCCTCAAACTCAGCTATGGGGTTTCATTTAGACCATTTTGTTGAAAAAGACGATGACATAGAGGGGTACCTAGGACGTTTTGAGTTATTAGCTACTACATATGGGTTAGAGAGAGAGAGGTGGAGTTTAAAGTTATCACAAGGACTGAGAGGTACTTCTTATGAAGTCTTTGCTAAAATGAACAGGGAAGACCAAGACAATTATGACATGTTAAAGCAGGTTTTGTTATTAAGGTACGAGAAGAATGGTGAATTTTATCGTAAGAAATTTAGAAATGCCAAACTGTTGTCCGGGGAGACATACCACCAATTCTCTGCTAGACTGGAAACCTATTTGGAGAAATGGACTGCTCTGGGGAAGACCCAAGATCTTAAAGAAATGATCATGATTGAGCAATTGAGAGAGTCCATGGCTCTAGACATGAGAAAATTTCTCATGGAACAAGGTGCAGAGAAGTTGGGAGAGGTTTTAAATGTCGCTGAGAGGTATCAGGCAGCCCAGGCAGAGGTAAGTGGTGCTAAAAAGAAGCACATAGACAATTTTAAAGCTCCACAGCAATTTAATAAATTTGATAATAGAGAGCAGGGAAATAAAGGTAGGACAAACTTTGAGCGGCCAAGAAATGACTATCGCGACAGAAACTCACAGTTCAATGACCAAAAGTTCAATGAAAGAAAACCGTTGAACCAAGGAAAAAGATGGTGTAAATGGTGCAAGAAAGATAACCATAACACCGAATTTTGTAGAAGGAAACCTTCAAACATTGCTGCAATGAAGTCGGGGACGCAAAGATTAAAGGTTAATCCTAATGGACAACAGGAACCTTATCACCCCCCAGTTTGTGAGGATGTTATTTGTAATGGGGTCACCATAAGGTGCCTTTATGATACAGGTTTGGATTATGATTCAGTTGTGAAGTCTAGCCTAGTGGACCCAAGTCAGTATACCACAGAAACAGTGGAAATACAAGGGGCGACTAAGGACATACCACTCATGACACTTCCCATCGCAAGGATAACGGTGAAAACTTGCTATGTGGAAGGAGAAATCAGAGCAGCAGTGATAGATGAACCAATCTACCCTCTGATATTGGGGTGCAGATACGTCTTCTTGAGGAATCCCGAGAAACCTGTGATCATGGCGACAGTGCAGACCAGGTCACAGAAGAAGGAGGAAGAAGGTGAACCTATAAATGCTCATCCAGAGGAGATGAGAAAGGCGCAGGCTGAGGATAGGACACTCAAGCCATGTTTCAAAAAATTGCCCAAAGGCCACACACCTCCAAGCAAGGGAGAGTACTTTGTGAAGAACAGATTACACTGGCTAACAAAAAAATTTTTTTTTTTCTTTCTCTAACATTTCTATGTTTTTCTGGTCAATTTTAATGCGCTGTTTTTAAATATGCAAACCGTTTTTCTCTATCAGGTCGGGATCTCTAGAAATACGCAATTGAAGTTTTTTAACAACGCATACAGTATTACAACATCATTCGTACAAGAAGTATAACAGTTATGTAGGCTTGAATTTCTCTGCAGTCGACTTTCGTCGGTGAATGGCATGTGGTACATCGCGATGAAGCATCCAACAATAATCGGCAAGCATGGTCACACTCCACCGTCCGTGATAACGTGACTCCATTACGGCGATATCTTGATGGAATCGTTCTCCATGTTCATCGCTGACTTCGCCAAGGTTGTCAGGGAAAAAGTCAAGATGCGAATCGAGCAAATAGATTTTGAGGGACGTGTTACAGCCCATAATTCTGTATGCATCTATGCACTGCTTAACAGTATGCTCATAGTCGACAGATTTGTGATTTCCCAGAAAGTTATCGACGATCGATTTGAATGCCATCCATGCGCGAAGTTCACTACCATGTAACAAGTTCTCGAATTGTTTGTCTGCAATAACTTTCCTAATCTGAGGTCCTACAAAGATACCTTCCTTTGTCTTTGCATCGCTAACTTGCGGAAACTTTTCTCGAAGATAAGTGAAAGCTTTGCTCGTTTTATCTAACGCTTTTACGAAATTCTTCATGAGCCCTAACTTTATATGTAACGGTGGTAAAATGATGCTGTCTTTGTTAACTAATGGCTCGTGTATTACATTTTTATGCCCGAGCTGCATACGATCCCTGATAGGCCACACCTTTCTTGCATAATGTTCCTGTCTGTTGCGGCTGTCCCATTCACATAGGAAGCAACAAAATTTAGTATACCCAGTCTGCATGCCCGTGAGAATTGCAATGACCTTTAGGTCTCCACAAATCCGCCATTGGTAGTCATTGTACTTTATTTTTGCCAAAAGTATAGCCATATTGTCATAAGTTTCTTTCATATGAACAGAGTAGGAGACTGAAATTGATGAAAATAAATTTCCGTTATGCAATAACACGGCTTTTAGACTAGTCTTGGAAGAGTCGATGAAAAGTCGCCATTCGTTGTATTTGCACAAGTCGAACAAACTGCATTTGGCTTCCAAGATTTATTTGCATCATCAACTTTCGAATCGAAATAAAGTTCATATGCTTTCTTTAGTAATGGTGTAAAATTTTTCTGATGAACACGATCGGTAAAATATCTGCACACGTAACAGAACAGATAAGCCGAATTTCTACAACTTCTAGAAGCCATATTTCGCTCAGAATTATTTCAAAATACAGTAACTATTTAAAAAATAGCGTAACATATGTCATGCATCTTTTAGCAGTATAAAAAGTAGAATTATTTTGCATTTTATTAATTTTTAATAAGTTATATAGTAAAAATGAAATGGAGCAAATAACGGTTTCCCAAAAATATATTTATTCACAAATATCTTAAGAACCCGATGTGATGGAGATAAACGGATTTCAGATTTGAAATCAGCGCAAGAAACTGACCTAAGAACACTTATTCTTATATAAGAAAGAAAAATGTTGTTTGTCAGTGTTATTATACAGGAAGACAGGAACTAGATCCACTGGTCACGGACAGTTAGTTCTTCCCAAGATATATAGGGCAAACTTAATAAGGAGCTTACATGTTGGAAAAGATGGTGACCATGAGAAAGTCGGTACCATCTGCCAAAAGATTGCTCGAAAATACTATTCGCCCGACGTAAATGTCGATGTTGAAAACTTTGTAGAAGCATGTGGCGTATTTCATGAGGGAACACCCACAAAGGGAAAATATGTGCAGGACCTAGAAACGCCACGGGGCAACTTTAGGCCTGAAAGGAAAACTAATTATACTCGGGTAGACAAAGTGGAATGGGAGCCCCTTTTCACACCCAGTCTTCACTTGAATGGATTAACATGGCCACTATGCGACGAGTACAAAGAGTAAATTTTACCCAGGATAGGATGACAATCCCTCGGTCAGACTTATATAAACTGGAAGAACAGAAAAGAGAGCGAAGATCTCTCATAAGCAATCTCAAGTGGGGAGACAAAACCCAGAAGAAAATTAGTAGTGGTCGATTTGTGAGTGATGATTCTAGGAAGAAAAGTCCTCATTATAAAGCTTCTAATGGACGGGACCCGATGGGTTCCATGAAAAATAAGTAAGATAAAGTAAAGATCCAGATGTAACTTTATTAAGGACCTGGACGGATGAGAAGGCGGAAGAACCTGTTACCTCATCTTATCAATACGTGAACGAACTGACCACTCGTTTGAAAGTTGGATGGAAACTGGCAAATGATAATTTGAAACAAGCCAGGAAGAAACATGCAGCATATTTTAATAGGAAGGCAAGGGACCGAGAACTAGCTGTGGGAGAGAAGGTGCTGCTTCTACTACCCGGTAACCAGAATAAATTACAAATTGGTTGGCAAGGTCCATATACGGTTCTAGAGAAGGTGTCTAGAACAAACTATAAAATTGACAAAAAGGGGAAGGAGAAAGTTTATCATGTAAACTTATTAAAGAAGTATCTGGACAGACCACTCCAGGAAAGCACCCCCTTATTGACCTTGGCTATTGCAACCCAGATGCAAAAGGAACCACTCACCTCACATGAATACCCATTACATCCTTGTGAAACAGCAGCACAGGTAAAAGTCAGTAAGCACCTGACTAAAAACCAGAGGGAGAGAGTTCAACAGGTTCTGGAGGAACATACAGATGTACTAACAGATAAACCAGGCCATACAAATTTGCTACAGTATGACATGAAACTGGTGGACTCAAACCCAATCTGTATGAGAGCCTATTCTATTCCGTTCGCGAAGGAGAAGGCATTGAAGGAAGAAATAGATTATTTGTTGAAGGAGGGGATTATTTCGCACAGTGAATCATCTTTTAGTTCTAGTGTCGTTTTGTTGAGAAAACCGTCTGGGGAACACAGACTGTGCATAGATTACAGGAAACTGAATGCTGTCACAGAAGGTCAAGTGGATCCATTACCAGACACAAAACAGTTATTTGCCAGACTGAACAAGGCAAAATACTTTTCAAAGGTGGATCTTAGTAAAGGCTATTACCAGATCCCAGTGAAGCCTGAAGTGAGACCTTATTTGGCTTTGAGCACTTCGGATGGACATTATGAATTCAATATGCTACCATTCGGACTGAAAAATGCTCCGAGTGTATTTTCAAGGATGATGCGCAAATTGTTGGATCCCCTGAATAACCCATGTATCACGAATTTCATGGATGATATTCTCGTCGCCACAGAGACATTTGAAGAACACATTGAAGCTCTAGAGATGTTATTTAATAGACTTCGGGAGGCGAACTTAACTGCTAGGCCAACAAAAAGTTGCATTGGATGCAAAGAGTTGGAATTCTTGGGACACACTGTATATCAGGGTAACATGACCCCTGATCCTAAGAACTTGGAAAAACTGCAGAGAGCACCTAGACCACAAACAAAAAAGGACGTGCGATCATTCGGGTCGTTATGCGGATTTTATCAGAAATACATCAAAAATTTTAACGCTATTTGTGCTCCTCTGACTGATCTGACTCGCAAGGGACTTCCAGATAAAATTATTTGGACTGCACAATGTGAACTAGCGTTCCAAGAGTTAAAGGAAAAACTCACTAGCAAGCCTATTCTCAAACTGCCTGATTTGACACAGGACTTTGTCTTAAGAACCGATGCAAGTAATGTAGGACTCGGAGGGGCTTTGTTGCAAAGATCATCTTCACCTGATGGGGAACTGAAACCAGTCGCTTATGCAAGCCGCAAATTGAATAAGGCGGAACAAGGATACTCCACAAGCGAAAAAGAATGTTTAGCGTTAATCTGGGCAATAAAGAAGTTTCAAATCTATCTGTATGGTAGGACTTTTGTGGTCGAGACGGATCATCAGCCTCTCGTATTCTTATCTCAGGCTAAGCATGAAAACGCAAGATTGCTGAGGTGGTCTTTATTGCTTCAACCTTATCAGTTTAGTATCCAATACATCCCAGGCAAATTGAATGTCGGTGCAGATTTCCTCAGTCGGCACCCCTGTGATCAAAATTAGAGTAATGGCAGACGTGAGGAGAGATTTTATCTATGTGTATCACTGGTTTTAGAACTTGCCGTAGGCATGTTTTCAAGTGGGGAGATGTGTCATAAAATTAACAAGTGATACAACGTAAAAATATCTCCAAAGGGTAAAATGTAAGGATAAAAACATAATGCGTAAGCTGCTGATAGTACATGATCGCCCTGACCGCGGGTCATCACCCTCCATAAAAATTGACTTGCTAGACGGGAAATCAAAACGGTTACCATTTGAACGGGATGAGAACGGCGGATCAAAAGGAAAAAAAAAATATGACTGAAAAAATTGCGTGAGAATAGCAAGGCTAAGGAGACGCAATTGGGGGGGGGGGGGGGGGGAAGGGAGAAAAAGTCACGTTTCCCAAGTTGACATAAAGTAAGGAACTCGACAGAAGGGACCTTGGATATGATACGCCACAGTCATTTATTAGACGCTTTTGCGATACCAAGCCTTTTATTTGAATTCAGCGGCAAACGCAGATGCTTGAAATATTACAAAATTTAAAAAGTAACTTTTTCTTAATATTAATGTTAGGAATATAAAAATTAGCTGGCCGGATGGCCCATTCTGAGCAGTGAAATAATATGCTTTTATTTATACAGACGGATAGCTAATAATGAAGATAATGACAAAAGACAGTGTTGTTCACATCAGCGAAAGACTGCATTGAATCTAACATGTCACTATTTGCACAAAAATCGCGACCTTGAGACGCAAGTGTTCAAATCTAGTTAGAATGAAAAAGAAGGGACATTGGTGGGAGCTGTGGCTAAAAATAACTTTTCAGGCAAATTTGTAGAGGGGAAGGATAGGTTGGTTCAAAAAACAAGTACGTTTTTGTGAAAACGCAAGTAGAGACGGACGGACTAACAGATAAAAATCCATACTTGACTGAAGCATGACTGAAATGACTTTAGTATAGGAAATTTGAATTTAAAAAAAAACCAAGGCATTGATTGGCCACAGACAATCATATTATCCGCGCTCAGCCGAGCTTTTTTGCCATTCCTCAATAGTTGTCCGGTGATAGACACAGTAAATTTTAAGTGTGGTGATTTCAAATGAAGTAAATAGAAATAAGTTCAGGGACGCCATACTATAGCCAGCAGCTCAGCTGAGTTTTGCTAGCATTTCTGTGTTCTTTATTCATAATCTGGTAAGATTGAAATTATTTCTTTGCATATTTTGAATATTGTTTAAGGTTTCGAGTGATTTGATACTGCCATATCGAAATCTAGCCTTACAAACAAGTAAGGATTTGCTCTAGACCCCCCGCCCTAGTTCAGGGTCTAGGGACAAACAATATATATATACTCCAGCAAAGATTAGGAAGGACAGATCAGGTGTTGAGATCAGTGGAACATATCACCTATCCTATCCTAGGGCAAGAAGCTAATAAACATATTTCTGAATATGTAGTCTGGGAGAACTTATCCTATGGGAAACCAACTTGGTAAGGTGTGTTGTATGGTCAGAGAGATCTGACCCTGTCTAAATGGTGTTATTGTAAATTGTTACGTGTAGAAGTGGCTCCTTAGGTAAGGTTCTGAACCTAAACCAATACTTTATTTCAGAGCTGTGAGTTTTTATGTTGACACCAAAAGGCGGTGTCAAATGCTGGGTAAATAATTGACAGTGAGGACCCGTGCAGTGTCGCATCTCGGCAGAACAGCCTTGTATTGCCCCAAGCACGGAGAGGTGGGGCCACCCGATATATTGCCCCCAAGCACGGAGAGGTGGGGCCACCAGATTCCAGCACCAGCGCTACACCTTCAAAGTTATGTAAGCAGGCTGGTCTGCTGGATTTACACCAACTTCATAGACATAACACCCAAAGTGAATTACTACTAAAACATCCCATTTACTTCCATCATTAATGGACAATGTTTGGTAAACTTAGACAGGAAGGGATGAAGCCACCCCAACAGCACATCTATTCATCGTTCTCCCAGGGAAAATAAAATTTTGAACTGTAGAAACCTTAACTACTCGTGAAAATTGTATACGTACACACCTTTTATTTATCATGTCATTTATTCATGCCATTCACTCATAAATTCCAAAATTTTTCATATGTTCTGGCCAACATAAAACCTTGGTTCAGAACAAATAAATTTAAAAAAAGATTTACTTTCTAAAAATTCACCAGCTGAATTTAGTTCATTGTGTTCTAAATTTTATTGATAATATTATATTATTTAATATCTGTGTGTGTGTGTTTGTATATGTTAATACAACACATTACATTCAGTACCCTAGATTGTAACGTAGCCACATTTATTAGAAAAAAAGATAGGTGTGAGGTCGTAGTGGTAGCAAGAAAGGCCTTCTGAAAATTCACAACTACATTTTATCTCAGGAGCCTTCACAGCTGACCTCATACATCACACTTAGTAATATCACCATCATACAATACCATCAAAACCACTACAGAGATATTTATGTATATTCCTTCACTCTTTGAGTATATCTCTGTAGTGTTGATCAACAGTTAATAGCTGTCATATGAACAAAAGGTCTGTTGTCTAATCTCCCGAGGGTACTGGCCAGACTGGATATCTTCACGAAATGTTAGTGAAATGTTTCCCTATTATGCAGTAGACTTAGGGTAGGTTTGGTATTGTATAAACATTTATTACACATAAGGAAGGGAAACCCGAGGCCTGTAAACAGTAAATTAATATCTCTTCTTAGTTTTGTTGGTTAGGTTTTTGCCAGAGTCATCGTAATGCGACTTCACAAGTTAGCTTAACGCAAATATCCAGAGTCACAGTGTGGATTCCGACCGGGTAGATCAACAACGTATATGATCTTTTCTCTCCGCCAGCTTCAGGAAGAATCAAGAGAATAGAAAAGGTTCTTATATTTCGCCTTTATAACCCCACAAAGCATTTGACCTGGTAAGTAGGGATGGGCTGTTCAAAATCCTCCTGAAAATAGGCTGCAGTGTTAAACTGCTGGATATGATAGTCATTTCATGAAGACATGAAGAGAATAGTCCAATATGCGGGAAGCAAATCACAGTCCTTTGACATACGCAATGGTGGTAAACAAGACTGCATTCTGGCTTCAACCCACTTTGGTATCTTCTTTGCCTTACTCTTAAATCATGCATTCAGAGATGCAACTGAGGGCCAACTGTTTAACGTCACAACGTTGAAGGCAGAAACTAAAATCAGGAGGCTCACTATAAGCAACTTGTTAATCGCTGATAGCGCTGCAATTGTCACTTAAAGTCAACAGGAGCTTCAGAGCTTGATGGATCGCTTCACCCAAGCATGTAAGGACTTTGGCCTTAAATAAATCTAACGAATACTAATGTGCTGAGTCAGGATGTGAATGTTGCACCAATTATCACTATAGATAACTATGAATTGGCAGTGAGGCACCACTTTACATACCTGGGATCTACCATCAACATCAAACTCTCCGTGGACACATAAATTAACAGTGGGATTGACAAAAGAGTAGCTACCTTTGCCCGCCTCACATCGCGTGTTTGAGGAATCTACAAGCTCACAATGAAGACCCCTGCTGCAGTATATAACGCCTGCGTCACCAGCACACTTCTATATCTATAAATCATTTATTAGGGGCAAACTTGACTATGCCAGTGTTGTCTATGCATCAGCCGCCCCGAGCAATAAGAAAAAATTAGACAGAGTACAAAACCAGGCACTGTCAATAATAGCAGGTGCCTCAAAGGGAACATTAGCAGAGGCACTAGAAGTAGCGCTAGGCATTATACCCCTGGAGCTAAGGAGAAAAGAACTGAGATTCAGCTACTTTGCAAGAGTGGCAAAAGATCCAACTCACCCAGCACACAAAACCTTTGATAGGGGTAACAAGTACATAGGCCACATTCCATTAAACCATAATAGATACCCATCAGGGTGGAAAACAATGGATGAAGTGGATCAATACCCAGACCTATTTAATTCAATAAACAGTAGTGCTCAGTACAAAGCAAAGATCCCACCATGGGAATTAAGAGTGCCAGAAACTGACTCCCACTTATCAAAGATCATAAGCAAATCTAACGACATAATCTCAGCAAAAAGTAAAGCACTAGAGTACATAGAACGGTATATAAATAATAGCCTAACTATATATACTGATGGGTCAAAAGATGAAGAAGGACAATTAGGAGCAGGAATAGCAATACCAAAATTAAAAATTTATAAAAGATACAAAGTAACATGTAATACATCCATCTTTACAGCAGAATTAGCGGCAATCCTAAAAGCTTTAGAAATAGCTGCAGAAAATCCACCAAAAAAAGTAACCATTCTCACAGATTCCTATCATCTGTATTAGCTATCAGAAACAGAAATGAATGTAGCAGGCCAGATATTATAGAGGAAATACTACATGTTAATACATATCTACAAACTATAGGATGCAGTGCAACACTAACATATATACTATCACATGTGGGGATAGCAGGAAATGAGCTTGCAGACAAAGAAGCCAAAGGGGCGAGAACTAGCCATAACAAAATTGAAGTAGGCTTAGGGAAGTTTGAAATTAAGAGCTTAATTGCTCAAGAAATAACCAAAGAGTGGATAACAGCATGGGACCAAAGTAAAAAAGCAAGACACTCATATAAAATCCTTAAAAAAACCAAGCAAAAAATGTCAAATAAAAGGTGAACTAAAAATACCAATTAATAAAAAATTGCTGAGGCTCAAGCTTGGAACTGGATATTTCATGATAGAGGAACCCACATGTGAAGAGTGTCAAGAACCAAACACAATTAGACACTTTCTGGTGGACTGCAAGAAATATGACCAACAGAGGCAAAACATTAAGACACACTGTAATAACCACAAGGTAGAACTGAGTGTAGACAATCTCATAGGCACAAAGACCCCTTCAGAAATGCAAAAGTTAATAAAACACTATATTACAAAAACTAAAGCTAACATATAAAAAAACAAATAAGGATTTGAGCCAGTATTCCAAACTGGTGAAAGACTCACCCCAGATACATACAGATTAACCAAATAAACCATCCAGTGAAAATTAAAAACATACTAACTTAGAAAATAGCATATTTTGGATTTTTTTAAAAACCATGTTGAACTATAACTACAAAAGGAAAAATACCGACTAGAGATAATATAGTATAAAATAAATACAAACAAAAACATATTACAATAAAGGAAACACGTCCTGATATAACCAACAACTCCATGTACATGGTAGATGGTTGAAAGGGGCGTGCTACAAAGAAAAGTAGCAAACACATTAATAAATTAAAAAAACACACTTCTATATTCTAGCGAGACATCGACGATCTATGCTAAGCAAGAAAGAAGACTCACTGCCTTCCATCTACGGTGTCTACGCCTCATCTTAGGTATTTCATGGAAGGGCAAAAGGACAAATGTCGAGGTGTTGTCACGTGCTAGCCTTCAAAGCATGTATACATTGCTTATAAAGCACACACTACGCTGGCTTGGCCATGTCCGCCGCATGGAAGACGATCGCATCCCGAAAGATTTCAACTACGGACAACTTGCAGATGGCTAAAGAACAGTTGAGCGACCGCAGCTGAGGTTCAAAGATGTGTGTAAGAGAGACATGAAAGCGCTGGACATAAATCCAGCAACCTGGAATGATGAAGCTGCCGATCGCACCAGGTGGTAGTGCTATCTACTGCGCCACTTCGAATTTGGCGACAAGAAGGACTCAGGGCAAGCAGAAGAGAGGAGAAACATCGAAAGGAGCACCAGGAAATAAGCAGCTGAATGCTGTCACCTCAGGGGCGCATTTACGTAGTCAGATATGACTGTAGGGGCTATTATTTTTGTTATTAATGCTGCAATTGTATCAGTTGTGTTCTTAGAACTCTCACATTTAGAGGTAAAACGTTTAAACTATTGTCCATTATAGAGAGCCGTGTCAACGGTTATTTTTACGAATACATGTTTTCTGCGTGTCTTTAGTTTTAGAGAGTACATTATAGTGGTTAACTTTAGTCAAACATTTTTGTTAGCGCTAGACAAGGAAAATTAACTGACAAGTAAACTCATGATCACATACATAGAGAATGTATTCAGACTGAAGCAAGCAAATAAAGATATTGTTTTTAAACTTTGTGATTTTATGTGTGTGTATATATATATATATATATATATATATATATATATATATATATATATATATATATATATATATATATATATATATATATATATATATATATATATATATATATATATATATATATACATATGTGACGTGACCGATAATCTATTTTCCCATCTTGTCCATAATTTGATTACTTTTTAATGTCCTGGTTTTCCTCGTCATTTTGTATTCTTCTTTCTTTCATTTTTCACCCTCTCAAACCCCACCCGAGGTTTGGTTACGTTCCGGCCTGTAGCGGTCAGCGAACGATAGTGTTACGTCAACACGCACCTGGTCCGGCCGAACAGGGGAATTTCTCTGGTCGCTTTAAAGCCTTTGATCACGAGCGAAAGGGTCCCTGTGTTTGGCTTCCAGAACGCTGCTTCGGATCATAATATTATGCATCCTGGAAACAGGGGGAGACAAACCCGCGGTCAGTCTTTGAGTTTTTGCCCTTAGACAAGATAGAGCATAATGTTATGCATTTCTCTACCTGGGGAACTTTCGCACGATTTCTGTTGTCTTACTCTAGATTACGTCTTTCGCCGAACTTCTGTAGAAATATGCAGGCCAGGTGTTCGGGGGGGGGGGAGCGTCCTTTGTAATCTATAAGAGTGATGGGTTTAATAGACAAAGACATTCGTGACATATTCCTGGCCCGTAGATGACCATCATGAGATAAGGCAAACTTTAACACAGTACTAGAATGTGTTTGCCTATGTTCTAGTCATTTTCGGGTTTCAGGGGATACCGAATTGCTAGTCTAGTTTCCAGTCAGACGAAGAATGTCACCGTCTCTTCGTCTAGAGGGATTCTGAGGATATCTAGCCCCACGAGTGTCAACCCCGTTCCTGAATCAAAACCCCTTTTTGTCAACGCCAAGTTAAGCTCACGCAGTGCAACGGAGCCAACGCAAAATCTGGAATCGCCAAACGCAGTAGTAGTTCTCTACTCGCCTATTGGATTACCGGCCAGAGCATTGCGGCTTCCAGAATATCAAACCCGCTCAGCATGCCTATAGCAGAATTCCATATCACCCGCCTTTTTTGTGCCTAAACGGGGCACTCAGCCAAGCCACAGTCAACCAGCCAAAACCAGATTTAAAGCCAATTCTAGCGCCGGATAAGCACGCCTTGGGATCAATTGTCCTCAAGTGACTTCGTCCCATGGTTTATTTCTGGGTCTATGTAGAACGTCGCACGTATGAGCAGCCATCTATGGACACAGTTCCAGCCCCACTCGCGCCAGTAGGGGGAGTCACCAACGATAGCGCCTATACAGTGATTTTATTCAGGTTAATTCCATCACCGGTGGAGGATATATACGAAAAAACCACTTATTGGAGCTTTTCCCTTGGTCCCCGAAAGCGGACAGGCTGTCGCTAAGTTCATTCAGTTGGTCTGCAGGAGATAAACAGCGTCCCCCAGCCCACCTCGCGCCAGTAGGGGGGAGTCACCAATGATAGTACCAACAAGGACAGTTTTGTAGGCATAGTCCCTCACGAAGGATCTACCAGTAACACACTGTCCGGACTATTTCATCTGGTCCCCGAAAACGGACGGACTGCCACGCAGTTTATTCATTTTGGTAAACAGAAGGTAAATAGAGTCTTCCAGCCCACCTCGCGCCAGTAGGGAGGAATCACCAATGATAGCGCCTATACAGTGATTTTATTCAGGTTAATTCCATCACCGATGGAGGATATATACGAAAAAACCACTTACTGGAGCTATTTCATATGGTCCCGAAAACGGACGGGCTAACACTTAGTTATTTCATCTCTCTGTGTTCTACAGGTTTTATGAATGGTGATCTGTGTGTGTGTTTGTTGGTGTATTTGGCATATTTGACGATTATTGATGATTATTTGATTATTGATGTAATTTATGCTGTGTATGATGATATGCACTAATTCCATGCTTTTCTTCTTTAATAAAGTTTACACATTTATTAATGCGCTGTTCCCGACCCTTTTATCCATAAGTAACTTGTTTTTAGCTCTTTACTATAATCTCTATGTATGATAAGAGAAAAGAGAGAGAGCAGGAGGTGCTTAGACAGACAAAAGTGAGTTGAGGGCTGGAGAGAGAGATCATTTGAATAAATCTTCTTCCAGGTTGTCTCAAGTCCATCTCCTATTTACACCTTTCTGTGAGTGTAATCTATAACTCTGTCAGTCCACTATCCCTTGTCGATTTCACTACAGTTGTCCAACTCGACAAATACTCTACACTCTAACTCAACCACGACAAATGGGAGCCCGTCCGAGATTCTAGAACCCATCTAGTACGACAAATGGGGTCTCGCCGCGGAATTTGAACTACATCTGCAGCAATCGCAACATATGAGGTTGCAGTCTGGTAGGAATCTCTCACAAGATTCTATTCTGATTCTTAGAGTTTAGTGTTCGGCAGATTATAGGAATTTCTTTCCCCTAGACATTTCGAACTATTTCTTTTGGGTGGAAGTCGGAACAGCGTTTTTTCTCCACAGCAATCATAAATATTAAGTTACATTTATTGTTCATGCTACACATGAGACAGCTGGTAAAGGTTGATGGTATCACTGCTGAGTTTTTGGTTGACAAATCTGACGACTTTTGTTGTAAAAGTCAGAAAAAAATTTTTTAAGGGTTAATATTTTTTTCAGGAGTAGCTCTTTAATCTGAGATAAGAAGCTACAGATAGTCAGTTACTAGCTTGCATTTGTACCAAGGGAGGGTGTTCATTCGGATGATAGTAACCAATCCTCTCAATAGCTTAGTACTGACAGAACTGGGGTGAAGTGATAGTAATAAATTTACATCAATTACATTTTTTGGAGTTTTTTGGGGTTTTTGCTTGTCGATCAGAGTAGCTACAAACTTTCTTGTTTTTAAAGTTCCCAGGCTAGCCTAGATTTTATTGATTATTAAGTTAATCAGCACCTAGTGGACTAGGTAACTAAGATCTCTAGGTTCTATTTTTCTATAGTGGTTGCTCACCCTGATATAATGGCCGATCTAGATAAAGTGCATAGGATTGCCCTCGGGGTAGCTAAGTACATGGAGTACAAGGATAGCGAAATCCAGCCCTTTCTAGAATTTGCAGTAAGCCTGCAGGATCTATACGAGGTAGACAATTGGTTTGACAGCCGTTTAATCTTGGCATGGTCCTGTAAACAAACTGAGGAGAGTGAAGCATTCACCCGACAGTATGTAGAAGAAGTGATAGAAGATGAGAAGCAAAGGGAAAAGCAAAAACAAGAACGGGACAAGCAATTGGAAATGGAGCAACAAAAACGGGACAAGCAATTGGAAATGGAGCAACAAGAACGGGACAAGCAATTGGAAATAGAGCGAAAATAAAGGAGCAGGCTACACCAAATCAGAATGAATGAACTGGATAGCCAAATTCGGAGGATGGAAACAGATACTAAATGTAGTCACTCTAATTCCCCTTCTACCGTGCCCTTAACGGTCAACGCCCCTGCAAACCTTGCGCCCATGAAAGAAAACTTGCCTGCTAAAACCGAACCCCAACGCCAGAAAATTATCTTTCCTTTGGACTTGGATCCGAAGCCCGAACAAGGAAAAAATTTACGTCGGGATAGCAGACCTAAGGCCACGGGGAAAATTACGCAACGTTCCCAGGCATGGAAACTGCACAAAGGTGAGAGAGGTGCTAACAAGCATTGTAATACGGATTGTTCCCGTCTGGCAAGCGGCGAACCCCGAGCCTCTCACGCTCCAGACCGAGCAGCACCTAACCGACACGTGACGTCGAGAAAAGGGAGCCACACCCTATCACGTTATATTTCGCTAGATTCCCGGCCGGACAGCGAAAAACCATATGCAGAGGCGCATCCCTCCAACTCAGCGATCGTAGAATGGAGGCGCCGCTCCTCTTACCACCCTGAGCTTAAAAGGTGCAAGAATAAGTCGCCTGCTAAAAGGGTTAAACCTTCCATACCGTTCCAAGGAACTTTGGAAAACCACACCGAGAGTTTTTTCTCGGGCACTTCGCGATCTAACGGGATCTCAAACCGTCCAGTCCGTTGCATGCAGACTGCGGGGCCTGTCAACCAGGAAGTGGATCTCGCATTGCAGGACAACGTTCAACTGACGCCAGTAACTTCCTCAGGGGAGGGCAAAGTTGACGTTTATGATGGACACAGGGTTCCATGCGAAGGGATCCCTGGTATTCCATTTGAGTCTCTCACACTTCTCAGGGCAGAAGACAGTGAGAAAAGCTGCCTTACTACTGTACAAGGAGCCATTGTTGAGAGCCTTGGCTCACGTCATGCTAGTAATGGGAAAGCGACTCAACAAACTCTGCAACTCGCAGATATTACCTATCTGTCTTCAAGGATAGAAGCTACGGAGATCTGTTATGATTTAGTAGAACACCAGAATGCGATCGATTACTCTCTGCTTCAGGCAGCTGAGTTCTCTCATTCAAATCGCATTATTTCAGTGGTCTCAACCCCACTGATGGACAGCAAAGTAGTTGCCTCCGCCAGGCCATTACAGAGCAACTTGATCATTTCCGTTGACCAAGCCAGAGTTGTGACTGGCAAGGCAAGGAAAGCTCCAGATCCACCTTTAGACGGCACAGGTCTGAAGATTGATCAATGCTCCCACCGAAACAGGGAAGTAGGTGTGGAGAGGCAGAAGAAAAATGCTAGCACTTCTTCGGTCAACGAACGGCTTTATTGGCCAACTAGGATTACACGCGCGCGAAAAGTCCCTATAGACTGCAGCTATAGAGGGATATTCAAGGCCACGCCCGTGACAGGTAAAAATATACATAAGCAGCCTGAGCCCAACAATGATTACACTGCACATAACAGGCGGATTATCTACGCAGTGGCCAGTGAGTTCAGGCGGGGCCGAAAACCACAACAGGTGCAGATAATTTTCCGGACCATAAACAGGCACAGCGAATTGCGGAAGCAAGGTCAGGTTCACACGGAAACGGAAGGCGTCAGTGCCGACTGGCCTCGCAAAATCCCATTCGCTGAACGTCTATTAGACAGAGGGAAGAAAAGAAATGAACTCGGAGCTAGTCATACAGTACTGACAGAAATTGGAAACGTATTTGGTTTATGAGTATTGGATGTTCCAATGACAGGTAACGGACATCGATGGAAAAGATAGATTACTGTCATTTTTGTCCGTATTCCTCGAACTTTAAAAGGGGGGGCACTTGTGACGTGACCGATAATCTATTTTCCCATCTTGTCCATAATTTGATTACTTTTTAATGTCCTGGTTTTCCTCGTCATTTTGTGTTCTTCTTTCTTTCATTTTTCACCCTCTCAAACCCCACCCGAGGTTTGGTTACGTTCCGGCCTGTAGCGGTCAGCGAACGATAGTGTTACGTCAACACGCACCTGGTCCGGCCGAACAGGGGAATTTCTCTGGTCGCTTTAAAGCCTTTGATCACGAGCGAAAGGGTCCCTGTGTTTGGCTTCCAGAACGCTGCTTCGGATCATAATATTATGCATCCTGGAAACAGGGGGAGACAAACCCGCGGTCAGTCTTTGAGTTTTTGCCCTTAGACAAGATAGAGCATAATGTTATGCATTTCTCTACCTGGGGAACTTTCGCACGATTTCTGTTGTCTTACTCTAGATTACGTCTTTCGCCGAACTTCTGTAGAAATATGCAGGCCAGGTGTTCGGGGGGGGGGGGGGGGGAAGCGTCCTTTGTAATCTATAAGAGTGATGGGTTTAATAGACAAAGACATTCGTGACATATTCCTGGCCCGTAGATGACCATCATGAGATAAGGCAAACTTTAACACAGTACTAGAATGTGTTTGCCTATGTTCTAGTCATTTTCGGGTTTCAGGGGATACCGAATTGCTAGTCTAGTTTCCAGTCAGACGAAGAATGTCACCGTCGCTTCGTCTAGAGGGATTCTGAGGATATCTAGCCCCACGAGTGTCAACCCCGTTCCTGAATCAAAACCCCTTTTTGTCAACGCCAAGTTAAGCTCACGCAGTGCAACGGAGCCAACGCAAAATCTGGAATCGCCAAACGCAGTAGTAGTTCTCTACTCGCCTATTGGATTACCAGCCAGAGCATTGCGGCTTCCAGAATATCAAACCCGCTCAGCATGCCTATAGCAGAATTCCATATCACCCGCCTTTTTTGTGCCTAAACGGGGCACTCAGTCAAGCCACAGCCAACCAGCCAAAACCGGATTTAAAGCCAATTCTAGCGCCGGATAAGCACGCCTTGCGATCAGTTGTCCTCAAGTGACTTCGTCCCATGGTTTATTTCTGGGTCTATGTAGAACTTCGCACGTATGAGCAGCCATCTATGGACACAGTTCCAGCCCCACTCGCGCCAGTAGGGGGAGTCACCAACGATAGCGCCTATACAGTGATTTTATTCAGGTTAATTCCATCACCGGTGGAGGATATATACGAAAAAACCACTTACTGGAGCTTTTCCCTTGGTCCCCGAAAGCGGACAGGCTGTCGCTAAGTTCATTCAGTTGGTCTGCAGGAGATAAACAGCGTCCCCCAGCCCACCTCGCGCCAGTAGGGGGGAGTCACCAATGATAGTACCAACAAGGACAGTTTTGTAGGCATAGTCCCTCAAGAAGGATCTACCAGTAACACACTGTCCGGACTATTTCATCTGGTCCCCGAAAACGGACGGACTGCCACGCAGTTTATTCATTTTGGTAAACAGAAGGTAAATAGAGTCTTCCAGCCCACCTCGCGCCAGTAGGGAGGAATCACCAATGATAGCGCCTATACAGTGATTTTATTCAGGTTAATTCCATCACCGATGGAGGATATATACGAAAAAAACCACTTACTGGAGCTATTTCATATGGTCCCGAAAACGGACGGGCTAACACTCAGTTATTTCATCTCTCTGTGTTCTACAGGTTTTATGAATGGTGATCTGTGTGTGTGTTTGTTGGTGTATTTGGCATATTTGACGATTATTGATGATTATTTGATTATTGATGTAATTTATGCTGTGTATGATGATATGCACTAATTCCATGCTTTTCTTCTTTAATAAAGTTTACACATTTATTAATGCGCTGTTCCCGACCCTTTTATCCATAAGTAACTTGTTTTTAGCTCTTTACTATAATCTCTATGTATGATAAGAGAAAAGAGAGAGAGCAGGAGGTGCTTAGACAGACAAAAGTGAGTTGAGGCCTGGAGAGAGAGATCATTTGAATAAATCTTCTTCCAGGTTGTCTCAAGTCCATCTCCTATTTACACCTTTCTGTGAGTGTAATCTATAACTCTGTCAGTCCACTATCCCTTGTCGATTTCACTACAGTTGTCCAACTCGACAAATACTCTACACTCTAACTCAACCACGACAACATACATATATATATATATATATATATATATATATATATATATATATATATATATATATATATATATATATCCGATAATAAACGATGAGATAATCTTTTTATATGAGGCCCAGTCACCACAGTGAAAAGTGTCCAAGGTTTTACAATGTTGGCCACATTCTAGATCGTGTAAGTCGAGAATCAGTTTACAAATGTTAGTTCAACGCAGCATATTTGAAACAATGAATGTTGGTGCTGCATGTTATACATTTCGCGGTATTTTGAGGACCTTCCTATAAACGTATGAAGGACACAGAAATAAAAACCTTTTACAGCCAAACAGAAGCCGGTATAAGTTGGTATTGTAACTGTAACGGCTAAAATCTCTTATATCTAAAAGTGTACTGTGGAGGTAACACTCTTGTCTTGGATATTCTGTGAAACAGTTTGTTTCACAAATTGAGTTACAACACTTATCAGCGCTAGCGACACTTATTTTGTGTGATGATGATGTATTGATTTGAAATGTTTAAACATTACCATTGAGCGATTGCAGAGCTCCAAGATATGCATCATGGGAAGAATCTTATTATTTGTTTTGTAAAGCAGAAAGTTAATCCAAGTATTATATTTAAGTTTAAAAAAAAATTTTTAGATACACGTTTGGAGATGTTTGTAAATACTTGACCTTGTGTGTGAGTATTGATCATCATTGACTTAAGGATTCATGGAACCATCACCGTATTTAGAGATGTTTGTAAACATTTGACCTTGTGTGTGAGTATTGATCATCATTGACTTAGTGTTACATGTAACCATGACTACAGCTAGTCACGTGGTAGGAAGCCTGCACAAAGAATCCACATACTCTTGTAGTAGTGGTTTCTGTGTCAATGTGTTTGACTTGATGATGTTGATAACCACATTCACAAACTCATATCAGACGTTTTGTACAACTGTTGATGGTGTAGTAGTGGTTTCTGTGTCAATGTGTTTGACTTGATGATGTTGATAACCACATTCACAAACTCATATCAGACGTTTTGTACAACTGTTGATGGTGTAGTAGTGGTTTCTGTGTCAATGTGTTTGACTTGATGATGTTGATAACCACATTCACAAACTCATATCAAACGTTTTGTACAACTGTTGATGGTGTAGTAGTGGTTTCTGTGTCAATGTGTTTGACTTGATGATGTTGATAACCACATTCACAAACTCATATCAGACGTTTTGTACAACTGTTGATGGTGTAGTAGTGGTTTCTGTGTCAATGTGTTTGACTTGATGATGTTGATAACCACATTCACAAACTCATATCAAACGTTTTGTACAACTGTTGATGGTGTAGTAGTGGTTTCTGTGTCAATGTGTTTGACTTGATGATGTTGATAACCACATTCACAAACTCATATCAGACGTTTTGTACAACTGTTGATGATGTAGTAGTGGTTTCTGTGTCAATGTGTTTGACTTGATGATGTTGATAACCACATTCACAAACTCATATCAGACGTTTTGTACAACTGTTGATGATGTAGTAGTGGTTTCTGTGTCAATGTGTTTGACTTGATGAGGTTGATAACCACATTCAGAAACTCATATCAGACGTTTTGTACAACTGTTGATGATGTAGTAGTGGTTTCTGTGTCAATGTGTTTGACTTGATGATGTTGATAACCACATTCAGAAACTCATATCAGACGTTTTGTACAACTGTTGATGGTGTAGTAGTGGTTTCTGTGTCAATGTGTTTGACTTGATGATGTTGATAACCACATTCACAAACTCATATCAGACGTTTTGTACAACTGTTGATGGTGTAGTAGTGGTTTCTGTGTCAATGTGTTTGGCTTGATGATGTTGATAACCACATTCACAAACTCATATCAGACGTTTTGAACAACTGTTGATGGTGTAGTAGTGGTTTCTGTGTCAATGTGTTAGACTTGATGAGGTTGATAATTACATTCACAAACTCATATCAGACGTTTTGAACAACTGTTGATGGTGTAGTAGTGGTTTCTGTGTCAATGTGTTTGACTTGATGATGTTGATAACCACATTCACAAACTCATATCAGACGTTTTGTACAACTGTTGATTGTGTAGTAGTGTTTTCTGTGTCAATGTGTTTGGCTTGATGAGGTTGATAACCACATTCACAAACTCATATCAGACGTTTTGTACAACTGTTGATGGTGTAGTAATGGTTTCTGTGTCAATGTCATTGGCTTGATGAGGTTGATAACTCCATTCACAAACTCACATTAGACGTTTTGTACAACTGTTGATGGTGTAGTAGTCATGTTCTATCTTCATCTCTTCAGAGAACCACGTAGCTCATTAGCAGACATACGTGTCCAGGTTGGCTGAGGGAGACTGAGTACCTATGGGTTTTCCCGGAGTCCAGTGGTGTCGATTCTAAGTAACAATAACAAGAACATCCAAAAATAAACTTGTCTAAGGTCACGTGTTTATCTATAACGACTGTTCCTTCCCCTTTGTAATATTTATGTCCATGCGTTTTAATAAGAGCGATTGTCGTAAACATATTTGTATAACATTGCTTTTGTTGTTGTTTTTTTTTTAAATACAGTGTGTTCGTGAATTTATGATTTTTTTTTTAATAATTGAACTTTATTTTCATTTCTTTGCATATTTACAAATCCGTGTACATGTTACAAAACTGGAAACATGGAAAGTACATTTTAAAATTTTATATGAACACTCGTGCGTGCTCTCACTTTCATCTGCACACTTAAAGGGTATATAAAGAAATAAAACATTTCCATTTACAAAACCATATGCATTTTACAAAACAAGGAATGTGATTAAAGGTCATTTTACAAAAACGTGTACATTTTACAGTAGAGACCAAGACCCTACTCCACCTCCAAGTGGTGGTCCTGGAAACAGGCTGCATCACTGCAGTCTGGCTGAGTGAGTAGGGATCGAAGAGGGAAGGCTGACCCGGTCCCAAAAATGCTGTGCTGAAGTCGGATGTGTCGGCCGAAAGGCGCAAATATCGCAGCTTCGCTGTAAACGGACACAACGCAATCAACGTCCTTTTCAGGACGAAGGAAGAAGAAGAAGAAGAAAAAGATGAAACAAGAGATTTCATATGAAAGGGTGGTTTATATTGGTTTATATTGGTTCAAGATTTTGGACTGTGTTGGATTCTGAAGAAACTTCAGTGTAAGAAGACTTCGCCTGGGCTGGGTATTGAAAGCCTTGAGGTAAGGGGAGTGGTTTATATTGGTTTATATTGGTTCAAGTTAAAAGTTAAAGGGAGTGGTTTCTAGCTTCCATTCCAAAACTCGACACGTACATGTTATAACAAAGAATATGAACAAAAAAGCCTGCCATACAAGGCTCACGTACATACACAAATTCAGTTACTTCAAACCATACTTGTGTAAAAACCAAAGCGCAAGTTAAAAATTAACCAAAAACATTGGAAGTAATTTTGGCTTCCAGAGCAGAGGGGTGGGTCGGAGGTACAAAGGGCTGTCCGGGGAGAAAGGAATCCGTAAGGGTCACGGTTTAAATATAGCGGACAGTTTGCGTTGTAGAACGCATCCATCGCAGGTGTGAACACGTTTCAGCAGGAGATGGTTTGCACACACAAATGAAAAGCCCCGAGAAAGCTAGCACACAGGAAGGACAGAGTAGGAGTGAAAAGGGGTAGTATAGTCAGGTTTCATAAGACATGTCCATTTTAAAATTCTAAACCATGTTCATTTTACAGCAAACAATAAATTACATTCATAAACTGTAGGTACACTGTGAGAAAGGTAAATAACACAGTTGAACATTTATGTACATTCATGTAAGATTTGATTGTGTACATTCATAAACCACTAAGTACCAGGTAGAAAATTTTTTTCTTTCTAAAATTGAAACTTATGTATGTTTATGTAAAATTAGATTGTGTACATAGAACAGATTTTTTTCCCCCACCCAATCTTTATTCAATAAGTGCATTCTCAGGGTATCAGAATCAATAGTCACATATAAGTATATTCATAAAACCAGTGTTGTACCCTTGCATTCGAGCATTTATACTGATATGAAAGCATGAATACACACACTCACGGTTATGCAGCAATACATTTTGTGAAAAGACATACTGGCTAGATATGATCAAAAATTTTGAAAAACAAGAGAAACAAATGTGAATGTTATAACAGATGTGGTCTATTTTACATATAGGAAAAACTCTTCCATCATTTTAAATAAGACAAACAAACATGGTCTGATACTACAAGTACTTTTTACTATGACATAGTCAAACCCATCGCACGCACACACTCACAAATAAAAATCATAGGTATGAATGATTGCGTTCCGAAGATGTAAGGCAATCGGAACATAGGCGCCCGGAGATAAGATGGGTGGAATGGGGCGAGAGACCCTACTGAAAGCCCCAGGTAGGAGAGTGGTCAGTACGTGTTACGGACTGCTTTGTTCTCAGTCGTGTGTAAGCTCAATTTAAAGATGTAATAGTTGAGCACACCCCTGAGTCGCCTTTCAAGAGGCAAGTACGCCCTGGTACGAAAGAAAGATAGAAGTAAAGGTGGCAGTGTTGTAGCGTCTAGGCCACTCTCCTAGGACGGAGAGAGTAGAGGAGTGTTACTCCGCTGTACATTAAAATCTGGTGAAATTGACAGTGCTTTCTGTAGGAAGACATTTTACAGTATTTGCAAATTAAAATGGCGGTATTTGAATACTGATAAATTCCTAAAACTCCAAATGAGATATCTATATTGAGACAATAAAATGAGAAGTTTTGTTTGTATGAGTGGTGTTGTTTTTGAGAGCGTATTCAAAAAAATTGCTCTGTATGTGTCTACGAGTCGTCCTGTGTGTGAGTCAATTATATCTTGCAATGCTTTCATCATGATTATGACTGTATTGCATGTGTAGTAAATATGATCTTCAGTTTCTTGTATGCGTGTTTTACACAGCTGACACTGTAATGTTTGCTTGGATCTGTGAGCTTGTCGTTCTGTTGTGGGTGTCATGTTGTATATAAGTCTGAAGGTAACTTCTCTTGCCTTGGCAGTGATTTGAGGGTTGTGTAAGTTGGTGAAAGTGTCAGTGTAATTTGTCTTGAAGTATTTATGTCCTCTTTTAATTCTGAGATGTAGCGGGGGTGCTTGTAGTCTGACTAAGTGTTTGTAAATTGCATTTGTTTTTTGGTGAATTGAGTTTTCGTGTCCGTGAATGGCTTGTATGCATGACTTGTAAAATGATGGTAGTGGGCCGAAATGGTGCGGCATTGAGTTGTGTTCAGTCTGGTGAGTCTGAGCCCCATGTAATAGTGGGCTAGTGCTTGTTGTTCTGGATGTTTGATGATGCTCCCTACGTGTTTGATTCTAAGTGCTTGGATCTTTGTCTTTATGTCCTGGAGTGCAATCCCTCCCTGTTTCTTTTTCTGTATGAGTGTCTTATGTTTTATGCTGTAGATTGTGTGACTAAAAATAAATCTTCTGATCAGTTTGTTTAAGTCTGTAATGGTCTGTTTCGGGGGGTCAAAAACTGTGGCTACGTATAATAATTTGGGAATGACATAAGTGTTTACAATCGTGCTTCATCCAAAAATTGTTGTGGTTTTGAATTTGTATCTATGAAGCAAGTCTGTCATTTGTGATGCTAGGGTCTGCCATGTGTCTTTGTGTGTGCGATTTGGGTAAGAAGGAAAAGTGATGCCGTAGATTTTGATGTTGTTTGTTGGTACAAGCCCAAATGGAAAGTCTGTTTTGTTTTTCCATTTGCCTAGGCCCATTATTGTAGATTTATGTACGTTGACTTTAGCTCCGCTACCTTTACTAAAGTCTGTGAATGTGTTTAGAATGTTTGCAATAGACTTGTCGTTTGGTGGGAAAAAGGTGGTGTCGTCTGCTTAAGCAATCAACTTTTGCTCGCCTTTCCCTGGTATAAAAGTGCCCTTAATAGAGCTGTCCTTTCTATTTTTTTCCAGCATGGGTTCTAGTGCTAGAACGTAGAGTAGGGGGCGAGAGAGGACACCCCTGCCTGACGGATCGCGTTAGCCTGAAAGTGTTGGTAAAAGTGTGATTCACCAAAACCTTGCTTTCGAGCTTCGCATATAGGATTTCAATCCATTTCCTACAATTTTCACCTATATTGCAATGCAGTAATGTTTTGTGAAGGTATGAGTGTGATATTCGATCAAAAGCTTTCTCTTGATCGAGAGATAGGATTGACGACTGACAATCCTTCTCGTGTGTGTAGGTGATTATGTCTCTGGTGAAATGTGTGTGCTGGTGAATATTTCTGTGTTTAACGCTACACTGCTGGTCTTCGTGTATGAGGGTGATCATGAAAGGTTTTAGTTTGTTTGGTAGCGTTTTTGTTAAAATTGTGTAGTCTACGTTTAGGAGCGATATGGGTCTGTAGTTTTTAAGGAGTGTTTTGTCTGAGTTGTCTTTGGGTATGAGAGTGATGTATGACATGTTCAGGCTTGGTGGGAGTTCTTTGTTCTCGAAAGCTTAAGCTTTCGTGAATTTATGAAGAGCACTCTTCAGTACCGAAGGCAGGATATTGTGAACTAGCATTAAGAGGGACCATTTAAATCTTCACTGCTTTAAATCTTGTATTGCAGTAAGTGTTTCAACAAATATAAAAATTAAAAACAAAAGAAAACATTAACGTATCAAAACATGTAACAGCCATACAATTTTCTTAATACAATTTATTCATCTTGCATTATTTATTAAAGGATTTGAATATATTTACAGTACAAAAGTAAACATTTTATTAAATTTTAATTTGTTTTTTTTTAATTGAGTAGTTTCCCTTGCTATGGGGGAAAAATAATGCAGCCTCCCCTTACAAAACTGTGACAACGCGTAAAGAAAAATGATTTCGCACGTGACCAGTGTTTGTGAATGTCTTCGGTTGTTTCTTCTCTCTCTGTTGTGAAGTTCATCATCATGTGGCTGCTTGCAGTATCGATTTGTTTAGGCTTTCAACCATTTTTTTAAATTAACTAATATGTGCGTGAGTGTGTACGTGTGTTAATACTTTTGCAGAACCTGTATGTCAGCATTAGTGTTGATACCACAGTGAAACAATTTTATTTGTGTTAGACAAGTAACAAATATACGTAAAAGATATAATATCAGAAATAACAAACATAGATATCAAAAAATTGAAAAATGGAAATTATAAATTCGAAAAAAAAGCAAATTTAAACTTTGTTGAGAAAATGTCTTATATCTTTCATAATAATGGACCACGTGAGTGAGGTAACTAATGTTACACGTGACCTGACTTGACGTGTCCAATACCTCTTGATCCCCACAGGCGATGAGCATGTGCCATGTAGTCGCTACTTTCATATTTTGAGTGTTAGTCCGTTAAATTCAGCCACAAGTAGACTTGTCCTTGTCAAAGATTGCCTCCCATGCTATGCAGTAGTGGTCCACCAGTGGCCAAAACGCAAGAGTATCTAACATGGGTCGTCAAAGGTGTCTACCTTCGCTCAAGATTACTCTTTGCAGAGTCTTAGATAGAAGGGTAATAACGCTTTTATCCGAAGGAAGTTTCCACAAGATATTTCTGTAGTCAAGAACAATGCTGCTTTGGCAGGGCAATTGTTACCGTATATCGGTCCGCCGCCTTTTGTGAAGAACTAAGCAATCGTTTTAGCCTGTTCAAGCTCCTATCTGGTGTAAATCCAACGAAATTCCTTTTTACAAGGCGTAGCTCTATATATGTAAATATATCTCTATATATATATTACTGCTCAAAAAAAGTTAAAGGCCACTTTCAATTTTTAGGTCATTTCAACTATGCTTTTTTTTTAAAACCTGAACACTCAGTCAAAAAAGTTTTGCTGCATTTTGTTGCATGCTTAAACAATGTTTGTTAATCTGACAATAAATCAAATCTGTGTTACGTGTGTGTACCTCCAAGGTCAATCAAATGTACGTGGTGGAAAGGGAAATAATGCATGTTTGAAAATGCTTCCTATGGCAAAGCCTGTTGATAACATTGCTGAAATTTGCTTTTCACGTGCAAGTCGTGACTATGGTGAACACATTTCACCCACTTTTCGGAAGGAACGGGCAATGGGTATGTTTGTAACATTTACCATTTTAGCCATTTTAGTCGCATCGAGTCCACAAGGGTCCGAAGAGTATCCTGAGGAACAGCTTGCCATTCCTGAAGCAGAAATGCAGTCATCTGTGCAACATCCATTGGCAGTGGGTGATGTGTTGAAATCTTCGACCAAGGACATCCCAGAGGTGCTCAATCGGAGAAAGGTCAGGGGAATGAGCTGGCCACGCCATCCTGATGATTCTATGTTGCTGAATAAACTCATTCACCACACGAGCTCGATGGGATCGAGCGTTATCATCTTGGAGGATGGCATTACCACCTATGGCCTCCAGAGCAGGCTGAACAATTGGTCTCAAGATTTCGTTCTGGTATCTTGGGCCGGTCAAGTTGCCTTGGATGATGTAGAGTGGGGTCCTGCCGTGTCTGTAGAAGCCTCCCCAGACCATGACAGAACCCCTACCATAACGATCCACCTCTCGAATTGTGTCATCAGTAAATCGCTCTCCTGGTCGTCTCCAAACTCGAATCCTGCCATCATTGAATGACACAGTGAAGCGAGATTCATCAGTGAAGAGAACTTGACTCCATTGTTGCCTTGTCCATCTTATGTGCTCGCGACACCAAGCAACACGGGCTCTGCGATGAGCAGGAGTAAGAGGGATTCTGACTGCAGGACGCCGAGCAGCCAGTCCAAATTCATGTAAACGTCTGCGAATGGTGCTTTGACTGACATTAACGTTTTGCAGTTTGTCTCAGCTGATATCTTAGAGTGGAACAAGTCACTGTTCGATGGCGCAGGGCTGACAACAAGAGGTACCGGTCATCATGTCTATTGGAGCATCTATGGCGACCTGGCCGGTGGCGAGCCTCCACACTTCCTGTGGCCTGAAATCTCTCCAAAATTCTTTGGATAGTAGGGTGTGACACTGCAAGCCGTCTAGCAACCTCACGGACAGATAAACCACTTTCAACCCACGCTACAGCCCTCATTCTTTGTAAGGTGTCAAGACTTCTTCTCGGTGGCATGGTTTTTGCAAGTTATGAAATTACCCTAAGTCTGCTGATTGTAAAACAAATTAAGAGTGAACTCCTGTCACGAAAAGTTGCCATTGCACGTGGAATGTCAATCAGCACGATTACTTCACCTGTTTGATTGTACTAACGTTAGAAAAAATAGATTAAAAATGTGAATTTATGGTCAGCAAACCAAATTGCACGTGATCACTATGGTTGTCGGTGAGTTGTTTTTATGCTTAACGTGCATAGAAGACTGTCAGAGGAAGATATTGCACCCATTTTTACTAAAAACTTCCTTCATTTAATCATTCTATGCGCTTATATAAAAGTGTATTGAAAATAAAAGGGTGGCCCTTGACTTTTGACGAGTAGTATATTTTGAATGGATGAAATTTTGGTTGGAAAAAATATCGTGTCGTCAGCGTAGGCGGCTAATTTTCTTTGACTTTGCCCTGGAATGAAAACCCCCGTGATGTTTGTGTCTTGTCTAATTTTCTCTAACACGGGTTCTATTGAAATTACATATAACAAGGGTGAGAGTGGACACCCTTGTCTAACAGACCTAGTTAAAATAAAAGGTTCTGTTATTGTGTGATTCATTAAAAGTCTACTTTCTATTTTTTTGTTGTATATAATTTCTATCTATTTTCTAAAGTATGGCCCTACATTACAGGCGAACAGAGTTTTGTGTAGAAAAGAATGGGTTATCCTATCAAAGGCTTTTTCCCGGTGCAGCGACAGAATAGCGGCCTCGTACTGCTTGTCTGACGCGTAACTAATCACGTCTCTAAAAAAGTGTGTATGTTTACTGGTGTTCCTCTGCGGCACGCTGTTTTTTTTTTTTGGTCGTCGTGAATCAGGATATGCATGGTTTTAGTTTACTTGTAAGAATTTAAGTTATAATTTTATAGTCGGTGTTTAAAAGCGATATGGGTCTGTAATTTTTGAGTAGTTTCTTGTCTGTTTTATCTTTTGGTAAGAGTACTATATACGACTGATTTAAACTTTCAGGAAGTTCGCCCTTCTGAAAGGCTTCCTCAAAAACTGTCATTAATATTGATCCGAGAACGGGAAAAAAGAAAGTATAGAATTCTGATATAAGGCCGTCTGGACCAGGGTTCTTATCTCGGTTTAGTGTGTTTACTGCCTCTCACAAATTTTCTAGTGTTAGAACTTGGTCTAATTTTTTACTATCTTGTTCTGTGAGAGGCTTTGTGTAGTGTAGAAAAATGTTTTGTCCGTCTGTTCTTGTTTCTTCTTTGGTGTATAAATGTTTATAAAATTCCAAGATGGTCTGACATATGTTTGTGTTGTTCGTTTGCAATTGTCCTTTGTTATCTTGTATTTGGCGGATCTGCTTATTTTGTTGAACATTCTGTTCTATTGCCAAGTACTGTTTGTTTGGAGTCTCTTGTGTTGTATATAACTTCGTTCTCAGCATTGCACCTTTATATGTGTGTTGTTTATAATGTTCTAACTGGTCTTGCAACGTCTGGATAACCGGGTTAGTTTGTCTATTTGTTTTGCCAGTTTGACTGCTTGTTCTAATATCTTTTCTTGTGTTTTGGATGTCCTGTGTATGTAAGTCGCCAGGGCCTGTGTCCTGTTTTTTATGGTGTCTTTTAGTAAGTCCCAACATCCTGCAATATTTTGCTCAGGGATCTGTTCTGTGTATCCTAATTGAGCTGCGTTATTTTTCTGTGTGAAGAAATCATGTTTAAGTAAACTGTTATTAAACTTCCAATATGTGGGGATCTTTTAGATGTTACAATGGCTAACACTGTATAAACCGCTTTATGGTCTGTGAAGTCAAGTGTGCTGTTGATATGGTGTGTTTCTTGCCCCTTGTAAATATCTGATGTATATATCCTATCTATCCTAGATGCTCGTCGTAAGCCCGGGTGTGTCTTATCTATGTAAGTGTACGATCTATTATTTGGTTTAAAACTTCTAAAGGCATCATTCAGACCATGCTCTTCTAAAGTAGTTTGTAATATCTTCAACTGAGATGTCTGATCCTTAGTTACATGTGTGTTCTGTGTTTGTAAGGTTCGACCGGCGAGATCTAGGTCAGACATGACACAATTAAAGTCCCCTCCTAAAATTAAGTTTCCTCCTTTGTAGTGTAGTGACAAAACGTCAGAGAGTTCTCCATAAAAAGCTGGCTGGTTTACTCTTTGACTGGGAGCGTATATAATGACTAATGTGTATGTGTCTTGTTCACTTTGTTTATTTTGTATTTGGACAGAAACTAATCTGCCATTGGTATCCATGTTATGGTGTGTTATTTCCCAGTCTTCTGATGATTGTAAGATCGCAACACCTGTGTATGCTGTCCCTATTTTAAACCACCCGTGTCTTAAACCTAATTTTGTTATGATTTGTTTGGACCGGAAGTCTGAAACAACTCTAATTTCTTGCAAAACAAAAAACAAAATCGGGTAGGTATTTTTAAATTAATTTTAACAGAGAGTTAAGTTTATGTTCACTGGCAAAAGGGTTAAACTAAAGGGTATAGAGTGGGGGTGCAAAGGAATGTGCGCCATGAAAAAAACCAAAAAGCATTCCTTCATTACCCGCTTACATAAATAAAAAAGAATATACAGCTCCCTTACTGCTGCCCAGAGTAGGTACAGTCAGTTCTGGGAAGGAGGAAAAGTACTTAAACATCTGTGTAGGTAAGGACATAGGTTGATAGATATATGACACGTTCTCACACAAGCGCTGAAAAGCACAAGACTTGGGACAAGGATTTACAGATGATACGTGACAAAAAAGACTATGGGAGGAAAAAGTATAGTTGTGAAATTGGAAAAGGATGTGAGAGGAAAAAAGGAGAAAAGTGGTGAGGATTAAGATACTACGAAAGGAAAGGATGTCTTGAAGAAGAAGTAGAGAATAACCACTAATCAAAAAGACTAATATGCTCAGTGATAAACTAATACGGTAAAACAGTTATAATACTAGTATGTATTAACTCACGTAAATTGATATGCAAAATATTGTATGTTCTAAATATTAAAACAAAGTAAAAACAAAGAATTACAATAATTAATTTAATTAAAGCTAAAAAAGGTAAAGGATTCCGTTACACGCCCATTGATGGCATATTGGGAATATGGTGTTAGGCCCATATTTTCTTGACCGTCGGCACACTAGGGATGATGTGGTCAGCATCACGTCGGCCGCCTTAACCTTCCCAGAGTTGCTCTAGTACCCATTTGGGGCTGGGGCGACCCAGGAGCCGTTTGTGGCCTAAACAATTTCCACCTCATCTAGGGATCGAACCATAGACACTGCGCTAGGAAGCCAGTGCGCTAACCACTATGCTACCGCGGCTCCTAATTAAAGCAAAAAGAATATGTTCAATGAGATAGACTCTCCCAAAATGGCGGAAGACCGGACGCAAATGAAGCTGATTTAATTCTACTCCACTCTCTACCCATGTTTTTAAAAAAAAATTGATGTGTGTGTGTAATTTGTTGTAGATGTATGCGTGCTGTTTGAGAGGTATGTAAGAAAGATGTGTGTAAGCTATGTGTAAGTGAGATAGGTATTTCATGTTATTTTTTTCTGAATGTTACATGTTAGTAAGATGTGTGTGTGATACACGTAATTGAAATGTGTGGGTGATACATCGCTATAAACAATAGTAGAAAGAAACATACTAATTAAAAGTAGAAGTAAAGGAATTTGGAAAATCATTAAATAAAATAAATGCTAAATAAACGTTATCTGCATATAGATGAAAAGATAAAAAGATATGCAAAACACCGTTTTCCTGAACTCTAGCCTGCATTCCATCATGCAGCTGCTGCACTATTGAGATAAATTTCTTTGGGCAGCCGTATTTTGCCATGATCTTCCATAGACCCTCTCTACTGACCGTGTCGAACGCCTTTGTCAAGTCGATGAAAGCTGTGTACAGGTCACAGTGCTGTTCTTGGCATTTTTCTTGAAGCTGTCTTGCAGCGAACACCATATCGGTGGTTCCACGTTCTTTCCGGAATCCACACTGACTTTCAGGTAGAAGACCTTTGTCAAGATGAGCCGTAATGAAATTAAGAAGGATTCTGGCAAATATCTTCCCAGCGATTGATAGTAGTGAGATGCCTCGATGATTGTTACAGTCTTGGCGATTACCTTTACGTTTATAAAGATGTATAATTGACGCATCCTTGAGATTGTGTGGGATGGTTTCACTCTGCCACATTTGCTGGAAGATCATGTGAAGTTTCTCTATCAGAACTGTACCGCCATCTTTATAGACCTCAACAGGAATTGAATCGGAGCCGGGGGCCTTTCCACTAGAAAGTTGACGAATCGCTTTTTGAGTCTCCTCCAAAGTCGGTATATCATCTAGTGCTTCATTTATAGGAATTTGGGGCAGTCGGTTGATGGCTTCATCGTTAATAGACGATGGCTGGTTCAGAATATTATTAAAGTGTTCGACCCAGCGTTGGAGGATTTTTTCCTTGTCTGTAATTAGTGTTTTTCCATCTGCATTAAGGAGGGGAAATGATCCTGATGATGTTGGACCATAGACCGCTTTGAGTGCATGGTAAAAAATTTTCAAGTCATGGCTGTCAGCAAAGCCTTAGAGCTCATCTGCTTTATTACTCAGCCATGAATCCCGCATCTGGCGTAGTTTATGTTGGACGATTCTACGCATGTTGTTGAAAGCGTCTTTCTTGGATGTAGATTTTGGATCATTTAAATATGCTTTATGGAGATGGTGTTTCTCAGCCAACATCTTCTTTATATCATCTGAGTTCTCATCAAACCAGTCATTTTGTTTCTTGATGGCGGGACCCAGGACCTCTGTAGCAGTGTTGTAGATCTGCTCGCTTAGGGCTGTCAAATTTGTTTCCGCACTTTGGCTGTCTAACGAGATAGATTTGAGACTGTCTTCTAGGGTGTCAGTGAATGACTGTTTAATTTTTGTCTTCTTTAGTTTGGTAATATCAAGCCTTTTTTTAGTTTTCTTTCCCTGAGGGCGCCTGGCAGGTTGGATACGAATTTTAAGTTTAGACACAATGAGGCGATGATCAGTCCAGCATTCGGCACCACACATGGACTTGGTCACCCGGACATCTTGCCTGTCCTTCTTCCTAACAATTACATAGTCAATTAGGTGCCAATGCTTTGAGCGAGGGTGCATCCAGGAGGTCCTGTTGCGGATAGGAAGTCGAAAAATGGTGTTGGTGACAAGGAGGTTATGTTCTGCGCAAGTCTGGAGGAGAAGTCCATTGCTGTTACAGCGACCCACGCCGTACTTTCCGATAGTGTTATTCCAGGAGATGTTATCTGAGCCTACTCATGCATTAAAGTCACCAAGAATAATAAGCTTATCTGCTTTAAGAACTGATGCAATGACTGCATGTAGTTCTTCGTAAAACTTATCCTTGACGTCATCCTGGTTTGTCATAGTTGGTGCATACGTGCTAATGATGGTGGCATGTTTCCTTCCATAAAGCAGCGGGATCTTGACCGTCATGTGTCGGTCATTTATTCCCTTTGGGGGCTCCGCTAGCTTGCCAATAATTGCTGTTTTGATTGCAAATCCAACCCCTGCTTCTCGTCTTTCTTCAGTTCCTCTTCCGCTCCAATAGAATGTATAACCTGCACCCGTTTCGCAAAGTTGGCCCTCGCCTGCAAGTCGAGTTTCACTCAGTGCTGCTATGTCAATGTTGTATCTGGCCAGTTCTCTCCCAATCAGGGCAGTTCGCCTCTCGGGTCTGTTTGAGTTAAAGTCTTTGTCGAGTAGAGTGCGCACATTCCATGCGCCTAGAATGAGGGGGAAAAATCTGTCCTTTCTTTTTCTTATGTGTCGCCCGCTGAAGTAGGGTACCCACAAACCGCGGTAAGCTGGTTAGGTAATGGTGGAGCAGGCAATGTTTAGGGCACCTTTTCTAGCCCCTTCCTCATGCCATGGAGGTGAGCAGTGCTTTCCTAAAGGGGGCTGCTCAGTCACTCAGGGGGCTGCCGAATCCCACTGCTGCTCCGATCAGTGGAAGACGACCATATGGCCTGAGCCGCCTGTGTGTAGGTCTGCGACTACGACTGCCAGCGTACCCACGCCTGCCGCTTCGCCGCTCGTCCATCGCCACAGGACTTGTTGTGAGTGGATGGATGAGTGGATGAGTGGATGAAAGAGTGACTTGCGCAGTGATTTGGTTTAAAGTGAGGAAGAGTTGCGCAATTCGTCGACCTCACTCTCTCGCCTGGGTCCATCTCAATCCAGTGGCAAGACAAGTCAAGACGACTGGAGATGAAGTAATGTGCAATGGATGACCATGGCTTTCTACGTGCCTCGCCATGCTCCTTGCGCTCCACAGCGCGTTGCTAGTAATCACCGTCATGCCCGTTGAACCAACAGGTGGTTTCTTTCGCGAAGTCTACCGAATCCAGTCTTCGCATGCATGGATAGGCAGACCCTAACTCACCGAAGGTTTATAACCAGTCGGCTACCCTCACCTAGTTTAGCCGGCCTGTCAAAGCCGTTTCCTGGGTGGTGGCCGCTGTCGCATGCTGACAGCTACGAGGAGCCACAGGTGAGAGCTGAATGCCAGGTTTGGACCAAAGGTGGCCGAGCTGCCCTGAAAAGGGCATGACAGCTCCTTAACCAGAGGTACTACCAATACCTGACATCCCAACCCCCCCCCCCTAACTTTTATATATAATCAATGTATCGCTAAAAGTTATTTTCCTTCGGCCTTTAAGATTGCCAAAGTATATCCTCTCTTCAAACCTGGCTCGTCAGATAACAGTAATCTTGGTAACTATAGACCAATTTCTCTTTTATCGTCGCTTTCTAAACCACTAGAAAAACACATACATAAAGCAACCCTACATTACCTAGTTAGCAATGACTTGCTAATTGACAGTCAGTCAGGGTTTCGACAAAAGCATTCATGCCACACAGCTCTAACTAAGATGATAGACAACTTGCACCTAAACAACATAAATGGCCTTCCACTACACATCGAGCACTCATCCTGAGACCTATTTGCCGATGACTGTACCATTTATACTAGTGATAAAAGTTGCAACACGCTAGAAATATTATTACAAAGCGACACAGACAATCTTATTAAGTGGAGCAATGAAAACTGCATGCAAATAAATATCACTAAAACAAAATGTATGATAATATCAACTAGACAAAAATTACAAAACTCGCCGAAAACAACACTTCAGCTCTACATTTGAACCTCTTTAATTGAAAATGTAAATGAATATAAAACACTAGGACTCATAATTGACCAACATTTAAGTTGGAATTCGCATGTACAAGCACTGACCAAACAAACGGCACAAAAAGTTTACCAGTTAGCTAAAATCAAACATTTCCTAGATGAGGAGACACGAAAAATGTTCTATACATCCCAGATACAAACACATCTACACTATTGTTCTACAATTTGGGATGGCTGCTCCATGTCCAACACTAAAAGACTATATTCATTACAAAAACGTGCAGTGCGCATAATTTCAGACAAAAACCTCACACAGTGTGTAGACGCATATACATATCTTAACATATTACCACTAAGAAAGCGCCTTCTCTTCAACAAAGCCAAATTTATTCACAAAATCTTGTCACAGAATGATCCAACGTATCTGTGGCCTATTTTCAAATACAGCGGAAGACGCAGTCAACGCTTAAATAAATTACACATGCCCAAGCCTAGACTCGACTTATTCAAGAAAAGTTTAGCTTTTTCTGCTGCTCATCTGTGGAATACTCTTCCACACGACTTAAAAAATACTCTTAGTCCATATTCATTCAATCACAGACTTTTCAAATACATCATGAGTGCAGATTATGTGCCACCTTAATTTCGTTATGTTCTTAAATAATTACATAACATCATGTGTAGGTTTTAAAGTTAATTTTGTCCTGTTTAGTATAAATTATGATACGCATCTGTAAATCTGTGTAACTTTATTGTACTGTTACAATGTTGGGATTTTATTTTATTGTACTTTTTTTGTTATTTTATTATTTAAGTAATATTTAGGATACGTGTGAGAATAAATGGATTCAGTATGGAAGATGAGAGAAAGGAAGGGCAGAATGTTAGACGGGCCTGCGTGCCCAATTCTAAACCCTTTAAAAATAAAGTTCGTTCGTTCGTTCGTTCGTTCACTTTGGTCCATATTGACCGAAGTGCAATATCTCTGTATCTCGAGCAACCACTTTCTACATAAAGTAGGATTACCTGAATATGGCGTTATGCTGTTCCGGATATTCTGGAGCTTACTTTCATTTCTAATGGCAGTCATAGCCTTAGCTACCTGCTCAAAAGCAGCCACATTGGGATCCAAACCCGCCGTAAGTTGTTGTTGTTGTTGCATCTTGTCTTGACCTGTAAGTGTTAGTATTAATGGAAACACCTGTAAAAATAATATTAATCTCTTGGTTTACCTGTAAGAGAATTACTAACTAATATCTGTATACAATAGTTATATTGATCATTCAGATTGTTATCTCATGCATGTGCCTGCATTCTGACGGTTGTCGGGTGATATAGTGAACTTGACCTTCGTGATGTTTTGGCTAGACTACGTTGTTCTTGATGTCGATTTACTTGACTTCTGTATTGTCTTGATTTGTTTCTTCAGCTCGCAGGATTCTTTTGATTTGTATCTTCTGAATGGACTTGACCTTCGTTCTGTCTGTAGTCTTTTACATCTCTATCTTGTATATGGCTGGTCAGGTGCACCAAAATAGTCTGTGACCGTTGTAGGGCTAGATACGAAAATACTTGATGCAACCGTACCTAATATGTGATGCACAAACTGACATCTGAAGGGAGGCTGTCTTGATTTATAAAAGTTTCTAGAACTATCGTAGTGTAGGGCTGGTCCCGCACACCATGGAAACCCTGTGAAAGTGTCATCGATATTTGAAGGTTCGGACCACTGCCCTTTCAGTAGATAGTATGTTGTAAGGTAAATTTGACAAACTTCCTTCTCTCAGACTGACAAATATATTTTCTCATACTCTCTGTTGCTTCAAACGAATTTACCTTAGTAATAACAGTGAAGATGTCAAAGGTTGAACTTTATTAACAAGGTTAGCAGTCTTTCATAACAACAGCTTCTTCAGCAACAAAAGTATTCAATATTCAAAACTGCTGATTTCTTGTCTTCTTACTATTTTGCTTATTTCAGCTATCACAATGTCATTTAATTCTTCAGGTAGAAACTTTTTGTCTCTCTTCCGTGCTGACTGTTTATTTTACGTTTTATTTTCATATTTCTCTTGGTATATCTCTGTAGTGTATCTATGGCCTGAATTTATGTGTATTGTTTGTCTGGGTAGGACGAGTCTGTCTTATATCTGTATATCTTTACATGTCTAAGTCGAACTATATGGTCTTTTGTCGTTAGAAAGGTCAAAGGGCTGTGCGGCGGATGTGTCGCTAGAGAGGTGTGATTTGGCTTCGCCCTGATGGGGCTGTGTTTTTTCTATGTCGGCTTGTCGCCGGAAAAAGTGATCTCAATATTCATGGGGAAAGTGATAGTCGTCTAGACCCTATTGCCAAGGAATGGCAGAATCATATTTCTGATACCAAGGTAACAAAAGATACTTCTGGTGAACTCTCTTAGGAAGCCATCGTTTTTCGATAGGCACGATTTGTACGTCTGAGAGAATATATTTAACTAGATGAAAACGATATTCATTTCTAGCAGCACTATATCTTATATGATGAAATCAATTGCCTCATGATAGAATCTACAGAGTAATGAGAACATTTTATGAATGACTAACTTTGATACAGATTCCAGTTTGTATCCTAAAGTGAGTGATAGCTCACGACAGCAGCCATCTTGTATACACCTATTTAGTGACTATCAAGAAGAGAAAGGGATGCCCCGTATTATCGCTTGATGAGTCCAGAGATCACTGCTACACATGAGAACCCATTACTAGCGGTTCAATATGATTACATGAAAAAATATGTGCTGAACATTATGTTAAAGAATCTTCGCTAGACGAGTTTAGGTCTAGAAGCCATCTTGAATATTATTTATAAGCTGACGTTCTCAGTCAGTGAAGTCAGATGATATATATGTATGGGCGATACTGAGTGCTTGTCTACTGACAGTCCATTATGCTATTATTCTACATGAGTGCCCATGTATCATTGCAAGACCATTTATCCACTGTACCATGATGTATTATGCCAACCTGTGATTTGTCGCTATATGTGCTGTTGAGTGTGTACGTCCCATTAAACTGTAGCAAAGGTACACAGTCGTTGGTGTCGATGACTTCCAGCCATACATGAGTGTGAGAAAAAGACCATTTGTCAACACCCCGAACTCTTCTTATCATTCGCATATTATACTCTCAATCTATGTCTACACACCACTGCGTAGGTCGAGTTGACATTCCATACTCAAACCACTTCCAGCAAACACCGATCTTTTACAGTGACTAGAAGAAGTAGAGTTATCAACTGATGAGCAAAAAGAAGATCTTATCAACTGGTGGACCAGCTTTCTGGGTTTGACCTCGCAGAAGTTGAGAAGTCAACAAACTACCGATACCAGACCGTTTCCTGTGGCTGATACGACACACGTAAACACCAGCAGTACAACTCTACAGTCGATGTCAGCGTGACCTGTCCTATCGAGCGTATACAGTAACTAGGTCAGCGTTTGTTGACATTTTTTGTTGTTGGACATTTGCCATAGAACAGACAGCGTTACACAGCAAGTTTGTTTGGAAAAGACAGCATTACACATCAGTGTTGGAACATATATTTGACAGTGTTTGCGAAATATACAGTGCAACTGAAGCGAGAAGTCTTACTTGTGATTCTTAGGAACTGTAAACAGTGGATTCTCCTGCACTGCCATAGTTTGTGTTGAACTTTAATGATTTAGGCCAGATTTAATTATTTAATAAAGTACCATAGTACTGTACCATTATTGCGTATAACTGAGCCTTCTTCGCAACACATGCTATTTGCAACACATTACATCGCATTATATTATGAATATTCATGCTATATGTACATTCATGTTTATATGTGATATTTGTTTGTATTCTGCGGGTTGTGTTTAGGTTGGGCGGTGTCCTCACAACAGAATATCCCACGTCATAGAGGGTCCGTTGTGGGCGTTTTCTTTAGGTGCAATTTCCTTAATTGGAAATTTGCTTGCAACAACTAGTTGCTATTTGTGTTAGCTGTGAAGACTGTAATTATTGTTATTTTTGTAATATTTCTTTGTTCTTTAGTTTTGTTTTGATTTGTTTGTAATTTGTTGGTCTACCCTTTTCTATCTTTCAGTTCTATTCACAATTTATATTCATATACTGTGACGTCATTTGTGTTGTTATTCCTTGCAGATTCAGTGATTATTTTCATTGATTTCCCTATTTGATTTATTTGATTTCTGCAAACGTTTTCGTATTGTCAGTTTTATTTGTACTTTATGTATTCTGTTGGTTGACATATGTTTTATATAGGTATATTACATAAGACACTATTGCCTGTGCACTGCACTTGGATTATGGTAAAAACCAGTACTTGATTATTATTACTGTTATACAAGACCTTATTAAGGCTTGTGGCCCACAGATATTGGGATAGTGTGCCGATTAATCAAGTCATTAAGAACTTGTGGTATTATTATTGTTTCAAGTGATTAGTATTATTGTTAGACATCATGTCTACATTAGAATACTTCATTATACAAGGGAAAGCCCTTGATAAGACTGGTCAACAATTAGAAGAATGGGCAGTTGCTCAATATGACAAAGCATTAGCTGCAGAAGAGAAAAAAGCTGCTGCTGCTGCTGCTGAAGAGAGAAAAGCTGCTGCAGAGGAGAGAAAAGCTGCTGCTGAAGAGAAAAAAGCTGCTGCTGCTGCTGAAGAGAGAAAAGCTGCTGCAGAAGAGAGAAAAGCTCTGGCTGAAGAGAAAAGATTAGAAAAAGAAGCTGATGCTGCTGCTGAACAAAAGAAATTGCAGATGCAGGTGGAGGAAAGGAGATTTGAAGCTGAACAAAAAAAATTAGAAAGAGAAGCTGCTGCTGAACAAAAAAGATTAGACAGAGAAGCTGCTGCTGAACAAAAAAGATTAGACAGGGAAGCTGAACAAAAAAGATTAGAAGCTGAGGAGAAAAAAGCAATAAGAGAACATGAATTTGAGTTAGAGAAATTGAGATTGACAAGTATGAGTAATGTTAATCAGGCATCTAGTGGTAATGGTAAACCTTCTACTTACAAGGTTAAGGTTCCACCGTTCAATCAGTCCAGTGACGATATTACATTCTGGCTGGATAGATTTGAACGTTCTTGTCGTACACATAATGTGGATAAATCACAATATGCTAACCAATTAGCAGAAAACTTGAAAGGTGAATCTCTGACTAGGTTATGCCTTGTAGGAGAAGCAGATAAGGATAATTATGATGTCATTAGGGCGGCTTTGATAAAAAAATACCAGCTAAGTGAGGAAGGCTATCGCCTTTTGTTTAAGACGATGGTGCCTGAGACAGGTGTAGAATTCTCAGAATTCATTGCAAAGGCACGTCTCACAGTTGATCGTTGGATTGAGCTTTCCAAAACAGAAAAAACGTATGAAGGACTTATGGATTTGTTGCTCAGAGATAAGATTATGTCATGTGTTAACAAACCATTCCTTGAATTTATACATGAGCGTAAACCCAAATCTCTAAAGGAAATGGAAGAATATTGTTCCCAATATGTCACTGCACACCCCGACGTGACGTTTGGCAACACTAAGATTAAGGAGAGTATGCCAGTTGCTTCAGCAACACCATACAATCCCAATTATTCACACAGATTTCAGGGACCTCAAAACAGATTTGATAAAAAAGGTAACCATAATAGTTATCAAAACCAAGATAACCAATCATTTCAGGGTTCTTCTTCAAAGAACTGGAGACGAGCTGATAGCTCTCGACACAGGGGTGGTCACAATTATAGTAATTTCCATAGAGGAAGTAATTATAGAAACTATCCGAGGTATCCGTCTTGGAGTCAACAAGATCGCAATTACAGAGATACTCATTATAATGAATATGATAATGGTAACCAAGAGAACTATGACTCAAACCCAAATAGGGGTTACAATAGAGGTAACAATAACTACAGAGGTAATAATAACCGAGGTAGATCTCAAAACAGAAGACACAAACCACATTTTCAGGCAAACTCTGCACAACAAGAGTCCCATGAAGCCTATAAACAGAGTAAAGACAATAATGACGCTAATAATATGGCATGTGCCGCTTTTGATTTTGGGAGAGCATCTCAGTGCCCCCAATGCAAAACATTATTTGAGCCAACCACAGTGTCTACTTTAAGCTGCGGCCATCCTCTTCCTGCTCTTCCTGCATCAGTCGCGCATGATGGAAGAGGTTCTCTTGTCTTACATAAGGGTTTAGTACATAACAATCCAGTCTCCGTGCTATTTGATTCTGGATGCACCACAATTGGTGTTAGGCAGTCGCTCGTAGATCTTTCCCGTGCCACTGGACAAGTAGTCAAATGTGTAACATTTGGCGGCACATTAGAGAAATACTGTACTGCTATCATTAGGATTGCTACTCCTTTCTTTACAGGAGATGTACACGCATGTCTTCTTCCGAATCCGATCGCTGACCTTATCATCGGTCGCATTCATGGAGTCAAAGAATGCACTCCGCAACAAATTTCCGCGTGGGAAAGGCAAAACATGCAGATTGCTAACGCTGTAGTCACTAGAGCTCAGGCTCTTAATATGCCTCAAACTTCATCTACTGAAGATAATGAAGTGCATAACCAAGATGATCCCTTGGTAATTTCTCGTGACTCGTTTATAAAACAGCAAGAAGATGATCCCACTCTGAAGAAATTCTTCATTCTTGCAACTAAAGGTGATCCGAATAAAGACACAAGTCGTAAATCGTGGATTACAAAGAAGAATGGCGTACTTGTACGTATGGTTCAAGACTCCATTACGTCAAGTCATTCTCAAATCCTGGTTCCCAAGAATTTGAGAGTTAAAATTTTGCAGCACGCTCACGACTCTCAGTGTGCTGGACACATGGGTTTTTCCCGTACTAAGTCAAGAGTCCTTGCGGCTTTCTTTTGGCCATTGATAAACAAGGACATACGGATTTATTGTCGATCTTGTAAAGTATGTCAGGAAGTTAAATCCAAAGGTCCACGGCATGCTGCACCTATTCAGGCGGCGGACATTCCTATTCGGCCGTTTCAAAAAATGGCCATAGACATTATTGGTCCATTTAAGATCAAGTCTGCCAGAGGACATCAGTTTATCTTGACGTGTGTTGATATGTGCACACGTTGGCCAGAGTCTATTCCTCTGAAGAGCATTACTACTGCTGATATTGCAGATGCTCTTTGGCTTATATTTTCTCGTCTGGGGTTCCCCGGAGAGATATTGTCAAACCATGGCACCCAACTAATATCAGATACCATGTCTCAAGTAATGTCTACTCTGCAGATAGATAGATCTTTAAGTAGTATCTACCATCCAATGTCTAATGGTATGGTCGAACGCCTTAATAGAACACTTAAAAACTTACTAGGGAAGATAACTGAGGATCATCCTCAAGACTGGGACAGAGTTTTACCTGTGGCCCTCTTCGCTTACAGAGAGGTACCCAATGAACATACAGGGTTTTCTCCCTTTGAACTCGTCTTTGGCGCGCGTCCGCGTTTCCCTATGTCGTTGCTTCATGATCTCATAACAGCTGACAATACTGACGATGACAAAAAGTCATCCTACGAATATGTCATCGCGTTGAGACAAAAGATTATCGAAGCATGCAAATTGGCAACTTCTTCTTCTGAATTTGCGAAACAGAAGGCAAGGCAATTTGCCAATAAGAAGAGATGCTTACGACAACTTTGTCCTGGTGACAAAGCATTTGTATTACTACCTTGTAGGGAAAAAAGACTACTTATTTCTTGGAAAGGTCCGTACGATATAATATCGAAAATTTCCGATGTCGACTATATTGTCGATATTGATGGGAAGCATAAAACCTTCCACATCAATATGCTTACTGAATTCCATGAACGTCCGGATTATTTACAACCCATTTTCCAAGCAACGGACGATTCTCCAGTACAACATGGTCATTACTCATCACTGTCCGTGATACAGGATGAGGAAACAAGTTTTTCAGATGTAAATCTTCCTCTTCCAATGATCCCACTTCATTCTAGTGAATCATGGAAGAACGTTACTGTCTCTCCTGATTTGTCTCTAGGAGAACAGCGACAAGTTTCAACTATGTTGCAAACATTTCAGGATGTACTCACTGACATCCCTGGACAAACGCATGTCATTGAACATGACATTGTTCTAACTGACCATACTCCTATTAGGGTTAGACCTTATCCTATACCTATACATTTTCAGGCACAGGTCGAGAAAGAGTTGGATGAGATGATAGATTTGAAAATAATCGAACCATCCACCTCTGCATATTCTTCGCCGATGGTTATTGTTTGTAAAAAAGACAATAACATACGTCTTTGCGTTGACTATCGAAAATTGAATCAAGTAACGAAGTTCGATGCCGAACCTATGCCTTTACTGGAAGAGCTACTTACTCGACTCTCCAAATCTCATTTTTTCACTAAACTTGATTTGTCTAAAGGATATTGGCAAGTTCCTTTATCTGAACGCGCCAAACCTCTCACGGCTTTTTCAACACCTAGAGGTTTGTTCCAATGGAATGTTATGCCTTTCGGTCTTATGAACGCACCAGCTGCATTCGTACGCATGATGCGCCGAATCCTAACTTATCGGTCAGATGTCATTGCATATCTAGACGACATCTGTCTTTTCAGCGATACTTGGGAAGATCACTATTTAGGGTTAGATGAAGTGCTGTCTACTTTGCGTGAGCACAACCTGACAGCGAAACCCTCTAAAGCCTATATTGGTTTTAGCGAAATTTCTTTCCTAGGCCACCGAGTTGGTCATGGTTTCCTAAAGACAGAGGACCATAATACTAGTAAGATACTTAACATCTCTATCCCTAAGACTAAAAAACAGGTGAGAAGTCTGTTAGGTCTTATTCAATTTTATGGCAGATTCATTCAGAATCTATCCTCTATCATGGCACCTCTTTCTACACTTCTAAAGAAAGGTTCGCCTAATATGGTCCACTGGTCTCAGGAATGCCAATGCTCTTTGGATAAGATTAAAACATTGTTTTCAACACCACCTATTTTAGTGTTACCTACTAAAGATAAGACATTCGTTCTTCGTAGTGACGCTTCATCCACTAGGATTGGAACGGCACTAATGCAAGAGTACTCTGGAACTCTGCATCCTGTAATGTATATTTCCAGAAAACTTAATGCGGCAGAAAGGAATTATTCGGTTTTAGACCGTGAGCTGTTAGCTATGGTTTGGTCGATCCTCAAACTACAGAGATTCCTTCTAGGCGCACATTTCATAGTAGAAACCGACCAAAAAGCTTTTACTGCTATACAGAGTAAGAATTTGAAGAGCTCGAGGTCTACTCGATATGCAATTGCTCTTCAACCTTTTCATTTCTCTGTGCGAGCTATTCGTGGATCAGATAATGTGATGGCAGACATTCTGTCAAGATGCCCACATGATTCCACATAACTATTAGGTCTTAGCTTTTTTGATATGTCTAGTTTATAATAGTTCCTTTCTATATCAAGATAGATACACATTTGTAATTTAATAATACAATGATTGTATCACTACTTAGCGGTTCATTGATGTTTATTCACCGCTGTGCTTTGATGATTTTTCTTCATAAATCATAAATTTAGGATATCTAATACGAAATTATGGTATGAAATTTTTTAGGCATTGTGTAATTCCCAGAATTGTATTATACTTTGATGACACCTTCCTGGAAAAATTTACTTGTAGAGAAATAATTTCTCTCAGTTTATGAGATACATTCTCACCAGTCGCTCCATAAGTCGACTTAGCCTCATATTAGGCGTTATATTTATTCCGGATATTTTCATCTGCGCATTATTCATGCGTTGTGAGCCTATTATACGTTGCTCCTAGATGTATTTCAAAAAAAAAAAAAAAATTCCATTTTTTTTCCCGGGAGGTGTGGTAAGACTGTTACGTGCAGTCTTTGATATCTTACAATATAATACATTTGTATGCTTGTTATGTTCGCAAATATTTTGTAAACAAAATAGATACTTTTTAGTGCTTAAGGAAAAGTCATTATTGAGTTACTTCCCTTGAAATGAGTCTCGCCACTTTCGATCGAACTCCGCGGATGAATCCAGTTTTACTGCGATTTATTCTTTGTTTGGGTAGAAATAGGTTGTTCTTGCTTCAGTGTATCTATGGCCTGAATTTATGTTTATTGTTTGTCTGGGTAGGACGAGTCTGTCTTATATCTGTATATATTTACATGTCTAAGTCGAACTATATGGTCTTTTGTCGTTAGAAAGGTCAAAGGGCTGTGCGGCGGATGTGTCGCTAGAGAGGTGTGATTTGGCTTCGCCCTGATGGGGCTGTGTTTTTTCTATGTCGGCTTGTCGCCGGAAAAAGTGATCTCAATATTCATGGGGAAAGTGATAGTCGTCTAGACCCATTGTGTATGCTTTACCCCAGTGTTTATTCCTATTGCCAAGGAATGGCAGAATCATATTTCTGATACCAAGGTAACAAAAGATACTTCTGGTGAACTCTCTTAGGAAGCCACCGTTTTTCGATAGGCACGATTTGTACGTCTGAGAGAATATATTTAACTAGATGAAAACGATATTCATTTCTAGCTGCACTATATCTTATATGATGAAATCAATTGCCTCATGATAGATCTACAGAGTAATGAGAACATTTTATGAATGACTAACTTTGATACAGATTCCAGTTTGTATCCTAAAGTGAGTGATAGCTCACGACAGCAGCCATCTTGTATACACCTATTTAGTGACTATCAAGAAGAGAAAGGGATGCCCCGTATTATCGCTTGATGAGTCCAGAGATCACTGCTACACATGAGAACCCATTACTAGCGGTTCAATATGATTACATGAAAAAATATGTGCTGAACATTATGTTAAAGAATCTTCGCTAGACGAGGTTAGGTCTAGAAGCCATCTTGAATATTATTTATAAGCTGACGTGCTCAGTCAGTGAAGTCAGATGTTATATATGTATGGGCGATACTGAGTGCTTGTCTACTGACAGTCCATTATGCTATTATTCTACATGAGTGCCCATGTATTATTGCAAGACCATTTATCCACTGTACCATAATGTATTATGCCAACCTGTGATTTGTCGCTATATGTGCTGTCGAGTGTGTACGTCCCATTAAACTGTAGCAAAGGTACACAGTCGTTGGTGTCATGACTTCCAGCCATACATGAGTGTGAGAAAAAGACCATTTGTCAACACCCCGAACTCTTCTTATCATTCGCATATTATACTCTCAATCTATGTCTACACACCACTGCGTAGGTCGAGTTGACATTCCATACTCAAACCACTTCCAGCAAACACCGATCTTTTACAGTGACTAGAAGAAGTAGAGTTATCAACTGATGAGCAAAAAGAAGATCTTATCAATCTCACTGAGAGAAAACTGGCCTTACCGCCAGGGGCTGTCGCTTTGCCAAGATTTCGTCTATTATTCTTCTCTGCTCAGACCTGGTCTGCTGAGCTACACATACTACTGATATATAAAAGTGTTCAACGTACCTGGTTTTGTTCTCAAACGAAATAAACTTTCTGTTCTTTCACATCTATCATGTCCTCAGAATAAAATACTATCACAATAAAAATTCTGCCGTACACCAAATTTATGGTACATAATGTACTGAACGTTTTCTATACACTCTATTTCTCACAGGATAAATCTTGCTAATCATCTAAGACTGAGTATGTTTACTCACACATCTATTACGCTGAGCGTGTTTCTCGAGTCTATTTTTAACACTTGGGAGAAAACCCTTTTTTCTTCCTACGCCTAGCGCGTCTATATCAATCTTCTGATCCCTGTTCTAACATTTCGTTCACTCCTCTCATGTATCATTAATCACACTTTTCACGTGCGTACTTTTTCTGAGCACAACTCACTAACACAATATTCACGTGCATACTTTTTAAGACTGAGCAAATTTCCTAACCCATATTTCTACACTCTTTCGCTCTATCAAAACCAAACCACCGTTCACACTATTACAATGGAAGAGATACAGAAGTACATTAACAACAACCATAGACACCAATCTTTCCCTGCTAGTCCTAGCAGATGTATTGAATAAATCATAGTACCTTATGTAGTGCTACAGTTGCTTGAGCTTCCTATTCGAAGAGTTGTTAGAGGCATTACCTCTGGCGGCAAATTATCCGAATTCCGAGATCGAAACTTGGTATCCTCACGCTCCAGTCTACATATCTGTAAGTGGGTAGCTGACTCTGCTCTTGAGTTAAGAAAAGCAACGACAGCGAAGTAGGGAACTGATCACGCCGCGTCATAAAGATGGATCTAGTGTAAAGAGAAGTCTAACACTTCACTATCCTTAGACAACATCTGCCGTGGGACTACCTATTGTTATTAAGTCACCCTGTTACCAAGAGTAGTAGTTGACGTTCATATGTCAGAGTGTTATATGACGTTATGTACACACGTGACTTCTCAATAGATATTGGAGATTGTCTTTTTACTTCAGTCTCATTTATTGCTTGTGATGTCACAAGGTGGACACATTTCGTGAAAAATTCCTAGACAAGACGTTATGAGCCAAGATCTATTTATTCTGTTCTCTCCCCTTATACCAAGTCACGTGATAGTTTTCTCGTGGCTGAAGGGAATCTTATCTTTAACAGTTCTCTTTAACTTTGTGATTCTCGTCAAACATAGAGGTCGACACGACCCTAAAAGAACTAGTCCGGTATGCATGCCCATAGCAGAATTTTGAAATGTATTGATAACTAAGAGCAGGATACCACGGTGTTATGTAAACGGTTTCATAAGATGAAAACATTGCTATTGATTTGTCCATAGACTTTCTAAATTAGCGGTGATCTTCAGGCCAGGAGTTTGTACAGCAATATAGACAATTCACTCCACTTCCATCTGGTGTTGTTATGTTGCTGTACGTAAACGACTAAGATAATCTACTTGAATGTAGCTATTTCACCATAATGAAATGTCCCGGTTTTCATAATAATGGCCATATTCAGGATTAAGCCAGTAAAGAGTTAACATATCGGAACAATAACATCACTTCATGTCTGAAGCAATGATTTTAATAATTAAACGGCTAAAAATAGTAGGTATTTAGGAGATAAGAACGGTAACGTTGGACTAGTACAGAAATGAAGTACTCGTACGTGCAAATAGAAGCCGGCATAAGTTTGTGTTTTATCTGTAACTATTTGTTGTGTTGTTATAATATTTATTTTGGCACGCTTCTATAAACCCACTGGTCGTAGACACGTTTGTCTGTAATATTTTTATTACAGGATTAATATATCAATTCTCTTTTCCTTCTGTCACTTTAGAACATCTGTGATCATTTTTTTTTTTATTTCGCACTTTTTGGGATGGGAACTAAATTGTACGCCTGTCGACATACGGCGCAGTTTGTTCTCATCCTTTATAATGTCGGATGCTTAATTTTTGAAAACATGTTTTTGAAATTCTACACACTTATAATTCGGATGATTATGAATATGAATAAAGAAGTGAGTTTGTTACATTCGCAGTAATGCGGCCGATGTAGTCGCTGAAGTCGATGGTCCTTCAAATAATAATTCCAATGCAGGGTAATTGATAATGACGCCGCTTAAACGGTTAGAAAATAGACGACCCAAACTATCTTAAATAATATAAATGTCAATAGCGATAATCTTATTAAATTTAACTAAACGAAAAATATTCAAATTAGATTCTCGTTCAATTAAAGTGTGGTTTAGAAACACACTCGTTCAAACACGGATACGCAGACTAGCAGTCACGGTGACAATGATTGATTGACATGTCGGACCATGCAGACTGGAATCCGCAGTGGCGCTCAGAAATATAAGAGAAGGTATCTAGTTTTTGTTTGAAAACAATAATTATGCTGTTCAAAAAAAGAAACGCAACTTTTTTGGTGTTACTTTTATAAAAGATATTCGCTGATTGGACATCAGTCAACCTATCGACTGTGTCCATCTGGTCATTAACCTCTCGTGATTACATGAATTGTACTCACCTCATGATTCGTGGGGTCATGAAAGAGGCCAAGGTCAAAACAACAATTTTGACAATAACTCGTGACAGGTTCATGAGAATCTCGTGAAACTTACTGAACACAAAACTCTCTGACCATATTATTGAATGCCTATAAAAGATTGACGCTACTCGAATAAATTCAGTTGAAAATTCAATGCGCAAGTATGGCTCATCTCACTACAGAACAACGACTCATCATCATTGGACATTTACAGATTGGACAGTCACAAAGTGTAGTGGCCAGACAATTTAATATGGTTAAAGCACCATTAGTCGCCTTTGGGAGCGATTTCAAGAAACTGGCTCAGTGGCAGACCGGCCGCGCAGTGGAAGACCCAGAGTCACAGCTCCTGCCGAAGACCGCTTCATACGGCTGCGTCACCTCAGGAATCGACTTGCATCTGCGTCCTCCACAGTCAAGTCAATGTCAGCAGCTCGTCGAATTTCAGATCAAACGATCAGGAACCGGCATCACGACTCTGGTCTTTGGGCTAGAAGACCCTACAGTGGTCCTGTTCTTACGGACCGGCATCGCCAGAACCGACTGCAGTGGGCGAACCAGCATCGTCAATGGACCGTTGGGAATGACTGGAGACGGGTTTGGTTTAGTGATGAATCATTTTTTGTGCTCCAGCGACACGATAGACGGAGAAGAGATTTCAGCAGAGTCCATGAGCGCTGCTCCCAGAACAGCGTTGATGAGGCTCCTCCACATGGTGGTGGAGGTGTACTGATGTGGGGGGCGATCAACTTCATGGGAAGAAGTGACCTGGTGCAAATTGAAGGACGCCTGAATGCCCAACGATACGTCGCTGAAATTCTTCGTCCGCACGTCCTTCTACTTCTGGCTGCACGAGGGTCGATTTTTCAGCAGGATAACGCTTGACCTCATGTGGCACAACTCACTACCCAGTTCCTCGCTGACAACAACGTCCAGACCATTCCGTGTCCAGCCATGTCATCAGACATGAACCCCATAGAACACTTATGAGATGAAATCAACAGACGTCTCCGCCAGCGAGACGTGGCTCCAGCCAATCTCCGACAGTTATCTCTTGCACTGCGGGAAGAGTGGGCAGCCATCCCACAACAACAGATCCAAAGGCTAATCGGATCCATGTCAAGGAGATGTCGTTCTCTGATAGAGGCCAGAAGAGACCATACACCTTACTGAAACGGAGGCCTCAGTCGCAAAGAATAAAAGTCCAAACCAAATTTAATGAACATCATTTCATTGTTAAAGTCTGAAAGTTTCTTCATGCCAAGATTGAAACATTAATTCCGTAAAATAAAATTTTGGTACAAGTTTGAAATTTGGTGTCCTTTACCACTGCAATAATGTTGCGTTTCTTTTTTTGAACAGTATATTTACGAATTTAATTTGAAACTACTGAATATAGCAGTAGTACGTGGGACAGTTATCTTGTATCCGATTTCAGACTAGACAGTCAGCAAGAATATGATCAAATGTGACGCCTGTCAACGAATCACAATGAGCGTGAAAATTGAAAGTTGCCAGAAGGAATATAAATATCTACGATCTCACAGAGCCATAGGGAACAGACATAGAGAGTAGAGACTATGTAGAGTTTTAGATTAGAAATGCTGAGATTCTGACTTAGAGAGTAGGGGTGAATACTGTGTAGGTCCGTACTGCATCATGCAGATTGTGTGACAGATGTTTAGAAGTTTTATAAATAAGAAATGTCAGCAGGCGTATAATTTTAAGAATAGGATATACAGTGAATAGTTTATATAATAGGAAGGTAGATTCTCAACATGTAAAGATTGAAGAGATTGTGTAATTAATGTTTCATTCTGCCGATAGTGGTTATCGAGTTATAGAGTTTGGGGAGGGCTCTGTAATTTCAGCCCCACTCCGCAGATTGTAGAATTCCTTAAGGGTATCGAGATCGGTTCTAGAGATACAGTATTTGACGAAATGTTAAAATTATAGTTTTATGCCGCAAATACAAGAAGTAATCCATGAGCGGTGATCAAACTATTGGTAAACAAGAAAATAAAACACGTAGATCTTAATGAAGATGCAGATTGCAGATTTATTATTAAGAAATGATGAGAATCTCAAGTAGTTATTACCAAAGTGTTGGTAATATATAAGATTGTGATATTTAAGTAGTTTAGTAGCCTCTCTAGAGACAACCCTGTTTTCATCATTGCTTTAATTGTTGATGTTTTTAATAATGAGATAAGTCAATAATGGGGGTGATCTTCTATTAAAAAGAATGAAACGAAAATAAGTTATGTGAAATAGTTGACGGATCTTTTCTGTGGTGTCGAAAAACATTTGTTCTGTTTCATTGTTGTGACTTATGTAATAAAATAAGACCTTTTGAAAGAAACTTGACTGTCGGCTGTTATTAGCAGGATGAGTTATGACCTACAGAAGCGTATGCTGTACTTCTGCATGTCAACCGCATGGATATAATGTAATACAAGTTGAGAACCAGCTCTCGCCTTGAGGTCAGTCTTCAAGCTTTAGCTAGCTCATTGGTACATGTGTTCGTGTTTAGTCTTCATCGTCAGTATCATCATCACGTCAAGGACAAGAACTAGACACTATAGAACACGTAAGCAAGTATGATTATCATATGGCCAACCGTCCAGAGGGTGCAGCACTGCCACACTGGCAACCCCAATATAATAGAAGTAGAACGAGAATGAAGAACACCTGGATGAGAGAATAGGGGGGCAGATATGAGTGAAGTAGACATGTATAGACCTTGAGCTGACGGCACGTGACAGGAAGACTTGGCACGTGTTTGTTGAAGGCCAATGCTTCTTGAGTAGCTAAATGATGACGACTACTACTGCTGACCAAGACATAATATTCAAACTGAGACCTGGCTACTGGAGATTCTAATAGGATATGCCCAACTGAGACCTGGCTACTGGAGATTCTAATAGGATATGCCCAACTGAGACCTGGCTACTGGAGATTCTAATAGGATATGCCCAACTGAGACCTGGCTACTGGAGATTCTAATAGGATATGCCCAACTGAGACCTGGCTACTGGAGATTCTAATAGGATATGCCCAACTGAGACCTGGCTACTGGAGATTCTAATAGGATATGCCCAACTGAGACCTGGCTACTGGAGATTCTAATAAAATATGCCCAACTGAGACCTGGCTACTGGAGATTCTAATAGGATATGCCCAACTGAGACCTGGCTACTGGAGATTCTAATAGGATATGCCCAACTGAGACCTGGCTACTGGAGTTTCTAATAGGATATGCCCAACTGAGACCTGGCTACTGGAGATTCTAATAGGATATGTCCAACTGAGACCTGGCTACTGGAGATTCTAATAGGATATGCCCAACTGAGACCTGGCTACTGGAGATTCTAATAGGATATGTCCAACTGAGACCTGGCTACTGGAGATTCTAATAGGATATGTCCAACTGAGACCTGGCTACTGGAGATTCTAATAGGATATGCCCAACTGAGACCTGGCTACTGGAGATTCTAATAGGATATGTCCAACTGAGACCTGGCTACTGGAGATTCTAACAGGATATGCCCAACTGAGACCTGGCTACTGGAGATTCTAATAGGATATGTCCAACTGAGACCTGGCTACTGCAGATTCTAATAGGATATGTCCAACTGAGACCTGGCTACTGGAGATTCTAATAGGATATGTCCAACTGAGACCTGGCTACTGGAGATTCTAATAGGATATGTCCAACTGAGACCTGGCTACTGGAGATTCTAATAGGATATGTCCAACTGAGACCTGGCTACTGGAGATTCTAATAGGATATGTCCAACTGAGACCTGGCTACTGGAGATTCTAATAGGATATGTCCAACTGAGACCTGGCTACTGGAGATTCTAATAGGATATGTCCAACTGAGACCTGGCTACTGGAGATTCTAATAGGATATGTCCAACTGAGACCTGGCTACTACAGATTCTAATAGGATATGTCCAACTGAGACCTGGCTACTGGAGATCTTTTCATCACCTGTGAGGATATCATCAAAACGCTGATCTCTGAAGAGATGACATATCTGTGAACCGACAAATACACCTTCCTTGATTTTGGCCTCACTAAGTCTGGAAAATTCATCAGAAGGTATAAAAATCCTGCCCCATTTCGATCCATGGCCTTTACTAAATTCTTCATTAATCCAAGTTTGATGTGGAGAGGAGGGAGCAAGATCTTGTGGTAAAATGTTACCATTATGGAGCAGCACTGCTTTTAAGCTCAACTTGGACGAATCAGTGAACAGTCTCCAATCGTCATCTTTGTAGTTGATGTGCATTGCTGCCATCAGACCGAGTATACCAACGCAAGCAATGAGAGTATCTGTTATTTTGAAATATGGAAGCAAACCTTTTTGCCGAGCACGAAACACAGACACATGCACATTTTCTTGTAGAAGATTCCATTGCTGCAGTCTGGACCTCAACAGCTCTGCTTTATTTGTTGGCAATTCCAGATCTCTCACTAGATCATTCAATTCACTCTGGGTAATTGTATGTGGCTGTACAAACTCTTCAATAGGCACGAAATCAGGATCTCTTGATGTAGATGCTTTCACAGGTGACGGATGTCCACTGGCCTTATTATCCTCTGCATCATCCAGAGTATAAGATTCTGGTGGGTCAGGAACAGGAAGTCCTTCCCCGTGAGGCACTGGTCGCATAGCAGAGGGAATATTCGGATAGGGCACAGGCCGCTTATTCTTCTTAGAAATACCATGTCCTATTGGAGGAGTCATGCAAAAGTAACAATCATTAAGATAGTTTGTCGGTTCCCTCCACACCATTGGAACTGCAAAACGCATCGATCGTCCTTTTCGGTTCAACCAGCAGCGCAGATTCGTTGCACAGGATTGACAACATATATGTGGGGCCCAATACCGGTCCTGGTCACCGATCTCACAACCAAAAAAAAGGCTGTAAGCTTTCTTTAACCCCCCCCCCCCCCCCCCCCCCCCCCCCCCCCTTCCCCCCCCCCTCCCCCCGGATCTTGAAAATTAGAGCTAATTCGCGATTTTTAAAGTTGATATTCGTGATCATCATGTCCAAATTAGTTAAAAATAGCTACTTTTGTCTGGGATACATTTTGGCTGTTGTCCAGTGTTATTTATGTCAGCCATGGTTGTGTGGTCATACTTCTGGAAGACGAGCTTATAATTGTTAAGATAAATCCACACTGCAGTGGTGTAACCATAATAAATTGGTTACTGACAACTTTGATTAATTGTTTTTTTTAATAAAATATTTTTTTCGACATTCAAACCAGGTGGATCACACTGTACATAAGATCCTTTGTTTTATTTAAGATAATTTAGAAAAGACACTTAATAAATCGTTCTTACTTAAGTGGAGCCGGAACACGTCAAGTGACAGGGGAGACAAACAAAACACAAACTGCTGTATCACTTGAGAAAATCCGCTAATTGACATTCTATTTTCAAACAATCTCTGAAGCATCATCCTCTCTCACTGATAAGGACATTGTTGAGCCAGGAACCAATTATTAAAGTGATGAAGTAAGGTCTGATGTTTCCGAAAGTCATAAATGTGATAAGGACATTGTTGAGCCAGGAACCTGTAATGAACTGATGAAATAAAACCTGAACTTTCCGACAGTGGTAATCCAGTAATTCAACCTGTCATTAATAATAGGTCAAATGATCCGGGATTGTGGGTTAACTTAGGAGCAGAAGTTGTTTCATACTGGATTGATCACGGACCAGAAAACTGTTAAAATAAGTCAGGTCCATTTGAATTATCACGTCGGTTATACCAAAATGGTAAACATTGGAATTGTTCAAAAAAGCCTGTTTAACGGAACAAAAGCAATTGGTGAACTGCATGTCCGACACTGGCTACTTTATTCGCTAACGACGAGATCAGTGTACTGCTTCGTTTGTATTCTCTTTTCTAATGCATAGTCAACCAGACTGACAACGTGTTGATATAATGATTGGAACAATTCAGCTATTGTTATTCAACAAAATTAAAATAGCACACTGCACAGATATGTCATGTTGACACTTGGTTTGCTTTTTAATGAATGTATTCATTGCACACGGACAACTTCATCAGTGCTCCGATCTCCACCCTTAGATCACACAAGGAGAATATCAGCACAGTGCACGAACTCCGTTGCACCGGCGAGAATCGCAATCTGTGTAGATAGGAATAATTAATAGGTCAAACATAACTTCGTCGTATAGATTTTAATAACATAATTAAAAAGTGTGCAATACAACTCGCACATGTGCCTTACGCTCTGTAACGATTAAAGCTGCAATAATAAGGCCAGCTAGGAGTAAAGTTTATTGACAATCGGTGGGTATCCGGCTAACAGTTTACCAGCACTACGTGGAGGCCAGTTAGCAGTGGTGGTCCAAGTCAATGCAAAGCCATATACTACTGGATCCACAACCGGGATTGAAACCTGTAACATGACAAGCCAAGTGTATGGTGCTTGTCCAATAAATACCATATGTCCTAATGTGTGTCTATGTCTTCAGTATGTGTATGTGAATGATGTGCTCATATATCTGTTTACATACATGGGTCATAACGTCATCACAACTCATGTCGTACATTATAAGTCATCAGTCATATATAGTCAAAAGGTAAGATAATGTAGACAAAAGTACATGATAGATCATTAGCCACCTAGACACTAGAAAGCCGTACAATACAAACAAAAATCCCTTTTACAAAACTGTGACAAGGCATAAAGAAATCAGATTTCGCAGGTGACCAGTGTTTTTGATTGTCTTCGGTTGTTTCCTTTCTCTCTGTTGAGTAGTTCATCATCAAGTTTTTGTAGTTCTTCAGTTCATCATGGTTTGTAATTCTGTCTTGCCTCTCTGATAATAGACTCTGAGGCTACTAACGGGGAATGATTTGTAATGTTTACAGAACTACAGATGATCTAACTGGGATAAATGTGTAATTTTACAGACCTACAAACGAGCCAACTGGGACATATTTGTAATGTTCAAAGACCTACAGATAAGCGGACTGGGATATATTTGTAATGCTGACAGCGCTATAGACGGGCTAACTGGGATAGATTAGTAATACTAATAGAACTGCAGATGGACTGACTGGAGCAGAATTACAACGCTGTCACATAGGTATTTTGAGATTATTAATATTTGTCATAGTGGTATGAGAAGGATTGTTGAAACCTTTACCTAAAACAATAAATACATGTAGTTTGACAACAAATACGATTTCAAGTAAGCAGAAACTACACATCAAACCCCAACTCCGACAACTGACTACATAGATGACATTTATATAACTACGGGTAGAACAATAAAGCAGACTGATAAAGTTGGATAAAGTTGGATTTTTATTCCCGTTAATGATATCCACCAAAAGATAGATATAAGTGAATGGAAGCAGACATCATCATCATCATCAGTTGATAAGATCTCTATGGTGTTGTTTGCTCCACTGTAGTGTATGGAATGTCAACTTGACCTACGCAGTGGTGTGTAGACATGGTTTGAGTGTATAATGTGAGAATGATGATAAAGGTTCGTGGTGTTGACAAAAAATGTTCTTTTCTCACACTCATGTATGGCTGGAAGTCATCGACACCAACGACTGTGTACCTTTTCTAAAGTTTAATTGGACGTACACACTCGACAGCACAGATAGTGACAAATCACAGGTTGCCATAATACATCATAGTACAGTGGATAAATGGTCTTGCAATGTTACATGGGCACTCATGTAGAATAAGTGTATAATGACTGTCAGTAGCCAAGCACTCAGTATCGCCCATACATATATATCATCTGACTTCACTGACTGAGCACGTCAGCTTATAAACAATATTTCAGATGGCTTCTAAACCTAATCTAGTCTAGCGACGATTCTTCAACATAATGTTCAGCACATATTTTTCCATATAATAATATTGAACCGCTAGCAATGGGTTCTCATGTGTAGCAGTGATCTCTGGACTGATCAAGCGATAATACGGGCATCCCTTTTCTCTTCTTGAAAGTCACTACATGTTTTGGTTCCAAGATGGCTTCACTCGTGAGCTGTCACTCACGTTTGGATACAGATAATGAATCTGTCCTAAAGTTAGTCATTCATAAAACATTTCATTGCTCTGTAGATTTGATCATGAACAATTGACTGCAATCTACAGGATATAGTGCTGCTAGCAATCGAAGTCGTTTTCATCGAGTCAAATATATTCTCTTAGACATTCAAATCGTAACTATCGAAAATGGTGGCTTCGATCGAGAGTTCATAAGAGTATCTTTGATTACCTTGGTATAGGAATTATGAAACTGCCATTCCTTGGCAATACGACTAAACACTGGGGTAAAGCATACACGATAGGTTTAGACAACTATCACCTTCCCCACAAATACTGAGACCACTTTTTCCCCGGCGACAGGCCGACATGGAAAACACACAGTCCCTATCAGGACGAAGCCAAATCACACCACACTCTAGCGACACATCCGCCGAATAGCCTTCGACCTCTCTAGAGACAACAGAACATATAGTTCGACTTAGATATGTAAAGATATACAGATATAAGACAGACTCGTCCTACTCAGACAAACAATACACATAAATTCAGGCCATAGATATTCTGAAGCAAGAACAATCTATTATTACCCAAACAACGAATAAATCGCAGAAAAATGGATTTATCCGCGGAGTTTGATCGAAAGAGCCGACACAACTTTCAAGGGAAGTAACACAATAATGACTTTCCCTTAAGCACTATTTTGCTTTCAAAATATTTGCGAAGATAACAAGAATACCAATGTATAATATTGTAAGATATCAAAGACTGCACGTAACACAGACATTCCACCAAGAACGAACCAAAATCGTGGAACAAGAGAGACAGTTTATCATTGACATATCAAATAAAAAAACACAGTGAAACAATAAACAATCAAAAGGAATAATTACTTATTGCAATTTTAAACACCATACATCAAATCGTCACTGTTAAATTAAAGTCATACATAAATCAGCTGGAGTTAAGGAAGACCACACTATCGGTAGACACAAGAGGAAACGAAAAACACACATGGATCTTAATTTCAGCTAGTAATACTTTTAACGACACGTCGGCACAGTAGCAATAATATATATAGAGGTAAAATCATTACACTTAAAAAAATATAAGTAAATAGATTGAACAAGCAGAAACACTCGAATAAACCTTACGACGTGACGGTCAGACAGGCAGCTAGCGGTCCTTCACAGAAATAGACCTATTCATGGCTAATATAAAAGTCCCATCCCCCCACATAATTAAATAAAAAAGGACAGAAATAACAGTACAACAAAATGTAATAAAAATGCACACAATATACTCCGCTTATAACCGAGATATCACACCTCTTGTCAGGTTTTGACCGGATGTCGAATCTCAGAAATAAGTGAAAAAAACAAAAAACACTTAACCATGTGATACTTTAAGCAGCAGAGACGAGAAGTTAGGGGAAAGCATCCTATTTTCTTCCGAAGGGAAACAATTTAAATATTAACAAAAATCATAATAAATAACATATTTTAATTACATTTTTAATTTTATGAATTCTTTAGACAAAATTATAAAAGGCATAAACAATTCACTTATTTTTATTAGTATAATTTTTATATTGTTAAAATTTGATTGTGTGTTTTATGTTTAGAGTAAAAAAACTTTAAGTAATTTGGAGTTTGATGCACATGTTAAAGTAGTGTACACTTATATGCTCTGCCACTTTCAATGGTACTGTTTCTTTTTTATTGAATCCGGTTGCACACGTAGATGTGAGCGCCGAAAAGTTTCATCGACGCCAAATAGCGCACTTCCACAATCTTTTAAACACATTTTCTTAGTATTTTCTCTTCTACCACGGGGCTGACGTGACTAAGAAGTATGGCGTCCGCCTCTAATTATAAAGGTATAGGGTTCGGTTCCCAGTCTATGGTGTGCCTACCACATGGAGATACGAAAAGCATCTCACATGGTTACACATAATATTTAGTAAATAACTATAGGATGGGCCAAACGTCTGGAAAAAAGGCAATTTGCCTTATCTAAAATTATTCGCCTTTCTAACTTATGTAATAATTGTTGTCTGTGCCAATATGGATTCGACATTTGCAGCAGATTAACGCACACAGATTGTTCTATTGTACACAAGACAGGGATCCTCACAAAGACAAGTAGCAGCCGTTTCTCTGTGAATCCATACTTTTGGGACACTATGTAAATAATTCAACTAAACTATTCCAAAAGTAGGAGTGTTAGTGAGAAACAAAGTTGTGGAATGGAAGAGGTAATTAATTCAACTAAAATATTCCAAAAGTAGTAGTGTTAGTGAGAAACAAAGTTGTGGAATGGAGAGAGAACGACGAGTTCTTATTCTAATCCGAAGCAACGAAAACAAAATGGAGTCTAAAAATGATAAGTGAAAACTCTTTCAGAAACTGTACCAAGAATAAAACTGTTGGTTGACAAGACAAAGAATCAAGGGGTATAACTCATTCTTTTAAATGTATTGTGATACATTTTTAAAAAATTAGTATACTAAAAAACGTTGTTATGTACCAAATAATGTTTTCTTTATGACGTCATTAATTAACCTGTTTGTGACGTTAGTCCTATTTATTCGTTCCATTTGTTTCTGCCCACCATCACATAGTTAAATAAATTATTCACTAAATGACCTAGAATATAGTCAACATTATTGTATCATGGACACCCAACAGATAGATATTCCCACACTACTAATTTTCTTCATGAAAGTGTGTAACCAGTAAAGATAGAGGGCTGAACTTTTCAAACATACAAAACAAAATCATCACAGGCAGTAATTAAAATGTACGAGTTTTGCACTAAAAAGCCAAACATAATTTTTCAATGAGTGTATAGCATGCAGTCAAAAAATGTAACATAATATAGAAAAAATATAGACATTCATTCATTTGTGTATGAAAATGCTGTCTATGGGGAAAGCGAGATAATCCATGTTTGATTCACACTTTTGATTATAGGAGTAATCGTTCTTGATATTGATCCGGCGCACGGATATTGCTCTTATATTTGTACTTATTTTTAGGGCCAGAAAATAGATTAATTTGCTTATTATGTTTATGGCCTGAATTCATATGTATTACATATTATTAGTACAAGTAGAATCAGTCCTATATTGTATATTTTGGATGGGTAGGCGGGACTAGATTCTTATTATTCCGCTCTAGCGGAAGTATGAGTTGTCTTGACAAGTCGTGATGAGTTCCGATGTACCGTGATAATGGCGGGTACGCACTTTCCAAAGGGCTGGTAGATTCTTAAGGAAATATGATTCATGAAGTGGTTTTCTTCTAAAGGAGATGGTATCTCTACTATAGTTTATGTTAGAGATTCTCCTAAGGTACGGTACAATGTATAATTCGGACTCCATGTATTGCCAGACCCTATTTTGATGATCTCATGTCGATTCGACCTAGATGGAACATTTTGCTTCGTATCGCTAGGGTCGTGTTTTGTATCGACGAAGATGACAGACTTTCCTACAGCGGTTATGGCTACGTGAATTAACCTGATCACCGTAGAGCTGTATGGAAACATTTATGAAATCATTTATATAAGTTAGTTGCTTATCCTTTACAGGACGTGGCAATCAACCCCAGCTTTTATTGGCTGTTTGTGATTTTTCTAGGCAATTTTTACGTTCAGTAGTTTGCCATTGCTTTCTGAACGGTACGGCGCTTATACCATTGTTAAAAATCCACACAAAGCGATCTGCCACCAAACCGCCTGCAGCAGGTTTCGAACCTGGTATATCTGGATTATGAAACTGCGTTCATATCCATTAGGCCACAGACGCCGACTAATCATTTATATACCCATTATAAATTAACTCTGGCTTATATTCTCCTTCCTATGAATGAGTGAACGACAACTCAGGGAGGCGGCCATGTTAGATTTCGGTCATCATATGTTTTGATCACTGCCAAGAGAACAGATTATTTATCCTATTATCGGACAGTGACAGGGAGATCTCAATCTTGCTAGAAACAAGGTAAATAACTAAAGTTACAAAACTATGGACGTCAAGTAACTTTAGTTATTTACCGATCTGCCTTCACTGACGCGTTTAGTCAGATAGGGGGATGCGGCCATAATGTATCATGACATTGAACTTTTGATGTACTGCCCATTATTTCTGAATGTGTCATGATTTCAGATCTGCTATGTATACCTACAAATTGATATGTCAACATACCATGATGTACTCGTATGTCCCAGTGTGTACGTCTGAATAAATTGAGTAAACAAAGATTCCAGCAGTCTGCATTGGTGCCTTGTAGACACAAGTGTATGAGTGGTTATATTGGTCAGCACACGAACAGTACACCATTCGCGGTAATCACACTCTACACTTCTACTTCATACATACACCATCCTGCGTCGGTTGAAGTGACCAAGTTTAGGGCCTGCTTCCCCTGGAGCCTTTGCCTTCCCTAACTCAGGACTAGGGTGAGTTACCCATTTACAGCTGGGTAGACTGGAGCATGCCTGATCTCAACAACACACCACTCTTCCTTACAGAGCATACAGACTGACACTTTACAGAGTGGAAAGAAGAAAAAAAACTTTACAGTGGCGAGCCAGATTCCTGGGTCCAGCTTACGCAGTTTTGTGTTGAGAATCACAGTTTACAGCTAAAAGAACATTTGTTTGACCACATCAACACCAGTAGGACAGCTATACAGTCGATGTCAGCTTGACCTGTATTACCGATAGGATGCTGTATCTAGGTCAGCGCTTGTTGACAGTTTTTTTCGCTGTACAGACAGTATTACACAGGACAGTGGTATCAAGTGTAGAAAATATCTGGAGCAGTATTGTTGACATTTCTCAACGTACAGAAGAATCACAGTGTTGTTGAACATAAAGTGCATAGTTCATCGTTGGATCTTCATATGCTCAACAGAGAAAAATTGAACTGTGTAATAGTTTAGAATTAAATCTATTACTCAATAAAGTGGCAAGTTATTATTATTTAAATAAACTGTGCCTGCTTTACAACACTATACCTGCAACACATTCCATTCATGATATAAATTATATTGTATGCTATATGCTATTTATGTTTACATGTTATTTGTTATGTAGTAAATTAGTTTATGTTCTGTGTGACTAGTACAAGGTATGCCGAGTGACATTGGTCTGGTACTAGTATTCTATAGGTACACATTTTCTTAATTGGAAATTTGTTAGCAACAATTTGCTGCTATTTCTGTTAGTTGTGATGAGGTGTTATTTTCTTCGTTGTTTTTGTTAATAATTTTGTGTTCCTTAGTTTTGTTTGATTTGTTTGCATTTGTTGGTCTAATCTTTTCTATTTTTGATTTCTTTACACCCTTATGTTTATACACTGTGGCGTTATTTGTCTTGTTATCTTATTGCAGTTATCATCACGGATTCTGTGATCATTTTTTTTCATTTCTCCTATTTAATTTAATTTGATCTCTGCAAATGTTTTCAGATTGTCTTTTCTTGTTTGTCCTTTGTAATGTCTTTAGTTGACATATGACACAGGAGTTATAGTGGTATACACTGATAGTATAGTACAGATCAGTACTTTATGATTATTTTCCACAGGTACCCAAGTGATCTTTGATTACATTGAGGTATACAAGACCTTTGTAAGGCTTGTCTCCTCCAGTATTTGAGATACAGTTATTGTTGTCCACAGGTACTCAAGTTATCATTGGTTATTATAAACCATACAAGTTTGGACTAAGACTAAGTCTATGGTATAGACTTGTCTCCCATTAAAGTGAAAGAGGGTAATTTATTTACTTTTTCAGGTTTCTGATTTAAGAAGACAATATGTCTACATTAGATTATTTTATTGCACAAGGAAAATCTCTTGATAAGACTGGAAAAGACTTAGAACAATGGGCTGTTGCTCAATATGACAAAGCATTAGCTGCAGAAGAGAAAAAAATTGCTGCTGCTGCTGAAGAGAGAAAAGCTGCTGCTGAGGAAAAAAAAAAGCTGCGGCTGAGGAGAGAAAACTTCAAATAGAAGAAAAAAAAGCTGCTGCAGAAGAAAGGAAAGCTCTAGCTGAAGAAAAAAGATTAGAAAAAGAAGCTGATACTGCTGCTGAACTTAAGAAATTGCAGATGCAAGTGGAGGAAAGGAGATTTGATGCAGAACAGAAGAAATTAGAAGCTGATGCAGAACAGAAAAAATTAGAAGCTGCTGCACAACAGAAAAAATTAGAAGTTGCTGCTGCTGCAGAACAGAAAAAATTAGAAGCTGCTGCAGAACAGAAAAAATTAGAAGTTGCTGCTGCTGCAGAACAGAAAAAATTAGAAGCTGCTGCAGAACAGAGAAGATTAGATAGAGAAGCTGAAGAGAGAAAAGCAATAAGAGAACATGAGTTTGAATTAGAGAAATTAAAATTGACATGTATGAGTAATGTTAATCAGGCATCTGGTGGTAATGGTAAACCCTTTGTGTACAAGGTCAAGGTACCAGCGTTTAACCCTACCAGTGATGACATAACATTTTGGCTTTCTAGATTTGAACGGGCTTGTCGATCTCATAATGTTGACAAATCACAGTATGTGAATCAGGTGTCTGAAAATCTAAAAGGGGAGTCTCTGAGTAAGTTATATTTTGTTGAAGAGGCCGACAAAGATAATTATGATGCTGTTAGGGCAGCTTTGATAAAGAGATATCAGCTGTCTGAGGAAGGTTATCGTCTTTTGTTTAAAACAATGAGACCTGAGGTAGGTGTAGAATTCTCAGAATTCATCTCAAAAGCACGAATTACACTTTCACGATGGATTGAATTATCCAAAACAGAGAAAACATTTGATGGTCTTACGGATTTATTGCTAAGAGACAAGGTCATGTCTTCTGTAAATAAATCATTCCTAGAGTTCTTACATGAGCGTAAACCTAGTACATTAAAGCAAATGGAAGAATATTGTGACCAGTATGCCACGGCACACCCTGACATGATTCTTAGTAACTCTAACATTAAAGAGAGTATGCCAGTTGCTTCGGCAACAGAATATAATCAGAATTACTCACACAAATTCCAAGGAGCTAAAAATAAATTTGATAAAAAGTTAATTGGAATAAATATCAAAACCAAGATAACCACTCAAATCAGGGTTCTTCTTTGAAGAACTGGAATCGGGCTGATAGTCCTCGACACGCGAGGGGTACCCATAATTTTAGAAATTCTCGGAAAGGGAGTAGCTATAGGAACTACCCAAGTGCTTCATGGAGACAAAAAAACCAATATTACAGGGATACTCAATATAACGAGCATGATGATTATGATCATGAATATTATGATTCAAACCCAAATAGGGGTTATAACAGAGGCAATAATAATTATAGAGACAATTATAACCGAGGTAGATCACAACACAAAAGACATGGTAAATCTTATTACCAGGCTAACTCTGCACAACAGGAGTTCCACGACACCGATAATCAGAATAATGATAAAAAAGACTCCAACAGTGTAGCAAATTCCGCTTTCGATTTTGCTAGAGCATCTGAGTGTTTGCAATGCAAAACATTATTCGATCCAACCAAAGTTTCTACTTTAAGCTGCGGTCACCCGCTTCCCGCTCTCCATGCGTCAATTGCGCATAATGGAAGGGGTGCTCTTGTCTTTAATAGGGGCCTAATAGATGGTACTCCGGTATCAATTCTTTTCGATTCGGGGTGCACTACCATTGGAGTGAGGCAATCACTCGTAAATCCTTCTCGAGCTACAGGCAGTATAGTCAAATGTGTAACATTTGGTGGCACATTGGAGAAGTACTCCACTGCCATTATCAATATTGCTACGCCTTTCTTTACAGGAGAGGTGCAAGCATGTCTCTTGCCGAATCCGATCGCTGATCTTATCATCGGTCGCATTCATGGAGTGAAAGAATGCACTCCACAGCAAATTTCTAATTGGGAAAATGTTAATATGCAATCTGCTAATGCAGTAATCACTAGGGTTCAAGCTCTTAATATGCCACAATCTTCACATTCTGAAGGTAATGATGCGCAGATCCAAGATGATCCCTTGGAGATTTCCCACGATTCCTTTATCAAACAGCAGGAAGATGATCCTACTCTAAAGAAATTCTTTACTCTGGCAACAAAAGGTGATCCTAATAAGGATACAAATCGTAAATCTTGGATTACGATCAAGAATGGCGTACTTGTACGTATGGTACAAGACTCCGCTAAGTCCATTCATTCTCAAATCCTTGTGCCTAAAAATATGAGAGTTAAAATCTTACAGCACGCTCATGATTCGCAGTGTGCTGGACATATGGGTTTTTCCCGTACTAAAGCTAGAGTTCTTCAATCTTTCTTTTGGCCTGCTGTGAATAAGGACATACGAATCTATTGTCGATCTTGTAAAGTATGTCAAGAGATTAAATCCAGAGGTCCACGCCATGATGCACCTATTCAGGCTGCAGACATTCCCATTCGGCCATTTCAAAAAATGGCGATAGACATCATTGGTCCATTTAAGATAAAGTCTGCTAGAGGACACCAATTTATTTTGACGTGTGTTGATATGTACACACGTTGGCCGGAGGCTGTTCCTCTAAAGAGCATAACTACTGCTGATGTCGCAGATGCTCTTTGGTTAATATTTTCTCGTCTGGGGTTTCCAGCAGAAATATTATCCGACCATGGTACCCAACTCATATCGGATACCATGTCTCAAGTAATGTCGACTCTGAAGATAGAGAGATCGCTGAGTAGTATTTATCATCCTATGTCCAATGGGATGGTGGAACGTTTGAATAGAACTCTGAAAAACCTACTAGGCAAGATAACAGAAGATCATCCTCAGGATTGGGATAGGGTTTTACCCGCGGCTCTCTTTGCATATAGAGAGGTCGCCAACGAACATACAGGATTTTCTCCCTTTGAACTTGTCTTTGGCGCGAAACCGCGAGTCCTATGTCCTTACTTCATGATCTTATAACTGCTGATAATATTGTCGATGACACAAAATCCTCTTATGAATATGTCATCGCACTTAGACACAAGATTATTGAAGCATGCAAGTTGGCAACTGCTTCTTCTGAATTTGCGAAACAGAAGGCAAGGGAATTTGCCAATAAAAAGAGATGTTTGCGACAACTTTGTCCAGGTGACAAAGCATTTGTCTTGCTACCTTGTAGGGAAAAATAGACTTCTCATTTCTTGGAAAGGTCCGTACGATATAATATCAAAAGTTTCCGATGTTGACTATATCGTCGATATTGACGGGAAGCGTAAAACCTTCCACATCAACATGCTCACGGAATTCCATGAACGTCCTGATTATTTACAACCTGTTTTCCGGCAACGGACGATTTTCCAGTCCAACATGGACAGTACTCATCTCTGTCAGTAATACAGGATGAGGAAACGAGTTTCTCGGATGTAAATTTACCTTTTCCACTGATTCCTCTTCACTCTATGAATCATGGAAAGATGTTGCAATTTCTCCAGAATTATCTCCAGGAGAGCAGAAACAAGTTTCTACTATGTTAGAACAATTTCAGGATGTCCTTACTGACATTCCTGGTCAAACTGATGTCATTCAACATGACATTATTCTTACTGACCATAGTCCTATAAGAGTCAGACCGTATCCTATCCCGATACATTTTCAAGCACAGGTAGAGAAAGAGTTAGATGAGATGATAGAGTTAAAAGTTATTGAACCATCCACATCAGCATATTCTTCGCCGATGGTTATAGTACGAAAAAAAGACAATAACATACGTCTTTGCGTGGATTATCGCAAATTGAACCAAGTGACTAAATTTGATGCTGAACCGATGCCTTTGCTAGAAGAGCTACTTACGAAACTATCGAATTCTCACTTCTTTACTAAACTCGATTTGTCTAAGGGATATTGGCAAGTTCCACTATCCGAACACGCCAAACCGTTTACTGCTTTTTTCGACGCCTAGGGGTCTATTCCAATGGAATTTCATGCCTTTCGGTCTTATGAACGCCCCTGCAACATTTGTACGCATGATGCGTCGAATCCTATCTCATCGCTCAGATGTCATTGCGTATCTTGATGACATCTGTCTTTTCAGTGATACTTGGAACGATCACTATAATGGTATAAATGAACTATTGTCTATCTTACGCGAGCATAACCTGACAGCGAAACCATCGAAAGCATGTATTGGTTTTAGCGAAATATCTTTCTTAGGACACCGTGTTGGTCATGGGTTCCTAAAAACAGAAGACCATAATACAAGTAAGATACTTAACATTTCTATTCCTAAGACTAAAAAGCAAGTGCGAAGTCTCTTAGGTCTAATACAATTTTATGGACGATTCATTCCGAATCTTTCCTCCATTATGTCACCTCTTTCTTCCTTGCTAAAAAAAGGGTCTCCTAATGTAGTCCATTGGACTCAAGAATGTCAATCCTCTTTGGATAAGGTTAAAACTATGTTTTCTACTTCACCTATCCTAGTATTGCCTTCTAAGGATAAGACATTTATTCTTCGTAGTGACGCTTCATCCACCGGGATTGGAGCGGCACTAATGCAAGAGTACTCTGCATCCTGTGATGTATATTTCTCGGAAATTAAATGCCGCAGAGAAGAATTACTCGGTCCTAGACCGTGAATTATTGGCTATGGTTTGGTCGATCCTTAAACTGCAAAGATTTCTTCTGGGCGCGCATTTCATTGTGGAAACTGACCAGAAAGCTCTTACGGCTATTCAGAGTAAAAATCTGAAGAGCGCGAGATCAACGCGATACGCGATTGCTCTACAGCCATTTCATTTTTCGGTGCGAGCTATCCGTGGGTCAGAAAATGTGATGGCAGATATTTTGTCTAGATGCCCACATGATTCATAACTGTTATACAACTTTGATACAGTTGTTTCTATGTTGAAATGTGTACACATATGTAATATATCATATATTGATTGTAACACTACTTAGCGGTTCATTGATATTTATTCACCGCTGATCTTTCAATGTTTTTCGTCTTTGATGATCATGATGTTAAGATATCTTAGATGAAATTTATGTATAAACTAATGTGGAAATTGTGTCATTGCTAATATTGTAGTATGCGTTGGTGACACCTCTCTGGAAATATTTATACTTAGAGAAGTACTTTCTCTAAGGTCATAAAACTTATGCTTATCATCTGCGCATTGTATTGGTGCGTTGTGAGCCTATTGTATGTTGCTCCTAGATGTATTTAAAAAAAAATGTATCATTTTTTTTCCCGAGGGGTGTGGTAATCTGTTGCGTGCATATTTTGACGCACATATTACAAAAATCGATATGGCTATTTAATATAGAAAAAATATAGACATTCATTCATTTGTGTATGAAAATGCTGTCTATGGGGAAAGCGAGATAATCCATGTTTGATTCACACTTTTGATTATAGGAGTAATCGTTCTTGATATTGATCCGGCGCACGGATATTGCTCTTATATTTGTACTTATTTTTAGGGCCAGAAAATAGATTAATTTGCTTATTATGTTTATGGCCTGAATTCATATGTATTACATATTATTAGTACAAGTAGAATCAGTCCTATATTGTATATTTTGGATGGGTAGGCGGGACTAGATTCTTATTATTCCGCTCTAGCGGAAGTATGAGTTGTCTTGACAAGTCGTGATGAGTTCCGATGTACCGTGATAATGGCGGGTACGCACTTTCCAAAGGGCTGGTAGATTCTTAAGAAAATATGATTCATGAAGTGGTTTTCTTCTAAAGGAGATGGTATCTCTACTATAGTTTATGTTAGAGATTCTCCTAAGGTACGGTACAATGTATAATTCGGACTCCATGTATTGCCAGACCCTATTTTGATGATCTCATGTCGATTCGACCTAGATGGAACATTTTGCTTCGTATCGCTAGGATCGTGTTTTGTATCGACGAAGATGACAGACTTTCCTACAGCGGTTATGGCTACGTGAATTAACCTGATCACCGTAGAGCTGTATGGAAACATTTATGAAATCATTTATATACCCATTATAAATTAACTCTGGCTTATATTCTCCTTCCTATGAATGAGTGAACGACAACTCAGGGAGGCGGCCATGTTAGATTTCGGTCATCATATGTTTTGATCACTGCCAAGAGAACAGATTATTTATCCTATTATCGGACAGTGACAGGGAGATCTCAATCTTGCTAAAACCCCCCCCCCCCCCCCTCCCCTTCGTGGTTTCATGATATATACTACAAAACTATGGACGTCAAGTAACTTTAGTTATTTACCGATCTGCCTTCACTGACGCGTTTAGTCAGATAGGGGATGCGGCCATAATGTATCATGACATTGAACTTTTGATGTACTGCCCATTATTTCTGAATGTGTCATGACTTCAGATCTGCTATGTATACCTACAAATTGATATGTCAACATACCATGATGTACTCGTATGTCCCAGTGTGTACGTCTGAATAAATTGAGTAAACAAAGATTTCAGCAGTCTGCATTGGTGCCTTGTAGACACAAGTGTATGAGTGGTTATATTGGTCAGCACATGAACAGTACACCATTCGCGGTAATCACACTCTACACTTCTACTCCATACATACACCATCCTGCGTCGGTTGAAGTGACCAAGTTTAGGGCCTGCTTCCCCTGGATCCTTTGCCTTCCCTAACTCAGGACTAGGGTGAGTTACCCATTTACAGCTGGGTAGACTGGAGCATGCCTGATCTCAACAACACACCACTCTTCCTTACAGAGCATACAGACTGACACTTTACAGAGTGGGAAATAAAGAAGAAAGAACCTTTTACAATAAGCTATCATGTTCATCCATATTTCGTTTTACTCAAACGACTTGCAGCTTTCTTTCCATATATGTCCTTCTACATTCCGTTCATCCTACGATTTGCTAGGCTTAGCAGACGTGACAAATAGTCTTATCAGTTCACGTGTTGACACACTAGCATTCAATTATCTTAGCAAATACTGCATGCCTTGCACTGTCATCGACACCTAAACATACATTATTTCCTCCTGGAAGCAAAGGTAAAAGAATTATCACTTTTCATCCATTCTGTTTTGTTATAGTTCTATTCGAACGAGGGCACCGTTAACACACAACAAATGTTCGCTACGCGTCCAAATTTCCTGTGTATATTACGTCTCCGCTGGTGCCGTAGCTCGCAGCATTTGATTGATCAATACAATTTTACTGCGAGCATCGATCCTAAAGGTAATGGTACCAAATGTTCCTACAATTATAAATTGCTTTTTTTTCCATTTCAATTTGCGTGAGGAGTAATTTTGTTTTTGTCTGTTGAAAACTGTAAAGCTAGCTACAACGACAAATTGCTTTTCCTCGTTGGAAATGTAGAAGCAGATTTGTCCATGCTGAAGTGTGCCCAGCCCTTAATGACCAGGTGCTATGGGACAAGTCATGTTACTTGTATAATCTGTCATACCAGTCACGTGGTCCATTTATTGTGGATAATTCATAACATTTTCTCCACGCAACTCATAATTTGTATTTTCGTAGTGGTATTCTCATTTGTTTTTGTGTTTGTTATAACCAGTGTCATTAGTATGGTTTGGCCATGTCTGCAGAGTGAGAGAAGATTGGATAACACAAAAAGCATGGGAAACAAAGAGCTAGGGATCCAGACCTCTAGGACGACCCAGACCCTTAAAAGGACAACATTAGACAATCTTTGAAGGACGGAGGAGTAGAATGGAACCAGACCAGGAGGAAGACAGACGATAGGATAAGATTGCGCTCTCTTCCAAGTCTCTACACCTTACGATAGAAGAGGAACGACTAAGTAAGTCATGTCTTGTATTTATGTTGTTTCATTTATTCTATTCTTCTTGTGTAGGGATTTTTTTTTTTACTGTCACGTTTGTTAATCACTATGGTGTGTTTAGTAATAGTCGACATCTGCGCACTGTAATTCCCCTTAAATTATTTATAGCTTCATTGTGTCTTACTTCTCGTATCACAAAAAGTGTTCATTGGATGCACATGTCGGCGTCTTGAACAATTATCTCCTTGTTACACTCTCACCTCCAATTACAACTAGAAAACTAACTATAACTAATTACTAAGAATGTAACCAGCAATAATAAAACCAACAAATGGAGAGTGGGATTGAAATCAGAATTGAACATGACAGTGGGCAGGGAGATAACCTCGACAGCTGGCACAGACCAGAAGGGATCGGCACGGGATAACTGGAGAACAATGTTACATATGATGAGATAGGATGAAGGTTATGACAATCGACACAATAAAAGCAGAAAACAAAAGCTGTCCCACTGACTACCAATATTCGTACATCGCTATATAATTATTGTAGTATACTATATGATCTGAGATGTCAACGACTAAAATCCCACATGGTAAACTACGGAGGTCCGATATGGCTCGCTAGAATAGCAAAGATGTCTGATGACCTAAGATATATTTGATAAGTACACATGTAGGAATGACATAAATATGCGTTTGTTTAAATAGACAACATCATACCAGAAATGACGGCTGGAGTCACTTCTTGAAAGGCACAATAACTTAAAAAATAACACCAACCAAAGTGAAAAGAAACAACCTGGAGGAATAATACAGAACAATGCATACATGTGGCTGGGAACCTCATCTTGTACCATTAATTGTTACAGAAACCACACATGCTTTAGTGTAGGCTGTCTACAAGGTGGACCAGCTGTATTGGTGGATCTATGCTTAAGTGTAGAATATCTCTGTTATAAGTATTTAAAATGACTGGTGTATTTCACTCAAAATGACTATATCAACAATACCTTTGTATATTTACAGATAAAAAAAATTTAATAGTCAATTATTGATAACAAGTGTAAAATAAATAAAGGTGCGTTGAATTTAGAGAGTCTTTAAAATATTTTCATAGGTAATGGTCTGATTTGAAAATGGTCTTTCTGATTTAAAAATAGAGTGTTCACTTGGCAGATTTGAATGGGTACTTAGCTGTCAGTAAAATTGTCGGTTGGTTTCTGCTCCATCCGATGCTTGTTCTTTGCAGGTTATGGACTGGTTCACACTCGTCACTTGTCAAGTCTGGTGGCTGAAACATGTTCCTCGAGTATCGTGAAGTAATTGTGAAGAAGGTCCAGCGTATGTTAAAACATTCTAAGTGTAATAATTACAGTTTCAAACCAATGTAAATGTCTATGTAAACATATTCTATTTAAAATTAATGAAAGTATCTAAGCTTTTCAATCGGTGTAAATGTAATGAAAACCTATATTCAATTTATATTCTGAACACTTTTTAATCAGTGGAAATGTAAATGCAAACATATTCTGTCTGTGCTTTTAACCTTTCATTTAAATGCAAAGTAAATATAAAGCTATTCAATTTAAATGTAAAGAAAGTTTTCTCTCGAGGGATTACGTTTAATTCTCATGGAAGGTAAATTCTGAGTTAAATGGGATGGTGGAATAGAAAGATGGGAGGAGGGGGGGGGCACATAGGTATGTGTCTGAAAATGCAATACCCAGGAAAGCGTTTCGTTTCTGTTCTTTTACCAGTTGTTGGTGGTACCAGGAGGGTACTAATCGCTGGAACAAAGTGAGGGTAGAAGTGGACTGACGTAGAAACGACGGACCAGCTTGGCAGATACTCCTTGACATGTCTGGGTGCGCCTTTAATCTTGACCAGAGACGCGAGAACTCCAGTGACCTATCTGTACAGAACCAACCCATCAGCGGGAGCAGAACAAACCATAAGAAGTTAAGTAGCTCTATAAGCTACCAAGTCTTCTTCTTTAATCCTTAGCCGTCGACCGTCAAAGCAGTTAGTGGCCATCACGCCTGGTGGAGTCTTGTAGGGCAACAACAAATTGATTTCACTTTGCTCGGTCGGTGGCCATCCTTCGTACAGTGCCCCAACTCTGGCTTATTCTTTGCATCTCAGCCTCCACAGTCCTCAGCTAAGTTGTTTTTGGTCGGCCTCTCTTTCGTTTTCCTTCAGGGGTCCATAGCATAGCTGTTCTTGTGATGGCATCGGGGTCTCTTCTGCGGGCATGACCAACCCAGCTCCAGAGTCTGCTAGCTATGATGGTGTGCATGTCCTCTTGCTTGCTCCGAGTAAGCAGATCATGGTTGGTGATAATATTCGGCCAAAAGATTCCGTTAATTTTTCTAAGGCATGTTGTGCGAAAAGAAGACAATTTCGACATTTCCTTCTCTGTAACTCTCCAGCATTCCACACCATAGAGAAGCACAGAAAGCACACAGCTCTGATCTAATCTTAATTTTGTGCTAGTGTTGTACTGAGAGGACTTCCAGATGTTGTTTAGCCTAAAAAAGGCTGTTCTTGCTTTGTTCATTCTGTTGGTGATGTCTTTGCTTGCTCCGCAGTCTGGTGTTACTATGCATCCTAGATATGTGAAGGTGTCTGTGTGTTCCAGTTGCTGATTCCTTACTGATATGGGCTCATGGATGCTCACATTGAGCGTCATGACCTCTGACCTCTTTAAATTGATGTTCAAGCCCACCTGCTGGCTATGCGTATTACGTCTATCCGTTTTTTTTCTGGATGTGTTGATGTAAATGTGCTAGTAGTGCAATAACATCTGCATATTCCAGATCTTCCAATGTAGAAAATGTAGTCCATCTTATTCCTCTTGGTCTGCCCTCTGTTGTCTTGCGTATCACCAGTCTTTGACTATTAAAAATAGAGGGGTTGATAAGGGGCAACCCTGTCGTACTCCTGTCTTCACCTCAAAGGTTAAGTTGCTTTACCCAAAGCTACAGGTAAAGGTGGTATAGATGCTTTTTAGAATTCCATACGCCCTCCGTATTTTCCCTAAACTGTACATATGTATACTTTCAAAAGCCTTTTCAAAATTAACACAATTAATGTACAGCTGTCTTTACTATTCTGAGCACTGCTCTATAATGTTCCTGAGGGTAAATATGTGGTGAAGTGGGATGTTATAAATATTTATAGGGGACTTAGTGTACTGACTGAGATCAGCTGTGAAGGTATCTATATCTAATAAGAGAAGTGTATTATAGATAACCTTACTTGCTGCCACATATCTATATATCTCAGTCAGAATTATTCTGGAATAGTGTGATGACTACGTTATGTGTCTAGGGTATGTATATGATGAAGTGTAAGTCACAACAACAGACAGATAAACAATTTAATTTAATCCACTACTCTTGACAACACTGTGACACTCACATACATATAACACTCTATGAGAATATCTTAAGGAGTCACTGATAACTTTTCAAATAACAATATGTATTCATGGTTATCATAAAGGTATATGTGTCCTGATTCAAATACAAAGGAACCAGGAATCACAATCAATTTTAATTACAAGTATATGTACAGACTTTATCAATATGAATATTGTAGTGACATATATTATTAAAATATCCTATGTGTGTCAGTTGTGTAGTGGTAATATGAGGTAATACTGGTTTTGTTTTGTTCAAGCTCTGTTGGTATTTGTCATCATGACTTCAATAGTTTGTCTTTTGGGACTAGTATTGGCGATGTTCTCAGTTCCTGATATTAAGACAATTAAATTCCCCTCTGAATGTTATTTTTACAAAGTCATTTCAAGATGAGGGGACATAATGTTGAGCTCAGCTGGCCAAATCAGCTTATCTTGCGTGATGGCGGCAGGGAAGGTCTCCTCTGCTCGAATTCTCCTCTGGGCTCTGGAGACACCTCACTGATAGCTAAATGGACCAAGGAGTATGCTGTCCGACTCTGGATTCAGCAAAGCTCTGACCAGGTGCTGCTCAATACCATCAAGACCACGGTCCCTGTAAACAAGAAGGATGTACCTTCTACTTCATAACTAATTTATACTTTCTTTTTACACTGAGCACAATACATCACAAACATTGAGTTCAGAGCGTTAGGCCAACTGTCAGCTTCCAATGAAATACTTTATACCAGCATTACCCTCCTTAATGGTCACTACGCCTCTGCACTTCCAGCATTATTTCTGTCTAATCAATCATCCAGGTGTCAGTGTACTATTTGGCCATTCCATGCCGTTTTACTTCCCTCCGACACCCTCTGTTCAGGCTGGAGCATTATAGGCTTTATCTCCTGTTTGCCACTGAACTACACATATATATACAGGCATAAATTAACAATTTACATTCAATTTTCATTAAAAGATACTGAATGGTTCAAGCTTACCACAATTTCATGGAAATAAACACAGATACGTTGATTAGCAATGAATTCTGGCACAATTACTGGCACAAATTCCCATCTGCTTATGTTCCAGGCTTTTATTTAACACAAATATGAGCTGGCTTCAACGCACTGTTGCTTTATCAAGATTATTTGCACTAGTGGTCTCGAACTAACGCTCCTAAGTGAGTATATCAGCGAGTCTAGCCAATGAGGCCACGTTTCGACAAGTGTTTGAAAAAATGTTACCTTTTCACGTCTCCCCTAACAACGAAAGATAGTATTTATAGCCCGACCAATCGTGGTTAGTCTTTCATTTGTTGCGCTCCAATCAATTTGGAGTTTACATGGTAGGCTAATTCTGTAACGTAAGATTTTTTTTCAAACACGTTATAAAAAAATTTTATGAGCAGAAATGATTCCATGCTGTCAGGCATCCCCACTATTTTATTTTGGGTATAATTTATTAATTCCTGGACTATTTGCGTAACGTTTTACATATTCTTTGTCAGCAAGCCCTAAGGAACCCAAATATACAAATTTAAAAGAGCTACGTGGCTGCGTTCAAAATATGTATTTTCTACCTCCTGTTTCGAAGATGTGCTGTCTGGGTACTGTTATGTTTTCAACCGTAAACCCATCTAATGTTATCTTTTCTAATAAGAGTTTTTCAGGATTTATAAACCTAACTCTGGGATGGGTAATGTATTTTATCACTGTCCGTCTGAAAAAAAAATTAGTGCATGTAGTCTTACACGCGTGATGGCAGCATTTGTGTATCGCGCGAAGCGTGTTTAGTGTTCGGCTTTCTGCCTCTCCCTTCTCGCTATCCTTTAGTCCATCTGTCTTTTGATCTTGGTAACATAGTGTAGAAAAAGACATGAATGGAATTTAAAATTTAGGTCAACCTGCATATTTCAAGGTTTTTCTTAGAAAGGCAGCACATTTTATTGTGTGTTTGGGAAACGCGTGTATGTTGCAGAAGGCCTTTAATATCAACGTGAAACGTTACAATTTGCATACGCAGTAGAAAACAAGGGGATTTCGAGTACAGTCATTGTGACAGCACTGTTCTTTACCATTCTTCTTCCTTTATTTATTATATGTATTTATTAGGCTTTATATTTACTTGATAATTTATATATGTGGATTAGAATATTCCACGACAAAATATATGATCTACACATCTTCTGTTCTTTCTAAATCTTGCTTGTTCTTTCCTCAGTTTTTGGTCTACTGCTTTTGAAATTCTCTGTATAATTATCCTGCCTAATATTTTGCTGGGAACTGAGAGAAGAGTGATTACCCTCCAATTATTGCAGTCTGCAAGATCTCCCTTCTTGGGCAATTTGACAATTATTCCTTTGTTCCACTCTGATGGTTGTTGCGCACATATTCTTTTGTGTGGAATTATGTGACGCACAGATTACTGTTGGTAGGCATACAAACGTACAGAATAACTATTTGTCTGATGAAAAGTATTTATTTGAGAATCAATGATTCTTAGACTAAAGGTTCGGAACTCTGATTAGTCGATATTGTATTCGGTTCTATGTGTTATCGGTTCTTGTGTCTCGATCGGGCGTATGAATACTGGATCTATGTCATTGTTCGTCTGTTATGGCCAGAAAACAGATTGGTCTTGCTTAAAATGTTTATGGCCCGAATTTATATGTATTCCTTGTCTATTTAAGAAGATTCGGTCTTATATCTTTGAATCTTTGTATTTCTATGTCGGCCTATTTTTTGAGCTGAACGCTGGGGTCAAAAGGCATTTTCTGCGCATGCGTCGATTTGGGGTCGACGAAGAAGGCTGTCATGTCATGGCTGTTTTTGGGCTGGTCGTTTAGAAACGTTGAAGATGGATCTCTGTGAATGATTCTAGGAAGGAGATGGTGTCTCCGCATGATTATATTATCAGAGATTCTCCTAATGTTCTTTGTTAACGCCAAGGAATGGCGTGCGTTATTCGCTATTGTGTTTATTCCTAAAACAAGGTAAAACCAGACCCTTTTTGATGAACTTTGTTTGCTAAGCCTAGATGGCAGTCGTATTATCGCACATCTAGAATTGTTGAATACAGATGAAGATGACATGTTATCCGGCAGCTCTAGTTTACTTCATAAAGCAGCCTTATCGATAACAGAAATGTATGGAAACCCAATGAGAACATTTATGGTCGAATTATGAATTAATTCTGCTTATCATTTATCATCCTGGGTGAGCGAAGCTCAAGAGGAAAGCCATTTTGAATTCCCGTCATTGTGAACGGATCATTGTCGGAGAATAGAAAAGGTCGTATTATCGGACGATGGTACAGAGATCCACATATTATGGAAACCCACTACTGTGGTTTAACATTGGTACTATAAAGTTTTGATAAATTTACGGCTTGTGAAACTTAGCTAAATGAAGGTTCTGACAGTGAACCATTGTTGATGTTTATGTATTCACCTTTACTGACGCGATTAGTCAGTGGAAGCATGTGGCGATAGACAACCAGAACATTGAATGCTTGCCTACTATAGCCCCATTGTATTTATATGCTACATGAATGTACAGCTGATGTTGCTACCCATTTGTCAAATATATGATGATATTTTGCCAACCTGTACTGTGACTGTAATCGTGATGTTCGAATGTGCGTCCTCATTAAACCATAGAAAAAGTCCACAGTCGTCTATATCGTTGACTTCCAGCTGAGTGAGTGTGTGTGCAGTCTACTTGTCAACTCTACAGAACATTCCATCATTCGCGTACCTTGCACTCTCACTCCATGTTTACACAACCCTGCGTCGGTCGAGTTGACCTTTGTTTTCCATCACACGCCCAGTCTTCACCTACCTACAACACCCATCATTAACACCACTGATTGCTGGTTTGTTACACGGGTGACTGTGTGGGTGGTTACACTGGTGTTGTCCCCGTTTTCCAGACTTGTGCAAATAGTGGTTCTAATAGTTCTGCTTCTAGCCCAGGGTCTGTCTTAAATAGCTCTGCATTTAAGTTATCATAGCCATGTGTTTTTCCATTCTTTAACCCTTTGATTGCTGTTATTATTTCTTCTTTTCGTGGAATATCTGTATTAACCTCTAGATCATTTTCAGCCTCAGGAACATTCATTTGTGTCTCTGGTGGTTCCTTGTTCAGAGTTTCTCTGAAATGCTCTGCTTATCTTGTTTTCTGTCCCTCTGCTGTCGTGATGAGATTTCCTTGCTTATCTCTTACCAAGGGACCTCCTTTAAAACTAACTTCTCATCACAACCGTTATTAAAACTTTTTTTAACTTATAATTAATTATTCAAATTTTCAAAAACCTTATTAAACTTAATTGATTATTAAATCTTTTATTTGTAATTATACAAATTTAACTTCAATTCAATTATTTGAAATGTACTGCATGTTTGTCTCAGTCAGTTTACTAAACACACTCTATACGGAGCTATATCAGAATAATAAGAATTCCACTGAGTAATTCCACAGAGGTGGGGGCTTCAAAAACAAAAATTGCTTAATCCTTCACAAAAATTGTCTTCATATCATAGAATTAACGTGCTCAGCCAATGCACCATTGTTGTCGCTTTTCTGAATATCTTGTGAAAACTTCCTTGAGATAAAAGCGTCATTACCCTGCTATCTAAATCTCTGACAGGAGTAATCTTGTGCGAAGGTAGACATCTTTTGACGACCCATTTTAGATACTCTTGAGTTTTGGCCACAGTTTGACTACTAATGCAAAGCAGGGGAGGCAACATGTGACACCTACCCAATACTAACTGTAAAGTGGCAACATCCAGGAAAACAACAAGATAATGATGGTAAAGAGAAAGAAGTAAAACAAAGTCCCAGAGAAAAGTTTCACATATCGACATTCAATGTAAAAGTTGATACGCTCAAATCACAGATGAGAAACAATGAGATGTCTAAAAAATATGAAATAAATATTCCTGTTGGACAAATTTAAATATGGCTGAAGAAGAATATTTGCAACACTGCTGTCACGTGATTTATTGCTCTTGCTCTGCAGTGATGATCCAACAGTGACCAACATTCAGATTATCTAATGAGGGTCTTGGTAGAGATGTCAATTTGATAATGGTGCTTCAATTCTACCGTGCCTCGTAGTCATTTAATAAATCAAGTACTACGGCTGAAAGGATCCAGGCCGTGTAAACTATTCATCTCCGTTGACCTTCTACGAGGAACAAGAATTTTGCTCGTTTTGATTTAAATCAGTATATTTACATAGAACAAATTTCATAAGTAATCATAAGTAATTAAAGTTAACAAGATGAAATAAATAATGTTCAATAAATTTAATCACGTGTGTTAGACAAAAATGTTCTATGCCGGTCCCAAGCCCGGATGAAAAAGGAGGAGGGCGGCCTGCATGGAGGCCGTAAGGAGGCAGCCCCTCCACCATGCAAAGGCACAACAGGCCAATCACCTGTTTGCTTTAAACCATGATTACGAGTAACACAAGAGAGAAAACCGGACTGATTCTAAAGGCGACGAACTGGAACGGACTACGGACTACGACTTATGGAACATGGAACACAAGAAGTATAAATGGGAAGGAAGAGGAGCTGGTGGAAGAGATGAGGAAAGCAAAACTAGAAATCCTGGCTATAACGGAAACAAAGAAAAAAGGACAAGGAGTCATGGATCTCAATGGCAACACGCTGCTCTACAGTGGTGTACCCATATCCGAAAGAACTAAAGGGGGTGTGGGTTGCATTGTGGCCCAAAATCAAAAAGATAGTATCAAGGGGTGGAACTTTGTCTCAGAGCGCATTATGGTTGTGAAACTAAAAGAAGGAGAAACCATAGTCAACCTGGTCATAGTGTATGGGCCAAATGAGGATGAGAGAGCAGAGGTCAAGGAGGAATTCTTCGAGCTGCTTCAAAGGACAGTGGATGACTGCCTAGATGAAGTTATCATGCTCGGAGATTTTAATGCCAGAGTTGGAAATGACCATGCTAAATGGGGTGGAGTTATCGGAAGATATGGAGAAGATACTCTCAATGACAATGGAAAGCGACTCCTTAGATTCTGCAGTGAGCAGAATCTGATCATTACAAACACAAAGTTCCCCCATAAGCGCATACATGCATACACTAGAAGTGAACCAACAAAGAATGAGAAGTCAGTGATCGACTATGCCATTGTTCGGAGAAGCTCATTCAAATATGTCCGAGATGCAAGAGTCTGGAGGGGGCCAGAGATTGGAAGTGATCACTACCTGCTAACAATCAAACGAACAACTGAAAAAGTTGCTCAGCCTAGGAACTGCTCAACATCACGCAAGAAACCAAGTAAACGAGTAGGAGAAATGAGTATTAGGACCTACAAGCTGAGAGAGCCAGAAATTAAGACCAGATATCAGGGGCTTATTGCTGCATCGGTGAGCAACACAGAAGAACAACCTGATGACTTGGAAACCCTCTGGATTAAATTCAAGGATATCATAAAGACAGCTGCTGCAGAAGCATGTGGTGAAGTCCGACTTGGGAACCAGAGAAAGAGGACACCTTGGTGGACAGAGGAAGTCAAAGAGAAAATAAGAGAGAAGAAAATGGCATGGAAACAATACTTAGGAGCTAAAAAACACAACAGGACAAATGGAAAAATATAGAGAATATGTGACACTCAGAACAGACGTAAAGAACAAAGTGCTAGCAGCAAAACAGAAGTCCTGGGAAGAATTTGGAGAAAAGCTAGAAAAAGATGCACAAGAAAACCAGAAATTGTTCTATAAGACCCTAAAGAACATGAGGAAGGAAAAACAATGCCCTCTCAAATTTATGAAGGACAAGCAAGGCAAATTGCTTACTGCCCCGTGTCGTGGAATATTCTAATCCACATATATAAATTATTAGGTAAATATGAAGCCTAACAAATAAAATTAATAAAGAAAAGAGCAATGGTAAAATAACAGTGCTGTCACAAAGAATGTACTCGAAATCCCCCTTGTTTTCTGCTTCGTCTGCAAATTGTAACGCTTTCACGTTGATAGTAAAAGCTTACTGTATTATACCCGCTTTCTTCAATGAAACGTGTGCTGTATTTCTTGGAAAAACATTGAGAGGCAGACTGCGTAATGACCTAAATTAATCCTAACATTAATTATACTGCGTTACCAAAACGAACGAACAGATGGACTAAAGGATAAAGAGAGAGGGAGGGCTGAAAATCAGGAACGCAAGCAACACGCGTCGCGCGATACACAAATGCTGCCATCACGCGTGTAAGACTACATGCACTAACTTTTTTTCAGACGGACAGTGATAAATTCACTACCCTTCCCAGAGTTAGGTTTTAAAATCATAAAAAACGCTTATTAGGAAAGATAACAATAGATGGGTTTACGTTTGAAAACATTACAGTACCCAGACAGCACATCTTCGAAACAGGAGGTAGAAGGAATTGCATATTTTGAACGCAGCCACTTAGCTCTTTTAAATTTGGATATTTGGGTTCCTTAGGGCTTGCTGACAAAGAATATGTAAAACGTTACGCAAATAGTCCAGGAATTAATAAATTATAACCAAAATAAAATAGTGGGGATGCCTGACAACATGGAATCATTTCTGCTCATAAAATTTTTTTATAACGTGTTTGAAAAAACCTTACATTACAGAAATAGCCTACCATGTAAACTCCAAATTGATTGGAGCGCAACAAATGAAAGACTAACCACGATTGGTCGGGCTATAAATACTATCTTGGTTGTTAGGGAGACGTAGGAATGTAACATTTTTTCAAACACTTGTCGAAACGTGGCTCGATTGGCCAGACTCGCTGATATAATCACTTAGGAGCGTTAGTTCGAAACCACTTGTTTAAATAAGCTTGATAAAGCAACAGTGCGTTGAAGCCAGCTCATATTTTTGCTAGATAAAAGCCTGGAACATAAGCAGATGGGAATTTGTGCCAGTAAATGTGCCAGAATTCATTGCTAATCAACGTATCTGTGTTTATTCTATGAATTGTGGGACCGTGGTCTTGATGGTACTGAGCAGCACCTGGTCAGAGCTTTGCTGAATCCAGAGTCGGACAGCATACTCCTTGGTCTTTTTAGCTATCAGTGAGGTGTCTCCAGAGCCCAGGGGAGAATTCGAGCAGAGGAGTCCTTTCCTGCCGCCATCACGCAAGATAAGCTGATTTGGCCAGCTGAGCTCAACATTATGTCCCCTCATCTTGAAATGACTTTGTAAAAATAACATTCAGAGGGGAATTTAATTGTCTTAATATCAGGAACTGAGAACATCTCCAATACTAGTCCCAAAAGACAAACTATTGAAGTCATGATGACAAATACCAACAGAGCTTGAACAAAACAAAACCAGTATTACCTCATATTACTACTACACAACTGACACACATAGGATATTTTTAATAAGATATGTCACTACAATATTCATATTGATAAAGTCTGTACATATACTTGTAATTAAAATTGAATGTGATTCCTGGTTCCTTTGTATTTGAATCAGGACACATATACCTTTATGACAAAAATGAATACATATTGTTATTTGAAAAGTTATCAGTGACTCCTTAAGATATCCTCATAGAGTGTTATATGTATGTGAGTGTCACAGTGTTGTCAAGAGTAGTGGATTAAATTAAATTGTTTATCTGTCTGTTGTTGTGACTTACACTTCATCATACACATACCCTAGACACATAACGTTGTCATCACACTATTCCAGAATAATTCTGACTGAGATATATAGATATGTGGTAGCAAGTAAGGTTATCTATAATACACTACTCTTAATAGATATAGATAATTTCACAGCTGATCTCAGTCAGTACACTAAGTCCCCTATAAATATTTATAACATCTCATCTCACCACATATATTGGGGTCTCGCTCTTGGGATTTTGAATCTTTCCCTATTAAAAATATTGGGGGTAATTCACTTCAGGGAATATAAGAATTAAAAGGTATCCTTGGGTGGAATTAAATAAGGTTGAGCTCACGGTGCCTGTGTTGTCCATTAGATATATTTAGAGATTAAATTGTTGGTTAGACATTGTAGAAATTTACCTGATAGACAATGGCGGACCTGGCCAAGTTTCGATCTGCTGCTGTACAGACTGCAAAAGAGTTAGGATTAGATGGGCAAGTTATGGTTGCCTATGTCACTACGGAATGTGACAAATTTATTGAACGCGAAGAAAGAAGATTAGAAAAAGAGGCCGAAAGAAAGTTAGAGGCTGAGACTAAGAGGTTGCAATTTGAGGCTGAGGCTGAGACTAAGAGGTTGCAAGCTGAGGCTGAGACTAAGAGGTTGCAGATTGAGGCTGACAAAGAGGCTAAGAAATTGGAAGCAGAAAGAGAAGACAAAAGATTAGCTGCAGAAAGGGAAGAGAAGAAATTAGCTGCAGAAGAGAAGAGATTAGCTGCAGAGAGGGAAGCAGAAAAGGAGGAGAAAAGATTACAAAGGGAACATGAATTACGACTAAGGGAGTTTGAGTTTCAGGGCCATGCTCCTGAAAATGGTGCCAGTCCCTTTGCCTCTGATGCCACTGCTAGCCAAGGAGCCTCAACCTCAGCTATGAATTTTCATTTAGATCATTTTGTTGAGAAAGACGATGATATAGAGAGCTACCTAAATAGGTATGAACTATTAGCTACCACGTATGGGTTAGAGAGAGAAAGGTGGAGCTTAAAGTTATCTCAGGGACTTCGTGGGGCAGCTTATGAAGTTTTTGCAAAAATGAGCAGAGGTGATCAGGAAAATTATGACATGCTAAAGCAGGCTCTTTTGTTAAGATATGAAAAGAATGCAGAATTCTATAGGAAAAAATTTAGGAATGCTAAACTACTGTCAGGTGAAACCTATCACCAGTTCTCTGCACGAATAGAGACATACTTGGAGAAATGGACTTCTCTGGGGAAAACCCAAGATCTTAAGGAAATGGTCCTTATAGAGCAATTAAGAGAGTCCATGGCTCCAGACCTGAGAAAGTTTCTCATGGAACAAGGTGCAGAGAGGCTGGGTGAGTTGCTAAATGTTGCTGAAAGGTATCAAGCAGCTCAAGCAGAGGTAACAGGTAATAAAAAGAAACAAGTGGATAACTTTAGGGCACCACAGAACTTTAATAAATTTGATCCTAGGGATCAAAATAAAGGTAAGCACCAATTTGATAGGCCACGGTATGAAAATAAAAATAAATTCCCACAATTCGATGAAAGGAAAAAGGATGAAAGAAAATCTTTCAACCAAGGAAAAAGGTGGTGTAAGAATTGTCAGATGGACAATCATGACACTGACCGTTGCAGAAGGAAACCTGTGTATATGGCAACCCTTCAGGTCAGGTCGACCTTAAGACAGGAGGAGGATATTATGTTAGATACCACTCCAGAAGAGATGAGGAAGGCACAGGCTGGGGATAAAACACTCAAGCCTTGTTTCAGAAAATTGTCAACTTGTCATACAACTCCAGGCAAGGGAGACTTTTACATGAAAAACAAGTTGATGTATAGGAAGACTGGAGCTAGATCCAAAGGTCACGGACAGCTGGTTCTTCCAAAAAGATATAGGGCAGACTTAATAAGGAGCCTACATGTGAAACCAGATGGGGACCATGAGAAGATAGGTACCATCATTCAAAAGATGGCTCACAATTATTATTGGCCCAAAGCAAGATGGGACATTGAGAATTTTGTAGAAAGGTGTAGCATAGCACATGAGGGAACACCCACAAGTGGGAACATTGATCAGGACCTGGACACGCCACGGGGCAAAATTAGGCCTGATAATAAAAAGAAAAATAGATTTGATAAAGTGGACCAAATGGAATGGGAAGCCCCTTTTCACGGACAAGCTTCACTTAACTGTTTTACAATGGCCACTATGCGGAGAGTGCAAAAAGATGTCTTACCCCAGGATAAGCCGAAAATCCCTCAATCGGACTTAAACAAACTGGAGGAAGAGGATGTAGAGAGGAAATCTCTCATCAAGAATTTTAAGTGGGGAGAAAGCCCCAAAAGAAAAATTGGTAGCGGTCGTTTTGTGAATGATAACTCTGGGAGGAAAAATCATCACTATAAAGCTTCGAGTGGAAGAGACCATACCGGTGCATGGACAAATAGGTCCACACAATTAAAGGTCCATATGTAGCTTTGTTAAGAACGTGGACTGATGAAAAGGCAGAGGAAAAACATTACATCTTCATACCAATATGTGAATGAGCTGACCACTCGGTTGAAAACTGGCTGGAAACTTGCCAATGAAAATTTGAAACAAGCCAGGAAGAAACATGCTGCCTATTATAACAGGAAGGCGAAAGACAGAAATTTGGCTGTGGGAGAGAAAGTACTGCTTCTTTTGCCCGGGAGTCAGAATAAGTTACAAATTGGATGGCAGGGTCCATATACAGTTCTAGAGAAGGTATCTAGAACAAATTATAAGATAGATAAGAAGGGGAAAGAAAAAATCTATCATGTGAATCTCCTGAAGAAATATTTGGAAAGAGAACATCAGGAAGAGACACACTTGTTGACCTTGTCCATCGCCATGGAGATGAAAAAGGAACCACTTTCATCATTTGAATATCCATTACACCCCTGTGAGACAGCAGCACAGGTGAAAATCAGTACACATTTAACGAAAAACTCAGAAAGAGAGAGTGCAACAGGTTCTAAATAATCATGCAGAGGTGTTAACAGACCGACCAGGGCATACAAACCTATTGGAATATGATATGAAACTAATAGACTCCACACCTGTCTGTATGAAACCATATTCGATTCCGTTTGCTAAGGAAAAAGCTTTGAAGGAAGAGATAGACTATCTATTGAAGGAGGGAATTATTTCACACAGTGAATCCTCATATAGTTCCGGTGTTGTACTCTTAAGGAAGCCCTCTGGAGAACATAGACTCTGTATAGATTACAGGAGACTGAATGCTATTACAGAAGGACAGGTGGATCCATTGCCGGATACAAATCAGCTGTTTGCCAGGCTAAATAAAGCTAAATATTTCTCAAAAGTGGATCTGAGTAAAGGATACTATCAGATTCCAGTAAAGCCTGAGGTTAGACCATACCTAGCTTTTAGTACCTCAGAAGGACACTATGAGTTTAATAGATTACCATTTGGATTGAAGAATGCGCCTAGTGTCTTCTCTAGAATGATGAGAAAATTATTGGATCCTCTGAATAATCCCTGTATAACAAATTTTATGGATGATATCCTTATAGCAACAGAAACATTTGAGGAACACATTGACTCTCTGAACATGCTGTTTGATCGACTTAGGGAGGCAAATTTAACAGCCCGACCAACCAAATGTTGCGTTGGATGTAAAGAATTGGAATTTTTGGGACACACAGTTTATCAGGGAAACATGACCCCTGACTCAAAGAATTTAGAGAAACTACAGAAAGCCCCGAGACCACAAACCAAGAAGGACGTGAGATCCTTTGTCTCATTATGTGGTTTCTACCAGAAGTATATCAAAAACTTTAATTCCATATGTGCACCGTTAACTGAATTGACACGTAAAGGACATCCTGATCGCATTACATGGACACCACAATGTGAAATGACTTACCAAGAATTGAAGGAAAAACTCACAAGTAAACCCATTTTGAAATTACCTGACTTAAGTCAAGAATTCATAGTAAGGACGGATGCAAGTAATATTGGGCTGGGTGCAACTCTACTACAGAGATCTGATGCATTGGATGGGGAATTAAGCCCAGTGGCATATGCTAGCAGAAAGTTGAATAAAGCTGAAATCAACTACTCAACTAGCGAAAAAGAATGTCTTGCAGTAATATGGGCGATAAAGAAATTCAATATTTATCTATATGGGAAGGCATTTAAGTTGCAAACAGACCACAAACCTTTATCGTTTCTAGCACAGGCTAAGCATGAGAACTCTAGGTTACTCCGATGGTCTTTACTTCTGGCTCCATATAATTTTAGCATTGAGTATATATCTGGAAAAACCAATTTGGGAGCGGATTTTTTAAGCCGCCATCCGTGTGATGAGAATCACCGTAAACCCCAGAAATAATAATAAATTTCTCTATGTGTATATAGAATAAAGGACTGACATATAATGTCTGTTTTAAGAGGGGAGGTGTCGTGGAATATTCTAATCCACATATATAAATTATTAGGTAAATATGAAGCCTAACAAATAAAATTAATAAAAGAAAAGAGCAATGGTAAAATAACAGTGCTGTCACAAAGAATGTACTCGAAATCCCCCTTGTTTTCTGCTTCGTCTGCAAATTGTAACGCTTTCACGTTGATAGTAAAAGCTTACTGTATTATACCCGCTTTCTTCAATGAAACGTGTGCTGTATTTCTTGGAAAAACATTGAGAGGCAGACTGCGTAATGACCTAAATTAATCCTAACATTAATTATACTGCGTTACCAAAACGAACGAACAGATGGACTAAAGGATAAAGAGAGAGGGAGGGCTGAAAATCAGGAACGCATGCAACACGCGTCGCGCGATACACAAATGCTGCCATCACGCGTGTAAGACTACATGCACTAACTTTTTTTCAGACGGACAGTGATAAATTCACTACCCTTCCCAGAGTTAGGTTTTAAAATCATAAAAAACGCTTATTAGGAAAGATAACAATAGATGGGTTTACGTTTGAAAACATTACAGTACCCAGACAGCACATCTTCGAAACAGGAGGTAGAAGGAATTGCATATTTTGAACGCAGCCACTTAGCTCTTTTAAATTTGGATATTTGGGTTCCTTAGGGCTTGCTGACAAAGAATATGTAAAACGTTACGCAAATAGTCCAGGAATTAATAAATTATAACCAAAATAAAATAGTGGGGATGCCTGACAACATGGAATCATTTCTGCTCATACAATTTTTTTATAACGTGTTTGAAAAAACCTTACGTTACAGAAATAGCCTACCATGTAAACTCCAAATTGATTGGAGCGCAACAAATGAAAGACTAACCACGATTGGTCGGGCTATAAATACTATCTTGGTTGTTAGGGAGACGTAGGAAGGTAACATTTTTTCAAACACTTGTCGAAACGTGGCTCGATTGGCCAGACTCGCTGATATAATCACTTAGGAGCGTTAGTTCGAAACCACTTGTTTAAATAAGCTTGATAAAGCAACAGTGCGTTGAAGCCAGCTCATATTTTTGCTAGATAAAAGCCTGGAACATAAGCAGATGGGAATTTGTGCCAGTAAATGTGCCAGAATTCATTGCTAATCAACGTATCTGTGTTTATTCTATGAATTGTGGGACCGTGGTCTTGATGGTACTGAGCAGCACCTGGTCAGAGCTTTGCTGAATCCAGAGTCGGACAGCATACTCCTTGGTCTTTTTAGCTATCAGTGAGGTGTCTCCAGAGCCCAGGGGAGAATTCGAGCAGAGGAGTCCTTTCCTGCCGCCATCACGCAAGATAAGCTGATTTGGCCAGCTGAGCTTAACATTATGTCCCCTCATCTTGAAATGACTTTGTAAAAATAACATTCAGAGGGGAATTTAATTGTCTTAATATCAGGAACTGAGAACATCTCCAATACTAGTCCCAAAAGACAAACTATTGAAGTCATGATGACAAATACCAACAGAGCTTGAACAAAACAAAACCAGTATTACCTCATATTACTACTACACAACTGACACACATAGGATATTTTTAATAATATATGTCACTACAATATTCATATTGATAAAGTCTGTACATATACTTGTAATTAAAATTGAATGTGATTCCTGGTTCCTTTGTATTTGAATCAGGACACATATACCTTTATGACAAAAATGAATACATATTGTTATTTGAAAAGTTATCAGTGACTCCTTAAGATATCCTCATAGAGTGTTATATGTATGTGAGTGTCACAGTGTTGTCAAGAGTAGTGGATTAAATTAAATTGTTTATCTGTCTGTTGTTTGACTTACACTTCATCATACACATACCCTAGACACATAACGTTGTCATCACACTATTCCAGAATAATTCTGACTGAGATATATAGATATGTGGTAGCAAGTAAGGTTATCTATAATACACTACTCTTAATAGATATAGATACCTTCACAGCTGATCTCAGTCAGTACACTAAGTCCCCTATAAATATTTATAACATCTCATCTCACCACACCCCGAAGGAAGTAATGGAAAGATGGAAAGAATATTTCTCAGAACTCCTTGATGGTGAGCAAGGTAAAACATCAGAAATGATAACCACTAGCACAGAAGAGGAAACCAATGGTGATGAAGATGACATAAAGATGGAAGAACTGAAGGCAGCACTGGAGAAAATCAAGATGGGCAAAGCAGCAGGGCATGATGGTATAACACCAGAAATGGTTAAGTACATGGGAGCATCAGGCGACCTGTTACTCTTAAGGGTCCTACAGGCAGCATGGTGCAACAAGACCATCGCGATCATAACACCAATTTTCAAAAAGGGTGACAATCGACAGAGCGGAAACCATAGAGGCATATCCCTTCTCAGTGTCCCTGGAAAAATCTACTCTAGAATCCTAGTTCAGAGACTCCGACGCCTAGCTGAGCCACAATTCGATGAGGTCCAGTGCGGATTCCGAGCAAACCGAAGTACTCAAGACCTAATCTTCACACTCAGACAGCTGAGTGAAAAGGCCCTTGAGTATAAGAGTGAGATCCATCTTTGATTCATAGATCTGGAAAAGGCGTTTGACAGGGTCCCCTGGAGCAAACTTTGGGACTGTTTGGCAAGGAAGAATATTCCAGCACCTCTGATTCATGCTATACAGAGCTTCTACAAGTCTTGCAGAAATTATGTGAGGACAGCAAACCATAAGTCAGAAGAGTTCAGGACCACCACTGGTGTAAGACAAGGTGATATCCTATCACCTTACTTCTTCATACTCCTTATGGACGATGTCATCAAGGCATGTAAGGAGAGAACAAGAAAGTATTCAGTGGGGTACTGGAAGATGAGACAGGTCTATATTTCAGAGCTGGCATTTGCTGATGATGTTGCCCTGATTGCTAAATCAGAGGCACATCTCCAATCCAACCTGCAAGTCTGGAAGGAAGAGCTGGAGAAGAGAGGGATGGTCATAAGCAGCTCTAAAACAAAATCCATGGTGATATCACGAGAAGAAAGAAGACATCAGATTAAGCTGGGAGAACAGGTCCTGGAGCAGGTCGACCACTTTAAATACCTCGGAGCTATTATAGACCGAAAGGGAGGCATCAAAGAAGAGTTGGCCACTCGAAAAGCAGCAGCTGGGAGACTTTTTCAGGCCATAAATCGAGGATTCCTCAGCAAGAGAGAGGTTGGTAAGAAAACGAAGATGGCTGTATACCGCTCCACCTATGTCCCAGTCTTAACATATGGATGCGAGTCATGGGCAATGACTACAACCCATAAAAGCCAGATCCAAACCTCAGAAATGAGGTATCTGAGGAAGGTGGTTGAAGTAACAAGAAGAGACATGGTACGCAACCAGACGATCCGTCAAGGCCTAAAATGCCACCCCATACAGACCCAAGTAGAACAGTCCCAACTAAGATGGTTTGGCCATGTCTGCAGAATGGGAGAAGATCGGCTACCACGTCAAGCATGGGAAACAAAGAGCCAAGGATCCAGATCCCGAGGACGACCCAGAGTCCGCTGGGAGGACAACATTAGACAATCTTTGAAGGACCGAGGACTAGAATGGAACCAGGCCAGGAGGAAGACAGCCGATAGAATAGTCTGGCGCTCTCTCTTCCAAATCTCTACACCTCACGGTAGAAGGGGAACGACTAAGTAAGTAAGTAAGTGTTAGACAAAAATGTTTTTAAGGAAAAGAGTTCACTTAGCAGCTTTAAGTGGGTACTTAGCTGCAAATGTCTGCTGCAAATGTCAAATCCATATTGGCACTGACAAAAATTATTACACAAGTTAGAAAGGCTAATAAATTTAGAAATAATTTTTTTTTAAAATTAACTGTGGCTTTGTGGCGTGGAGAATGTAGAGCTAGGTAGACCATTTCTCCAGTTCCAGAGAAACAAATAATCTGCTTGTATGCAGCACTGTTACCGTAATGAATATGGGCTACTTTCTAAATCATGTAAGTCGAGAATCAACTTATCCAAGTCAGAACAACACTTTATCTTAGATGCAATGAATTTAGTAGCTGACAGGTTAAACATCTCTTGGTGTTTGGAGGACCACCAGTAAATTACGACAGTCACAAAATAATGTTGTCGTACATCCAAAAACAAAAACTTCATTACGAATGTGTTTTTCTGTAACCGCGGTTTCTCTTCCTTTGTCACATTTTTTGTCTGTCCTTATTTACAATAGCACCGGTCGTTCAAAGCCGAGTGGAACAATCCCAGTTACTGTGGTTTGGTCACGTCTGTAGTATAAGAGAAGAACGGCTGCCACGACACATATGGGAAGACAATAGCCAGGGATCCAGATCTCTAGGACGACACATAGTTTGCTGGGAGGACAACATTAGACAATCCCTGAAGGACTGAGGACTGGACTGGAAGCAGTTTATATGATAACATGGCGCTCTCTCTGGCTAACCTCTACACCCTAAGGTGGAAAAGGTTTGTGTCGTTTGGTTTTAAGGACCATCTTCACTGCACACGGACAACTCCATCAGTGCTCCCATCTCCTCCCTTAGATCTCAAGGAGGATGTCAGCACAGTGCACGAACTCCAAAGCACAGGCCAGAATCCCAAATGTGTGTATTTAGGAATCATACATTCTATAAATATTTTTTTATCGGATAGGTTTTCTTAATTTTGTAAATTCTGCTAGGGCAAGGGCAGTAAGGCCTACTCTGTACAATTTCCAAGGAATTTTTAACGTGTGCAACTTGCACTCGGAACCTACTATCTGGTCGTCCTTATCCGAGAAGGCTAGGTATCCAATCACACTACCCAGGGGATCATCGGGAGTATGACATGATTAGGACCTAGTGGTTCTGAAAAAAATCCATCATAAATATTCCTTAGACTGGGAACCAAACCCTATACCCTTATAATTAGAGGCAGACGCCATACTTCTTAGTCACTTCGGCCCCCAGAGTAGAAGAGAAAATACTAAGTAAGAAAATGTGTTTAAAACATTGTCGAAGTGCGCTATTTGGCACCGATGAAACTTTTCCTCGCTTGAGGTCGCATATTTTTTCCTCGCATGAGGTCGCATTGTCCCCGCCCAAACCCGGCTCTGGTCAAGACCACATGTCCCAACACAAGAAGACCCAATGACAAACTGTGTAACTGTAGTGATCTTCTGTGTTCTCACACAAAGGACCTAATGACACATGAATGCCACTGTACCGGTCCCTGCGTCTAGAGTAGACACATGATCCTAGCCAAAGGAGTTTTTACAGCATTATTCATTGTGATTAGATAGTACCATCGAAAATGTCAGAGCATATAAGTGTTCACTACTTTAAGATGTGCATCAAAATCCAAATTATTTAAAGTCTTTTTAATCTCAACATAAAACACACAATACAATTTTAACAACATAAAAATGTACTAATAGAAATAATTTTGTCTAAACAATTATAACACTAATGCTAATTAATTGTTTCCCTTTGAAAGTAAATAGGATGCTTTCCCCTAACTTCTCTTACATGGTTAATTTTATTTCACTTATTTCTGAGATTCGACATCCGGTCAAAACCTGACAAGAAGTGTGATATCTCGGTTATAAGCGGGGTTTATTGTGCGCATTTTTATTACATTTTGCTGTACTGTTATTTCTGTCCTTTTTTATTGAATTATGTGGGGGTAGGTATTTGTATATTAGCCACGAACAGTTGTAATGTGTACGTGTATAATTTGCTTGTAGACATATGAAGCTGACAACCTCATCACTGTAATTAACTTGACACACATGAACCACCACTGTAAGAGCTGGTGAATGTTTAGTGTGGGATTCCTCACAAGGGACCAACATGAGAGGTGACCCCACTATCCACAGATAGCAGGGAGTGGATGATGATATCTTAGTGTGGGATTCCTCACAAGGGACCAACATGAGAGGTGACTCCAGGATCCACAGATAGCAGGGAGTGGATGATGATATCTTAGTGTGGGATTCCTCACAAGGGACCAACATGAGAGGTGACCCCAGGATCCACAGATAGCAGGGAGTGGATGATGATATCTTAGTGTGGGATTCCTCACAAGGGACCAACATGAGAGGTGGCCCAAGGATCCACAGATAGCAGGGAGTGGATGATGATATCTTAGTGTGGGATTCCTCACAAGGGACCAACATGAGAGGTGACACCAGGATCCACAGACAGCAGGGAGTGGATGATGATATCAAAGTGTTCATATGTAATATGCAAGCACTTTAGTACATTATATATATATTCTTCTATGTAAGTTTGTTTTTTCTATATATTATTAAAAGATTCAAAACTTGTCAATTATAAAATCATTAAATTAACGTGGTTGTGCTGTTCTAACACCATAAGTTTAATGTTGACCTAGAATGATGACAACATTATGAAACCCGAGACACATTTTATTTTAGTGGTAGCTCCCATACAAGCAGATTATCTTCTTTGTTTACTTACATTACTATAACAAAAACTGGAGAGAATGAACTACCTTGTTGTGCTAACATCGGAAACCATCAATAAGATACACAACTGAAAAATCAAGAAAGAAGATTTGATCAGAAGTAAAACCAGAAGTTCCAAATCCAATGCTCATAAAGTGTACACATAAGCCAACCAAGAGGTAAAAAATAAACATTAAATAAGAGACAAGAGGAAATATGCTGAATAGGAAAAAGAGGCAGAGGTACCGCATCAAGAAGAAATATCAGAATTATATAGTACAGTATATTCACGAGGAATGTTCGATCAGCGCTGACAGAACAGTTCAATGTGTGCATCTACCACGTTAAAATCAATATTGGATGGATACTACCATTTAAAGTTAAACGGCATGTAAGTATTCACTATTTCAACATATGCGTCACCTGCAATATTTCGAAAAATGTCTTATATAAATACTGAGAAAACATAGACCTTTTAAATAATTTATAAGATGTACAGTAGAAGATAAAACAAAACTTGTAGCATTATATATTTTTAAATATTTTTTCTGAATTTAATAATACTAAAAGAAAATAATTGATTCAGTTTAGTATATGTGTCTTCATTAAATTATCTCCCATGGGATTATTTCCCTTTACTTGTTTCTAGTAAGACGAATGGAAGTCTGTGTGTATAAATATTTCAATTTCGTGTGTGATTCTTGTCTCCGTCTTCGGTTAGTGTTTCTGGTGTGTTTTTAGTAACGCGTACGTGGCCGTACAATGACAGCTTCTGTCACTTTAAAGTTGTCAGTATGTCATCATATGGTTCCACAACACTTCTAACTGTATGTCTTATCTGGCCATGCTTCATACGATCCTTATTAGATTTGCCAATTACATTTCTATAACATTTCATATCTAATGTATGTATTGTTTAGAAATTCACAGTATACAGATAGGTACAAGAAATCACACTGTCTCACATGTACATACTGTCTGCTCAGGTTAAACCAAGTATATACAGATAATCTCTTTGTGTGATTCTCGTCAAACATACAGGTCAACAATATCCTAAAATATATAAGAGCTCTGGTCGTAGACCTGGTTGTCTGGAACGTTGTGTAATACAGTTAGTTCTAGAGCGACAGTGAAGCGGTTAAGATTGAAAGTTAGTTCTGGCGGTAAATTGTCGGTTCCGAGATAGATTCTGATATTTTGAAGATAATGTTATTTATGTATGTATGGTACAAAAAAATTAAATTTGTTACGTTTGCACGCAGAGCATCTCTTTCAACCATTAACCGTGTGCATGGATCTGTCGGTTATATCAGGACACCTTCTTGTAAAGTGTGATATATTTTGTGATTGTGTATGATGTATGTATTGTTCTGTATTATTTATCAAGGATGGTGTTTTGCTATTTTAATGTGGCGCTGATCGTAACTATGTTTGAATATTGAAATTTGTTGCGGTGTGGATGAACACAGAAGAAAAAGTGAGCATAACAATGATAATTTAAAATAAAAAATAAGCATTCCTTCAGCTAATAACATTAGCAGACAGAAGATAGAAAATACACTCAAGAATATTAGACAATAAACAAAGAAATAGGAACGAAGTGTAGACAAGCAACAGAACGGTGGATAGAAATAAAATTCAAGAAACTAGAAGACAAAGAAGCTACACAGATATCAAGAGATCTGCATGAAAAAATAATGAAATTGTCAAATACGTCAAGTATGAGAATAAGAATGGTATAATCTTACTCGATGAGATAGACACGTCAAAGAGATGGGCAGAATATGTAAGAGAACTATTCGAGGACAACAGAGGTAAAACACAATCAGTAGTTTCTAATGAGGGCTCAACAAATTATAATATAAGAAGTAGAGAAAGCAATAAATTTGACACAAAATGGAATATCTGCAGGCATTGACTACATACAAATAGAACTAACAGAAACACTGGGAACTTTGATATAGACACCGTCACAGATCTATGCAACGATATATTCAATATGGAACACATACCTCATGACCTGAAAGCATCAGTCTTTATAAGGTTACCCAACAAACCTAGTGCAACAGGATGTTCAGACTTTTGAACTATCAGCCTAATCAGTCATACAATTGAAATATTCCTCATAATCATATAGCAGATTAAACACAATTTCAGATAAACAACGAAGTCCAGGTAGAACAGTTTGGTTTGTGACGGACTAGCGGAACAAGAGAGGTAATAACTTATATACGAATGTTAGCAGACTCCCCAAAAATAATTACACGTTGTTCATTGACTATAAGTAGGATTTTGACAGCGTCAATCATGAGAAAACACTTGAATGTCTCGAACATATTGCTGGAAAAGACATGATAATATTTGGTAAGCTTTACTGAGAACAAACTGTCTCAGTAAGATCTGGCATATAATCATATAAAGACATAAAGAGAGATGTTAGACGAGGTTGAGTACTGCCCCCTGCATATATAATCCATACACAGAAAAACTGTTTAAAAAAGATAAAGGAAATGTCAAGACTGACCATCAGTGAGAAATCAATAAACAATTTTGATAAGCAGACAGAAGAGTTTTGTTGGCTAAAAGTAAAACAGAATTACAGGAACTAGTAAAGCAAGTCAAGCTCGTAAGTCATGAATATGGGTTGAACATTAAGGGGAGGAGCGCCAGGCATTTCTCGGTTGAAATAAAAAAAATTAAGAATTTGTGATTAGTCCATTTTCTGATACTTTAGCATCTCCCGAATCTAAATATAACAGAATTAAATGTCCAAATGCATTCTAACAATATGTATTTTGACTTTGAAAAAGGTATGGTACAGACAGATTTTCTCAAACTCGACAAAATATGTCCAATTTAGACCTGGTTTCTTTCATAGCAACCAAGCTTACACCCCTACATATTATGCATCGTTGGATTCGTCCAAATCTACACTTTACTGTAAGCAGGTCACTTATTTCGGGATTCCAAATGCCAGATAGGAAATTTATAATTTCAAAGTCAACATTTAGGGTTTCCCCTCGATTCTAAATTTTTTAATTGGCTGTGCGCGTTCACGTGACCGGCAACGACAAAATGGCCGCATGTTTACGGAATCCCAGTTTTGATTTGTTATTGATGTGACAATGCCTAAAAAAACGAGATGCTCTCGTTACCTCCAACTGGAATAGGCCAGAGTTAGAGATGGAAGCAAGACTTATCCTACACTGCAGGTAAAACGTACTTATTTTGACGATATAATGGTAAAAACTGGGACATTGGTACTCAGGCAATGAAGGTTGAAATAAAGCACAGCGGACCGTTTGTTCGATGCGGCCTTTGACAAGAATTTAGAGACGCAGTAAACAGGAGTAAGGGTTAGGCTTAGTGGTTGAAATGAAGCAGACAGGACCGTCTGTACGATAGTTCCTTAAATTAGAATTCAGAGATGCAGTAAAAAGGGCTAATGGTTACGTTAATGTATCCTAAACCTAACCTTAACGACGTTGGCGACTTACTGGGATGACATCTAAGAAGACGGCCCACAGTGACTCATTTCAACCAGGTTTAAGAATCTTAACCTAACCCTAAACCTTACGACGTTGGCTACTTACTGGAATGACATCAAAGAAGGCGGCCCACTGTGCTTCATTTCAACCCCCAGGGAGTTACATGAACTAGCTATTACGAGTAGTAGACAGTCAATTAAAAATCATCACGTTTTCCTGAGTTTACAGAATAACGGGTGACTTCTCATAACTCAGTATATTATCATGATTCTTGTAAGCATAGTGCATATTTGTTTCCTCAATTTAATGTTTGGTTCTTGTGTATTTTTATTGACATGTCACAGATGCTTATGTGTTATTTAAAAAATGCCTGCCAGACATGTGCAACAGCTGGTTATTGGTACCAGAAGAAAGATTGGAAACTTCATCAAGTTGCATTCACTCAGATCATAGCAATTAAACCATATGGCCCTAATATTGCTGAATTTAATCAAGGACCTGAGGCTGCTATATTTTTCAAGAAAGTCCTGGTACTGAACAGTGGAAAAGAGGCTTGTCGACTGGCAGGAGCAAGAAAGCGTTAAACGTCTGGTGCTCAGCTCTAAAATGGGAGAAAACTGCACTAAGAAAATGAAGGACATTTAGCACAAATCTCAACAGAAAACCACACAAGAAACTGCAGAGGAAGCTGGATATGCTGACGGTATGTTTTGCATGACTAGTAAGTTATTTTATTTTGCTGCAGTATTACATACTTATTTAATTATATTCTAATTATAACAAAAAATGTGATTTTAAAGAAATAATTATTCTCATACTAATTTTCTTATAACTTCCACACTTATGTATTAATTGACAAGAATAGGAACATATATTGCCCATAATCTTTTAAAACTTTTTATGTGATGGATTTTGAGTATCTGATCAAACTTATGGTTAATTGACAAAAGTAATGTAAAATTTAGTAAAATTTGTTACTATTTTTAGACACTATTTTCAAAGTCCTACAGCTTTTTTTTGTATTAAAGTTATCAAAAATCCATCACTGGAAAAGTTTTAACATATAATGATAAACATTGTGTTCATATTTGGTATTCATAGCTTAATAAATAAAAAAAGCTTTAGCAAATTGAAATAGAACAAAGAATCCAATATTGCTCAGCTCTAAAACGGCAGAAAACTGCACTAAGACAAGGAAGGAAATTAGGCACAAATTTCAACAGAAAGCCAGATAGGAAGCTGCAGAAGAAGCTGGCTATGCTACCAGTATGTTCTAAATGATAAGTAAGCAATTTTTCAGGGGCAATATTACAGACTTATTTAATTGTAGTCTATTTATGGAGAAAAATGCGATTTTCTCAAAATCAAATTTTCTCATCCTAATTTCCTTAAAACTTCCACACTTATGTGTTAATTGACATAAAAATTGGCACATATGTTGCCCATAATCTTTTAAAACTTTCACATTGCTGGATTTTGAGTATCTGATCAAACTTTTGATTTATTGCAAAAAGTAATGTAAAATTTATCAAAATTTGTTACTTTTTTTAGACACTATATTCAAAGTCCTACAACTTTTTTTGTATTAAAGTTATCAAAAATCCACCAATCGAAAAGTTTTAAAATATAATGATAAACCATGTGTTCATATTTGGTATTCATAGCTTAATAAATAAAAAAGCCTTAGCAAATTGAAATAGAACAATAGAATCCAATATGGCCGCCGTTTCTATGGCAGCCAGTAGTGCAGTGCCATAAAGCTCTTCATTTTTCGTATCTAGTATTGATATAGGTTAAGTCTGTGCATTTTCATTGAAATCCAGCAATTAATAACGAAAATAGCATTTCAGGGTAGCTCCTCCCCTTAACAGTGAGAAAATAAAAACTATGATAATTAGCAGATGTAAGTAAATACTAGAATACGAGGTCTTTTATATTTGAATTTGAGCCTTAACATAAAATTGTCAAACAAGTCAATTGTTTCTCATATTGTTGTCACATAATAACAGACGATGACAGATGAGAAACAGAAATCAGTAACATAATTGGAATGGCTACAGCTACACTCAGCAACATGGGACAAATAATTAACATCCAGCCAATTAGTTCACACACTCAACAACATGAGACAAATAATTAACATCCAGCCAATTAGTTCACACACTCAACAACATGAGACAAATAATTAACATCCAGCAATTTTAGTTCACACACTCAAATTGAGAATCATTAAATGCCATATTCTTCCTTACTTTTTTGGTGTAGAAACATGGACAATGAGTAAGCGATTAGAAGAAAAAATTGAAGCCAATGAGATGTTGATATATACTGAAGCACATTAAAAACTCACCACTTTTATATATACTGATGCCGAGAAGCTGGAAACAAAAAGTGTGGGAATGGATTTTCCCCGTGTTTGTCATGAGGTAGAGAGCGAATGGCTGCTGGAAAGGAAAGTGCATGATTCAACCCACGGGTTTATGTACAGACTACATGAAAACAATGAACGTTGCACGTGCAACACGATTCCCAACAGCTATGACCCTGAAACTGTGTACGCGTTGTGGCTGAATACTCGGTATAAAAAGGCCGTTGAGACAAAACACCCAGTACATGTGCTTGAAATGCCACGACTATCTGAGAACGACCGCCAACGAGCCATTGGTATGTTGGAAACAAGAATGAGCTCGTGGGCCATTGCCACAAAGATGAAGTGCCACCACAGCACTATTATGCGTCTCAATGAACGTTACGGAACCACTGGCAGTGCCCGGGATAGACTTCGGAGTGGCCAACCACGAGTTACTACACCTGCGCAAGATCGTCATATTGTGCTGAGTCACCTAAGGAATCGTTTTCTCCCGGCAGTCAAACAGTAAGAGAAATAGTGGGTAGACGTGGGCAAGTCTCTCGAATGACAGTCATACGACGACTCAGAGATACAGGCCTTACTGCAAGATGACCTTATTGTCGTGAAATATTCTAATCCACATATATAAATTAAAAAGTAAATGTAAAGCCTAACAAATAACTTCAATAAAAGGAAAGAAGAATGGTAAAGAACAGTGCTGTCACAATGACTGTACTCGAAATTCCCCTTGTTTTCTAATTCGTCTGCAAATTGTAACGTTTCACGTTGATAGTAAAAGCCTACTGCTTCAATACCCACTTTCTACGATAAAACGTGTACTGCCTTTCTAAGAAAAACCTTGAGATACGCAAGTTGACCTAGATTTAAAATTCCATTCATGTCATTTTATACAGTACGTTACCTAAAAACGAAAGACAGATGGACTAAAGATAGAAAGAAGGGAGGGCTGAAAGCAGGGACGCATGCAACACTAAACACGCGTCTCGCTATACAATTACTACCATCACGCGTGTAAGGCCACATGCACTAGCTTTTTTCAAATCGACAGTGATAAAAAACACTACCCATACGAGAGTTAGGTTTTAAAATCCTGAAAAACGCTTATTAGGAAACATGACATTATACTGGTTTACGTTTGAAAACATGACAGTACCCAGACACCATAAAGTTTGGAAGTGAGGAGGTGGTAACAGCACGACTATCCTAGAAGAAAATGCATATTGGCTCCATTAAAAATATATATTTGGGTTCCTTAGGACTTGCTGACAAATAATATGTTAAGTGTTACACAAATAGTCTAGGAATTACCAAATTATAGCCAAAAGAAATAGTGAGGGATGTCAGACAACACCTAAATCAGAATCGCTCAGTGGCAGATTTTCACCCCACCATTGTACGGGAAATGGGTCTCCATGTTAAATCCGATTTGATTGGAGCGCAAGAAACGTAAGGCTAAACACGATTAGTCGGGCTATAAATACTATCTTGTGTTGTCAGGGGAAACGGGAGTAGGAGTACTTTTTTTCAAACGATTGGGTAAACATGGCACGATTGGTTAGACCCGCGAATATAGTCAATCAGAGGCGTCAGGTCACCACCACATGTTCAAATAAACTTACTACAGAACCAGTGCGTTGAGCACCAGTGCATATTTTTCTAAATAAAAGCCTGGGACATCGGCAGATCGAAGTTGTGCTATATTCATTGCCATTCAACGTAACTGTGTATTATTCCATGAATTGTGGGACTGTGGTCCTAAAGTTATTGAGCAGCACCTGGTCAGAGCTTTGCTGAATCCAGAGGCGGACAGCATACTCCTTGGTCCATATAGCAAACAGTGAGGTGTCTCCGAAACACAGGGGAGCAATCGAGCAGAGGAGTCTTTTCCTGCCGCCATCACGAAAGATAAGTCTATGTGGCCAGCGGAGCTCAACATTATGTAACCCCATCTTAAACTGACATTGTATAAAAATAAGAGGGGAAATTAATTGTTTTAATGAACGGAACTGAGAACATCTCCAATACTAGTTCCAACAGAAACAAACAATTGAAGTCATGATGACAAATAACAACATAGCTTGAAAAAACAAAACCAGTATTACCTCATATTACTACTACACAACTGACACACATAGGATAATATTAATAAAATATGTCACGACAAGATTCATATTGATAAATTCTGTACATATAACTTGTAATTAAAATTGATTGTGATTCCTGGTTCACTTTGTATTTGAATCAGGACACATATATATTAGTGACAGTAATTAATACATATTTATATTTGAAAATTTACCAGTGCCTCATTTAAGAATAGTCTTATAGAGTGTTAAATGTGTGTGAGTGTCACAGTGTTGTCACGAGTGGTGGAATAAATTAAATTGTTTATCTGTCTGTTGTTGTTGTGACTTTTACTTCATCATATACATACCCTAGACATTTAACGTAGTCATCACAATATTCCAGAATAATTCTGACTGAGGCATAATGTGGTAGCAAGTAAGGTTATCTGTAAAACACTACACCTATTAGATACAGATACCTTCACGGCTGATCTCAGTCAGTACACTAAGTCCCCTATAAGTATTTATAACATCCCACATTACCACATATATTGGGGTCTCGCTCTCGGGATTTTGAATCTTTCCCTATTAAAAATATTGGGGGTAATTCACTTCAGGGAATAATAAGAATTAAAAAGTATCCTTGGGTGAAAATAAATAACGTTGAGCTCTCAGTGCCTGTAGTGTCCTTAGATAATTATTGAAAGATTGAATTGTTACATTTATATGTTAGACAATGGCCAACTTGGCAAAATTTCGATCTGCTGCTGTACAGACTGCGAAAGAGTTAGGAATGGACGGGCAAATTATGATTGCTTATGTCACGGCTAAATGTGACAAATATATTGAACGGGAAGAAAGAAGATTAGAAAAAGAGGCCGAAAGAAAGTTAGAGGCTGAAAAGGAAATTAAGAGGTTGCAGATTGAGGCTGAGGCTAAGAGGTTGCAGATTGAGGCTGAGGCTAAGAGGTTGCAGATTGAGGCTGACAAAGAGGCTAAAGCCCTGGAAGCCGAGGAAAGAAGACAGGCTGCAGAAAGGGAAGACAAGCGATTAGCGGCAGAAAGGGAAGCAGAAGATAAAAGATTACAAAGGGAACATGAGTTACGACTAAGGGAGTTTGAGTTTCAAGGCCATGCTCCTGAAAATGGTGCCAGTCCCTTTACCTCTGATGCCACTGCTAGCCAGGGAGCCTCAACCTCAGCTATGAACTTTCATTTAGATCATTTTGTTGAGAAAGACGATGATATTGAGAGCTATCTAAATAGATATGAACTATTGGCTACCACATATGGGTTAGAGAGAGAAAGGTGGAGCTTAAAAGTATCTCAAGGGCTTCGTGGGGCAGCTTATGAAATTTTTGCCAAAATGAGCAGAGGTGATCAGGAAAATTATGATATGCTAAAGCAGGCTCTTTTGTTAAGATATGAAAAGAACGCAGAATTTTATAGGAAAAAATTTAGGAATGCTAAACTACTGTCAGGTGAAACCTATCACCAGTTCTCTGCACGGTTAGAGACATACTTGGAGAAATGGACTTCTCTGGGGAAAACCCAAGATCTTAAGGAAATGGTCCTTATAGAACAATTAAGAGAGTCCATGGCTCCAGACCTGAGAAAGTTTCTCATGGAACAAGGTGCAGAGAGGCTGGGTGAGTTGCTAAATGTTGCAGAAAGGTATCAAGCGGCTCAGGCAGAGGTATCAGGTAATAAAAAGAGACAGGTAGAAAATTTTAGGGCACCACAGAACTTTAATAAATTTGATCCTAGAGATCAAAACAAAGGTAAGCACCAATTTGATAGGCCACGGTATGACAATAAAAATAAAACCCCACAATTCGATGAAAGGAAATATGATGAAAGAAAATCTTTCAACCAAGGGAAAAGGTGGTGTAAAAATTGTCAGATGGACAATCATGACACTGACCGTTGCAGAAGGAAACCTGTGTATATGGCAACCCTTCAGGTCAGGTCGGCCTCAAGACAGGAGGAGGATATTATGTTAGATACCACTCCAGAAGAGATGAGGAAGGCACAGGCTGGGGATAAGACCCTCAAGCCTTGTTTCAGGAAATTGTCAACTTCTCATACAACTCCAGGCAAGGGAGATTTTTACATGAAAAACAAGTTGATGTATAGGAAGACTGGAGCTAGATCCAAAGGTCACGGACAGCTGGTTCTTCCAAAAAGATATAGGGCAGACTTAATAAGGAGCCTACATGTGAAACCAGATGGGGACCATGAGAAAATAGGTACCATCATCCAAAAGGTGGCTCACAATTATTATTGGCCCAGGGCAAGATGGGACATTGAGAATTTTGTAGAAAGGTGTAGCATAGCACATGAGGGAACACCCACAAGTGGGAACATTGATCAGGACCTGGACACTCCAAGGGGCAAAATTAGGCCTGACAATACGAAGAGAAATAAATTTGATAAAGTGGAACAAATAGAATGAGAAGCCCTTTTTCACGGACAAGCTTCACTTAACTGTTTTACAATGGCCACTATGCGGAGAGTGCAAAAAGATGTCTTACCCCAGGATAAGCCGAAAATCCCTCAATCGGACGTAAACAAACTGGAGGAAGAAGATGTAGAGAGGAAATCTCTCATCAAGAATTCTAAGTGGGGAGACAGCCCCAAGAAACGAATTGGTAGCGGTCGTTTTGTGACTGATAATTCTGGGAAGAAAAATCATCACTATAGCGCTTCCAGTGGAAGAGACCATATCGGTCCATGGACAAATAGGTCCACAAAATTAAAGGTCCATATGTAAGCGCTGTTAAGAACGTGGACTGACGAAAAGCCAGAGGAAAATATTACATCCTCATACCAATGTGTGAATGAGCTGACCACTCGTTTAAAAACTGGCTGGAAACTTGCCAATGAAAATTTGAAACAAGCCAGGAAGAAACATGCTGCCTATTATAACAGGAAGGCGAAAGACAGAGATTTGGCTGTGGGAGAGAAGGTACTGCTTCTTCTCCCCGGTAGTCAGAATAAGTTACAAATTGGATGGCAAGGTCCATATACAGTTCTAGAGAAGGTGTCTAGAACAAATTATAAGATAGATAAGAAGGGGAAAGAAAAAATCTATCATGTGAATCTCCTGAAGAAATATTTGGAAAGAGAACATCAGGAAGAGACACACTTGTTGACCTTGTCCATTGCCATGGAGATGAAAAAGGAACCACTTTCATCATTTGAATATCCATTACACCCCTGTGAGACAGCGGCACAGGTGAAAATCAGTACACATTTAACGAAAAACCAGAAAGAGAGAGTGCAACAGGTTCTAGATAATCATGCAGAGGTGTTAACAGACAGACCAGGGCATACAAACTTATTGGAATATGATATGAAGCTGATAGACCCCACACCTGTCTGTATGAAACCCTATTCGATTCCTTTTGCTAAGGAGAAAGCTTTGAAGGAAGAGATAGACTATTTGTTGAAGGAAGGAATTATTTCACACAGTGAATCTTCGTATAGTTCCGGTGTTGTACTCTTAAGGAAGCCCTCTGGAGAACATAGACTCTGTATAGATTACAGGAGACTGAATGCTATTACAGAAGGACAGGTGGATCCATTGCCGGATACAAATCAGTTGTTTGCCAGACTAAATAAAGCTAAATAATTCTCAAGGGTGGACCTGAGTAAAGGATACTATCAGATTCCAGTAAAACCTGAGATCAGACAAACTTGTTGGATGTAAACAATTCGGAGGAACGTAATGAATCCCTGAGTTGCCTCTTTGATTGAGGATATTCCGAATGTTTCATACAGACTAATAAGAAGATTATGGGATCCACTACGAAAACTCTGCTATCACCAGGTATATGTTGTCTCCTCATAACGTACATTTTGAGGAAAATCTAATGTTCTCTGGACATGTCATTGCGCAGACTCAGAGAAGAGAAATGGTGAATACGGGTTGTGAAGCAGCATTAAGACAAGCAGTCACACTTGCGGCTGTTCAGTAACATAACCGAAAAATATTGTTGGTTGTAGAGGTCTGAGGCAGATTTCATGAGTAGTGCTTACTCTGAATGGACCCAACTACATAAAACCATGATAGCACAACAGCAGAGTAAAGTCAAGTTGACTTACATTTATCTATGTGTATATAGAATAAAGGACTGACATAAGATGTCTGTTTTAAGAGGGGAGATGTCGTGAAATATTCTAATCCACATATATAAATTAAAAAGTAAATGTAAAGCCTAACAAATAACTTCAATAAAAGGAAAGAAGAATGGTAAAGAACAGTGCTGTCACAATGACTGTACTCGAAATTCCCCTTGTTTTCTAATTCGTCTGCAAATTGTAGCGTTTCACGTTGATAGTAAAAGCCTACTGCTTCAATACCCACTTTCTACGATAAAACGTGTACTGCCTTTCTAAGAAAAACCTTGAGATACGCAAGTTGACCTAGATTCAAAATTCCATTCATGTCATTTTATACAGTACGTTACCTAAAAACGAAAGACAGATGGACTAAAGATAGAAAGAAGGGAGGGCTGAAAGCAGGGACGCATGCAACACTAAACACGCGTCTCGCTATACAATTACTACCATCACGCGTGTAAGGCCACATGCACTAGCTTTTTTCAAATCGACAGTGATAAAAAAACACTACCCATACGAGAGTTAGGTTTTAAAATCCTGAAAAACGCTTATTAGGAAACATGACATTATACTGGTTTACGTTTGAAAACATGACAGTACCCAGACACCATAAAGTTTGGAAGTGAGGAGGTGGTAACAGCACGAATATCCTAGAAGAAAATGCATATTGGCTCCATTAAAAATATATATTTGGGTTCCTTAGGACTTGCTGACAAATAATATGTTAAGTGTTACGCAAATAGTCTAGGAATTACCAAATTATAGCCAAAAGAAATAGTGAGGGATGTCAGACAACACCTAAATCAGAATCGCTCAGTGGCAGATTTTCACCCCACCATTGTACGGGAAATGGGTCTCCATGTTAAATCCGATTTGATTGGAGCGCAAGAAACGTAAGGCTAAACACGATTAGTCGGGCTATAAATACTATCTTGTGTTGTCAGGGGAAACGGGAGTAGGAGTACTTTTTTTCAAACGATTGGGTAAACATGGCACGATTGGTTAGACCCGCGAATATAGTCAATCAGAGGCGTCAGGTCACCACCACATGTTCAAATAAACTTACTACAGAACCAGTGCGTTGAGCACCAGTGCATATTTTTCTAAATAAAAGCCTGGGACATCGGCAGATCGAAGTTGTGCTATATTCATTGCCATTCAACGTAACTGTGTATTATTCCATGAATTGTGGGACTGTGGTCCTAAAGTTATTGAGCAGCACCTGGTCAGAGCTTTGCTGAATCCAGAGGCGGACAGCATACTCCTTGGTCCATATAGCAAACAGTGAGGTGTCTCCAGAACACAGGGGAGCAATCGAGCAGAGGAGTCTTTTCCTGCCGCCATCACGAAAGATAAGCCTATGTGGCCAGCGGAGCTCAACATTATGTAACCCCATCTTAAACTGACATTGTATAAAAATAAGAGGGGAAATTAATTGTTTTAATGAACGGAACTGAGAACATCTCCAATACTAGTTCCAACAGAAACAAACAATTGAAGTCATGATGACAAATAACAACATAGCTTGAAAAAACAAAACCAGTATTACCTCATATTACTATTACACAACTGACACACATAGGATAATATTAATAAAATATGTCACTACAAGATTCATATTGATAAATTCTGTACATATAACTTGTAATTAAAATTGATTGTGATTCCTGGTTCCTTTGTATTTGAATCAGGACACATATATATTAGTGACAGTAATTAATACATATTTATATTTGAAAATTTACCAGTGCCTCATTTAAGAATAGTCTTATAGAGTGTTAAATGTGTGTGAGTGTCACAGTGTTGTCACGTGTGGTGGAATAAATTAAATTGTTTATCTGTCTGTTGTTGTTGTGACTTACACTTCATCATATACATACCCTAGACATTTAACGTAGTCATCACAATATTCCAGAATAATTCTGACTGAGGCATAATGTGGTAGCAAGTAAGGTTATCTGTAAAACACTACACCTATTAGATACAGATACCTTCACAGCTGATCTCAGTCAGTACACTAAGTCCCCTATAAGTATTTATAACATCCCACTTTACCACACTTATGTTGTGCCAAACTTGACTCACAGACATTGTAAGCAGCGCCTGCAAAGGGCAGAGCAATATGTCAGATGGACTAGACTGCAGTGGAATGATGTCCTATTCACAGACGAGAGCAGATTCAACATAACCTTTGCTGATTGAAGTATGCGGATTTGGCGACGGTGTGGAGAGCGCTTTGCAGATTGCTGTGTTCGTCAGCACAACCGATTTGGAGGTGGCAGTATTCACATTTAGGGAGGAATCAGTTTTCACCATCGCTTGCCTCTTCACGTCTTCCGTGGAAATGTTTAAGATGTGACATATCGAGATGAGGTTCTGGATGCATTGGTTGCTCCTGCGTTTACAAATTATCCAGACTTGCACACGGTGGACATGCCAGATACTGAGGATAGTGTGAATGAATTTTTTTATTGGTTGCATTTTTGGTTTTCTCCCTTGCCTGCACAGAATGCAATGAATTTCATAACAATCAAATGTACAAATTAATGACCAGAATGGAGTCATAGGAAAATGAATAAAGATTCCAAATATGTAAACTTATAAACACTTATATTTACATTTCACACTCTGTTCCTGGATTATACCAGTGGTGCGTTTTTAATGTGATTCAGTATATAACAGAATGGGTCACATCTCTGTCTCGGATGATTTCCCTTGATCTGCCGTAGTGTTCCATGAATGACCAAACTTTGGAGTATATGGATGAGTTTTTTTTTAAGAAGCAGCCTTCGCTTAAAATTACTTTTGGCAGTAATGTGAATGAGAGGATGATGCTCCTTTTTAAGGAAGTCTCATAGGAGTTTCTAGGATGGCAAGTTCAACAATTGCATTTACTAGGTTTCTTGTAAACTGTGTATATTTTGGACACGTCTCTTACAGGTGGTGTCCAGAGTTTCGTACTAGTAGCTAGTACTAGGATCTGAGAGAAATATAAATTCGAATCTCCCGTAAATATTTTGTTTACTGATGTAAGCATCAGGTGTGGCGTGAGGTTTTTATTGGCTCTAGGATCAGTATAGTACTGACAATTACAGAAATAAAATTTCTGCAGAAATTGGTGAAGTCCCAGTGTCTGAGAGAACTACTGGTATCATAAATTAGTTACGGCTGTGAATGATCTGATCTCGAAAAATTAGTAGAGAGTAGAGAGTCGTAAATTGCCACCCCCGCTGTGTAACTAACTGTGATATTAAAAAAACAAGGAAACAGATTTTACTTAACAATTATTTAAAAAATTGACAAGTCGTTCGAATACAATTTCCCTATTATTTATTTAGTATATACACTATCTACTCTTGTGCGAAGGATGGATGTTGAAAAATGGAATGCAATGAATTTATAAGTTTACATATGATTTACATATATATATATATATATATATATATATATATATATATATATATATATATATATATATATATATATATATATATATATATATATATATATATATATTACAACAAGTTTTCCAATTATAGGAAACAAATTTATATCAGCTGTGCTGTTAATTATGTATAGTAAATGTATCAGCTGTGCTGTTAATTAGATATATAAAATATATACAATTTATCAGCTATGCTGTTTGTCTCTTACTATGCTAAATCACGTTTTCTTCATTGACTTAAATGCTCACAATTGCCGACGGAAATGGTACTAATGTGTACTCATCTCTCAAAAGTTCTGTCCTTCTTAGTTTCTTGCACTCAACACCCGCTGATGATCGTTTCGTTAGCCCACCCAAGACTGAGGGGGACTAAAGATGTAGCTCCTGTGCAATCACTGTGCTCCTGCGATGTTTCAGGCAGTTGGATTAACTGGACATACGACCTCAGATTGGATGACACGAATAAAACCTGTAACAAGTAAAAATAGGGGCTAATTTCTGTCATCAAGCACACTTATTTCTAGTGTATATGAGATGAGCGTGTGTCTCAGGTGTCTGCATGTAGGATGAATGACAACATGGCTCAGTATGATTAAGAGAGGTCTACTTGCAAAACAGTCTTTCTGATAAGTTAATAACTGAATATATCCAATAATATAAATTCAAAACATGAATACATCCAATAATATAAATTCAATACATGAATACATCCAATAATATAATATCAATACATGAATACATCCAATAATGTGTACACCTAGGTTTGATACAACCATTTCCTTCCCCCTATAATATACTAGGCTCTCTCTGACAAGTGCTATACTGGCTGGTAACATATATCCTAACAATATTGTTGTGTTCTGATGATACGAGTTATATGAGACGAGGACTGATTGGTTATATATATATATCAGGTTGGAGTTATATGGGACAATAGATTGGAGTTAGATGAGACAATAGATTGAAGTTATACGAGTACTAAGAAGGACTGTTTTGGTTATATTTCAGGTTGGAGTTATCTGAGACAATAGACTGAAATTATGTTAGACAATAGATTGAGTCCTAACAAGGACTGTTTTTGTTATATTTCAGGTTGGAGTTATCTGAGACAATAGACTGAAGTTATGTGAGACAATAGATTGAGTCCTAAAAAGGACTGTTTTTGTTATATTTCAGGTTGGAGTTATCTGAGACAATAGACTGAAGTTATGTGAGACAATAGATTGAGTCCTAACAAGGACTGTTTTGGTTATATTTCAGTTGGTTTTCGTCTTCATCAATCATATCAGGAAATACAATCATTATACCTAATTCCCAAAGATACAATCAGTAACCTGATACCTTCATAGTGAAACAATTTATATTAAATATATACAGGTGTAGATAGTATAAATGATACACCACAAATACAAACATATATATATATATATATATATATATATATATATATATATATATATATATATATATATATATATATATATATATATATATATATATATATATATATATATATATATATATCTGCTGTAGGCTTATTTTCCTACAAGTTTATAGTAAATATAATTACCCTCTACGATTTTAAACAGGTCAGTCGACTTTAGTGAAGTAAGAGTTCCCGGTCAATGCAGGTGAGCAATAAATCAGTCTGACAGCTTCTCTTCTTCAGTCGGTCGTCTAGCTGGCTTCGTGTTGGGTGTGCGTGATTTTGAATAAAATCTCGCCCGTATATATATGTAGATGAGGTAACTTTTACTGCTTAAGGAATGGTTTTGATTGGGTCTCGGAGTGGCAAGCTGATTGGTTAAATGCGGTTTAGTACCATCCGCTGTACTGATACTGGTTATTTTAGTTATTCTTAGTTCCAGTTACACTCTACTGTAGAGGTAACCATTTCTTAGTTGCTTACGCCACCCAGGCTAATCATAAAATGGATATGCTACTGTTCTCCTGTCACTGTGTGTAGAATGTTGAAGTGGGGGGTGTGTCAGAATAGACACTCACACCATAGTACGTACGTAAGAGCCGTGGAATGGTGTAAACGCATGGTGCTATTTAATGACGATTTATTAAGTCACGCCACAATCATGTTTACAACAATGTATAATTGAAATCACAGCACGAACACATTGGCATTAATATAAAGTTCACAGTGAAAAGTACGAGCTATCATCAGCGCTACAAAGACTGCACCCTCGGCAGCTATAACAATGATCATGGCCCTGACATGTCCTAATCTCACAAACCACTCATCACGTGGGATTAATATACGGCCTCTAAAGTACTTCATTATTCACAAAGCCTGCTCACACGGCAGCTATAATAATCTTCAATAATACGGCCTCTTCATTACTCCACAAAGCCTGCTCACACGGCAGCTATAATAATCTTCAATAATACGGCCTCTGAATTACTCCACTAAGCCTGCTCACACGGCAGCTATAATAATCTTCAATAATACGGCCTCTGAATTACTCCACTAAGCCTGCTCACACGGCAGCTATAATAATCTTCAATAATACGGCCTCTGAATTACTCCACTAAGCCTTAGTACTCAAAATACTGCCTACACGCAGTTTACAACTAACTCATAATGTCATCACGTGAAATATTGGCCTTAGTACTCAAAATACTGCAATATCCATAAACTCTACCTCCGCGGGAAATAATGGCCTCTTAAATAATATCTTCACAAAATATCCTCTACTAGGAAATACTGGCCTGTACATATTAAGGCCTCTAACATCTTCGCATCAAATATCCACTTACCCAAATACACAGCGAAAACCATCGCTAGACATTTTCATCCTGCTCTACGCAGGCATACACCTCGAAAATACAGCAGAGCTTGACCCGCTTGAACAACGCCCAAACACAGACCGTTTTTGGGATCACACAACTCCCGCCCAAACAGTCATGAGGCTCGGCTGTTTAGAACACCGCTCTCAATACATGCAGCATAGCCGCGAGCTAAACACAGCTCAGTACAACTCAGGGATAAATCCCTCCCAGACATGGCTCAAAGCTGTGAGTAGCGGTCATCCGCTCTGTTCTCGAGCATACGAGAAGCTATTCCTATCATAAATTTAAACAAGCATCATAGCTAAACAAAGATTCAAGCAACGTAACTCAAAATCTAACTTGTCCAAAAAGCATATTCAGGATTACTGCCCTTTTGACTTAACACGTACAGCCTAATCTTATTCTCTTTTCCGCCATATTGGGAGACAAGATGGCCCCAACCGAGTTCCGAAAAACAGATCTTATGGCTAATTTTATTCTGTCTCAGAGACTGGTGAACGGTGCTCGTTTATTGGCTGAGGGATATTTGTATCTCGACATAGTGATTTAACTAAGAAGTGGGTTTACACACACTCGTTTCACGACATAAAGTGACCGCAGCTTTAATGCACCACTTCATCCTACTCTGAATTTTTCTGATGCTTACGAGCATGTTTCTCTCAGACCCTCTAGTCAGTGTATTAAATAGATAGATAGATTGCAAATGAATCATAATTATATATATATATATATATATATATATATATATATATATATATATATATATATATATATATATATTGACTGAAATAGATTACCATCATTTGAATCATTCATTATGATGTCCTAATCATCCTCCGTCTGCTCTCTATGAAGAGGAACTACATCTGCTATTGGTTATTTGCAAGGAAACCCACACGAAGCAGTTAGAGGTGTTAGCTATTGTGCTTTGTGTAGCAACTTTACAGAAATAAGCATTTCATAATTTAAAATGTGCATATACATTAGGAAAGTATACATTTTAAGACCTATCCCTTCAACTTAAATAGGTATTTATCGAGACACGTTTTGCACAGGATGACTTGTGTCACATGACCTGCCCTAATTCTTCAAGTGTGTTATACGCAATACAAACATCAACAACTTTATCAATATTTGTTCAATATTACTCGTGGCAGAGATTTACATAGAAGAATGATGCTCCCATTTAAGGGGACCGCCTAAGATCTTGCTGTTCCCAGAAGTTGTTTTATTGTTTGGTTGGTTGTTGCTGTGTATGGTTGTTCTTGTCTCATTCTCGTCTGTGCTAATTATTATGTTCTGTCATTATCAAGTGCGTGTGGGTGACTAGGAATCCATTGTATAACAATTGTTATGCCATAGTAAGTGATAAACTGATCAGCATCTAGAACTAGTTTGGTTACTTCAGTACTACAATATGCACCGTCTTCTAAAGTTTGAAGGGCTGACATTCAGTCTGTAAAATTGATGATGTTTTGGACCTTTGAAGTAAAGACATCAAAAGCAGTCGTCAGATAATATAAGGCTGTTTCCAGTGCAATTATTTCAGCTTCATTTTAAAAATCCGGAAAGAATAACGTGTACTAATAATGATATAGACAAAATAGCATGACATTTATTTACTTTTAACATTTTGCATTGACGTTAAATAGTTAACATAACGTGAGAAAACATCATTAAGTTTCTGCTTGTCTTTTACGCTAATTTATTTATTTGTGTTCAAGTGGTTCTCCTTTTTAACCGTTATTTTCGATGATATAAAATAACGATCTTAGCACACTTTTAACGTGTGAGAAGTGAGTAGTAAATGTGATTGTGTTATGTCAAGCCACGATTAACTTGTCTGAGTTATGTCTATGAGTTTAAGTGAGTAGTATCTGAGATTGTGTCATTTAAGTCACGGTTATCGTGTCTGTGAATGTTGTTTATAAATGTATTACGTAATGTCACGACTTGTTTATGAGTTTTGTCTGTAGGTATGTTATATAATATAACAATTGTGTAAATATGTACTGCAAGTATATCTGGATAAAACTAAACATAACAAAGGATATTTCTGTGCTCTTATTTCTAATTAGTTAAACGTCGCCTTATTTTAAAATTTAGCATGGCAATAATCCCTTCTGTTTCACGAGAAAGGACGGGAGATAACATACACAATAGGATTTAAAAAAGGGGGATAATAAATTTGGATACACTGGTTTGGTTTGGTTTGGTTTGGTTTGGTTGTTAAGGACTATCTTCATTGCACACGATTGCACGCGGACAACGCCATCACTGCTCCGATCTCCTCCCTTAGATCTCACAAGGACTATCTCAGCACAGTGCACGAACTCCGTAGCACTGGCGAGAATGACAATGTGTGTATATAATGTATAAGAATCACACATTCTATAAAATATTTTTGTGGTGTGTAGGTTTCCTAATTTTTAAATTTTGCCAAGGAAGCGTTCTAATAAGCCTACTCTTTACGATTTCCAACTGCCGTGAGAATTTGACGTGTGCAACTTGCACACGGGACCACCTATTTGTTCGCCTTTATCCGAGAAGGCTCGGCATCCGATCTCACTACTCATGAGACGAGGGGGAGTATGACGTAATTAGGACCACTAGTTCTGACAAAAATATTTCAATAAATTATAATCCTGACTGAGATACGAGGTACATTAAGAAATAGAAGAGATGATAAATACTTAATTACAATAAAAGTGACTAAATATAAATGTGACTAGACTGGTACCATAACACGTGACCAATTATTCATCACACATGTTAAGTGCTTAACAAGTTTCTCGCCAATTGTGTGTGTTAACTGTTAGCTTGGTTAGGTCAGCAACAGGTAGATGTGTTCTTTAATTTATGTATTTATCTATTTATTTTCTGTCTTTTTTTCCTGGTACTGTGAGGTGAAAGTAATCGATGGTAGCCCATGTAATCTTGATATGTGATCTAAGAATGTCAACTTCCGTCTTTTTCTTGTTGCAAGAAGATCTTCAAATGTTCAGATCGCACTTCTGTGTGTCACTGTTGTAGCATCTTGTAATATAGTCTGAGTATCTGCCTGTTACATTTTATTTCTAAGGCAATAAAATACAGGTCTGTATTTTTCTCTTTAAATCTGTTGCCAACGCCCAGAGTGTCGTATCATGCACGTGAGTACATGTAATCTCATGTTCACACACGTTGTAGTCAGGCTGATACAAGTAAATAACAATATGCTCTTTAACTTTGTAATTGTCATCAAACATAGGCGTCAACACTATCATAAAATATGTAACAGCTCTGACGGCAGACCCGTCTTTATGGAATGTTTTGTAACATAGCATGATCTAGGCATTTGAAAGCAACGTTTTTCAGCGTTGATGAAACATTTTACACGCAGATGCGTTTGGATTAAGAGTCTTAATATGTTGTTGTTGTTTGTTTGAGGTTTTGCCTTCTTGTGGCAAGGCGCGTTCCTTTCAACCTAATTGGTTATAATTAGAGCGCATTTTGCCAGTCACAAATAAGTGAACTCTGTTATCTGAAGCTATTTGTTGATAGACTCTAAGCCCTGACAAAAGACTACTAGCTTCTATCAGCTAGCATGAAGAAGTCCCGAAAAGGACTGCTAGCCCAGTCAACGTTGATAGATACTAAGTCCTGAAAAGGACAAATATTATCCAACTTCTCGAATAACGCCCCGAAAAGGACTTTCCCTAATAAGGACTCACCAGCTACGCCAACGCTGCCAGTACTACCTCAGTGCTCAGCGAAACACCGGTTGTATGTGAACTCTTGCGCAATCCAACCAGATTGCAACCTCGGTCAGCGTTGATAGATAGTAAGTCCTGAAAAAGACTGACATTATCCATCAGATAGCATCAAGCCCTGGAAGGACTCGTCGTAAAAATGACTCGCCAGCCACACCAATGCTGGAGGTAGTGGTCGTAGTCAGTTGATATCGAAAGTGACAAGAAACCAACGGTTTGATATAACGTTCATTGCTCGATTTCCAAATTCGGTCCAAATAAGATTATTTTGTGAGCCGCTGACAGCGGCTTGCGGTAGCTAATGTGTTAATACAGATCAATAATCAAGTCCAAATTAACTTGCAGTTAAGAAATATATTAGAATGTGTAGCAACGTCTTCATCTACTTGTAATTGGAGGTGAGAATATAACAAGGAGATAGGTGTTCTCGACGCCGACATGTGCATCAAATGAACACTTTTTGTGATACGAGAAGTAAGACACAATAAAGCAATACATAATTTACGGGAATTACAGTGCGCAGATATCGAAGATTACTAAACACATCATAGGGACTAACAAGCGTGACACTTAAAAAAAAACTGCTCTAGACAAGAATAAAAGAATAAATAAAACACCATAAATACAAGACTAATAGTAGTATAGTAGGGAGGTTTCGAGGCGGATTTCTGGAGTATGCGCTGACTTTTATATATGAAAATACTCCAATCGATAACGGAGGATGCGCGGCTTTTTACATAGTAAAATATATTAGCTCGATAAAGGCATGTGTGGGTTAGTAGGTAGGTTGTATTGTGAGTAGGTATTTTAATTGTTGTGTGTTGTTGTAGTGTGTTGTTTTTTTATTCATACAACATATTTATACACACACACACACACACATATATATATATATATATATATATATATATATATATATATATATATATATATATATATATATATATATATACATATATATGTGTGTGTGTGTGTGTGTGTATGTATATATAATAATGTAATTTTCTTGTGATTAATCGACTTGTGTTAGAAAGGTGTAGAATGTGTTAAGAAAAATTACAGGACGAGTGTGTTGCCGGCGAAAATGCCAGCATCTGTGTACATTTAGAGATAAGCGAGCCTTGTAAATGTGTAGCATAATTGAGAATGATGGCAAAAGTACGCCTGTAAGTTTGATAAAGTATTTGAAGGAGTATTTCCTAAAGGAACGACACACTGATCAGGAACATAAGAAAGAATGACACCATTCGGTAAAATGTATGGATCAACGTATTACTTAGTATGTTATACTATACCAAATCATTGTATGGAGGCGGATGATAGACAAATGGATCTATTTTATGATTTATAAGGAAAGTGTAGTCACATTGAACTGGCTGTGAGTGGGGTCGAGGTAATTTGTCCTGTGCATATGTTAGCACAACGTCTGACACTGTTTGTCATGTCCCTTGTATGTGATGATATGGTGGTGATGGAACATATAGAGGTTGTGTTTAATTATTTTTTAGGTTTTATCCAGCACCTACCAAAATTGTACGAGACATCCACCTCTGTGGGACTCTGTGGTGCGAAAGTTCTTGATGATCATAGAGCTGGTTACCAAGATTTCCCAGCCTGGAGCTTCAGATCTGGAGTGTTTAGTGCTAGAGAGGATTCATCTCAACAATGCAGAAAAGTGAATAGGCAAATCCACTGGTCAGCCTATCCAGAGACTGTATGTATAATAAATAAAATACAACTTAAACAAACCTAGGGAGTGATGACTCATGATGGTCAGTATTAAAATGATTAGCCTACTAACTCCACAGTCCAGCAAAAGTGAAAACATACGTGAAATATATAATTGATATTTGAAAGATAAATTTATCATATTGAACTATTTTGTAAAAACATTTGATTACTTTATAAGTTACCTAACCGAAAAGATAAACGGTATAGGATCAATAATTTGTAAATATTTACGACCAATCTTGTTTAATTATTTAAATTGAGTTAAAGTTCTGGTTGATATATAGTTACATATTTAATTAATTAATTAATCCCCTAGCAGGTTCAATACAAATATAATAACCATTATTCAAGGGATGATCTGGAGAGGTATCCCATAGACATTCAGGAACAAACACTATCATCATACCTGATGGTTTATACAGCTTGATCCTACCTTTGATTGTCGATACACCCTTGCTATTTTCACAGAAGGGGTATTTCTTGTAAGACCAGTCTCTTATCTGGCACTATCCTGGTATCATCTGATACATCTTTTTGTCCAGGATATCTTACATCTTAATAACATCTGAACCTCTAACGAATTTTGGCGGCTCGTCCGGGATTTCATTTACTACCCTGAATTCTTTTCTTTGAAACATTCAGTCTTTTAATAGTTACTAACATCCTCTGAGTTAGCAGTAGGAGTAAAAATTAAAATTAGATAAAAGTTAGAATAAATTTAGCTAAATAAAGCACAGTGAAGCACTATTGAGTACTAAACACAATTTTGGTAACTGGATACGCTGACAGTGGTCTTGAAATTAATTAGTCATATAATAATTAAGTGAGTGTTTGGTCTGTTGATATTACTGTTTGAGTGTCTGCAACTATTAGTATGGCAGACTTGGCAAAGGTTAGGTCTGCTACAGTTCAGGCGTCAAAAGAGTTTGGCTTAAGTAGGTAGGCTATTATTCATTATGTCACTACTGAATGTGACAAGTATATAGAAAGAGAAGATAAGAAGTTGGAAATAGAAAGGAGATTACAAACAGAAGCTGAAGCAAACAAATTACAACCAGAAGCTGATAGGGAGGTTATACAGATAGAAGCTGATACGGAAGCAACAACGGGACCATCGTCAACATTTCAATCCACATCAGCTGCAACAACCGGTGCTTCAAATACGAACTCAACACCGGGACCGGCCACGGTCTCCTTTTTAACACCTTCACCAGCATCGGCAACAATTCCCTCTACATCTGCTTAACACTATCAGCAGACACCCTCATCAACAAAGGGACCAGCTGCAGTCCAGGAAACTCCCTCGTCTTCAACCGCAGTCAAGCGCCCAAGGCCCACCCACCAAGGACCTAGGAAATAGGCTCGTCTGACCGCTGACCTGAACAGTTTACGAGACATGCCGTCTGACGTTAGACAGATCTACACAGACAACTGGTCAGCCATAAACACACACACCAACCTATATAAATACGTGTCCTCATTCACTTTTTTCCATAGGCCAGACACCGCACAACTAGTAGATTTTTTCCCTGCTTAGAACAATCTTTAACAAACGAACAAAACGCTTCAAGATTAATTACAGTCACCACACCATTCTTAGCCACCGAGAAACCAACACCCTCCACTTCTACCACGCGTCACACAATAACGCGTGTTTCTTAGACACACCTCATCTAGTTAATAATATTACATATTTCAACACGTTTGTCTCAAATTTACATGCCAGTTACACTCTTAATAATAATAATAATAAATTCTTTAAACGCCAAACACGGCGCATAAGGCAGAAACCAGTGCTCTCCAGGTTGTTCGTTGTGACGCCACTCCTCTTAGCTCTTGCACATTATTTAGGCCCAACGTTCTTCCTTCTCTTATTATTGTTCTTCTAAGTGTTTCTTTTGGTCTTCCTTTTTTCCTCTTACCCTCAGGAACCCAAGTGAGCGCCTGTAGTGGTATTCTGTTGTTTTGCATTCGTAGGACATGACCGATATATGACCATCGTCTTTTCCTTATATAGTCTGAGACATATTTCTGCTTAGAGTCTTCTCTTATTTGTCGATTAGTCTTGAATTCTTTCCAACTGATGTTCATGATTTTTCTAAGACATTTGTTCTCGAATGTATTCAGCTTGTTCTCCAATGATTTTGTTATTTTCCAACTTTCACATCCGTATGTTAACACTGAGATAACATTCGAATTAAACAGACGAAGCTTGGTATGTATATTCAGTGATCGTAATTTCCAAATGTTAGATAATCTATTGAAGGCGCTAGCTGCCAAAGCAATTCTAGTATGAATTTCTCTTGTTGTGTCACCATCCTGAGTCATTTTACTGCCTAAATAATTGAAAATTTCAACTTTCTGTAGTTTTTCCCCGTTCAGGATGATATCAAAGGTCTCGTTGGAAAAGTTCATAACTTTAGTTTTAGAGGCATTTATTTGGAGACCTATTTTAACCGAGAGATGACACAGATTATTTACTGCTTCTTAAGCCTGTCTGGGTGTTGGACTTAAGACACTCTTAATAACGCGCTATTAGACAGACCCAACACAAAATATTATGTCGAGTCAATACTATCCATCTCATTCTACATTTACCACATACAAGAATACCCGATAGGCTTTTGCTTAACTGATATTCAAACATACATTACCGACAATAAAGCTATTATTACATTACAACACGAGCTTAAAACCTTACACAGATAACCTTTGTTTTTTTTAGATGTTTATCGACGTTTAGAGGTTCGCCCGTTAAGGACGTTAGAAAAACCACGCGCCGGCTCGTAAAACAGTGGCAAATATCAGAGTATAGAGTCCCTAATCAATTTTCCCGGCGTGAATTTGTCCCAAATCCCGCCTTAGAAAAATGTTTCAGGGTAAATATTGACGTGTTCGAATTTTATGACACACAAACCCTGACCCCAAAACTCAGAGGTAGTAATAGATATAATGAAACGATGCGGCTTTTAGTTTATAAAAACCGTTTCATGTACATAGTAGATATAAATAGGGCGAGCCACTCTTTTTCGTGTCCGAAGTGTGGGAAGTTATGGCAGGTTTATTATCGACTGGAAAGGCACGAGAAAAGTTGTACAGGTGATAAAAGAATAGAAATATTTAAAGGTGGGTTTTATACCCCACCGGAAACCATTTGGGAATCGATCGCCGCGCAGGGTATAAATGTCGAGACGACCTTTGTGTATCCATATAGCGAGACTTTTGATTACGAATGTTTATTCGCTAACGAAGTTTTACCCGCTGGAGGGAGCGTAACTACCTTTTTGTCAAAAACCGTTCCTCTGTCTTGTTCGGTAGCTTCCAATGTCCCCGGGCTGAAAGCGCGTGTCTGTTTTATCACAGCAGGCGATCCTCAAGACTTGATCAATAGGATGCTTGATCATCTAACAAAAATCGCCGATGCCGCTTATGCAATCTTACGTAAGCGCTTTGACGAGGTGTATACCTAACTCGGTTATTTGGAGGGACACATCGAAAGACTCGATGCGTATTAGCGAGAGCTCCCTGTTATAAATTTCAACTCGGGAAATATGACATAAATGTGATAAAACCATACCTAATAACGTTTTTCCTTGACCGAGACTTTAAATATTTAGTAAACAGAAATAATAACTTTATGTGTATCGCTACCCCGCAGTTAAAATTTTTAGATATAATCAATTATTTGGCCCCCGGATTTAGTTATAGCAAGTACCTCGCGGCCTATAAAATTAAAGAAACTAAAGGCTTTTTCTGCTACGAATACGTCACAGATTTAAACAAGTTAAACGAAACGACGCTACCGCCTCACACGGCCTGTTTTTCCTCCCTAAAAAATTGTAATATTTCTAATGCCGAGTACGCTGATTGTCAAAGGGTCTTGGTCGATAATCTCATAGCCACGCTACGCGCTTTTCTGGAGTAGTATAATAATAAAAACATGTTTCCGTTCTTAATTGCGTTAGAACAACAAGTTAGTTTTTAAGCAGGTCTAGGTGTAGATTTGTTTAAAGACGCAATTTCGGTTCCCGGGGTAACCTTAAAGTACCTATTAAAAACTCTGCCGTCAAACATACCTTTATCTTTATGTTCGAAACGGGAGCAAGATATACATAACACTCTGAGACAAAATATAGTTGGGGGTCCGTCGATAATATTTCATTAGTTTCACGAGAAAAAAAACATACATTAGAGGTGGTAAAATTGTTCAGAGCGATAAAAGGTTATGACGCCAACGCGCTTTATTTGTGGGCACTAATGCAGAATATTCCCACTGATTTTCCCATTAGAAGAAAAAAATGAGGATGGTTTCAGGTACCATAAAGTCAATAAATACACCGTGCAGTGTCGCGACTGGTTGACTTGAGTATCGCACAAAAATAATGGGTCTTTGAAAACGCAATTCAACGGTCGTGAAATGGCTTTGGGGCTTAGGCGCCTTAGGGTCGATGGCTGGGACAAAGTTCTCGCACAGCCTACCAGTTTAATGGCCGTCTTTTCTACGGGCATCCTAACTGTCCACTAACCAGCGGTCGTGATACCAACCCCGTCAATAAGGAACCATTGATTGATTTGTATGAAAAGACGAGGCAAATTGGCGAATATTTGAAGACCGAATGTGATGTCAACTTGGTAGAAATATGGGAATGCGAGTGGCAGCGACTCAAACGAGCCGATCGATCATTCGGTCGATTTCTGAGCGAGACATTCCCGCGCCTTAAACCCTCGTACTCCAAATTTAGATATCCGCTAAAAGAATAACAGATTCTAGCCTCTGTTATTGACGAGACCTTATTTGGGTTATTCGAGTACCCGACTCCCTAAAGGCCCATTTTCCGGAAATGACTCCGATTTATTATTATTGACGTAGGTAGGGATGATATTGCCTCTTTTATGCGCGATTATGCGGAAAAAAATAAACTTCTGACTACCCCTAGAAGGCCATTGATCGTTAGTTACATAGGTGAAAAGATTATGCTGGCGACGCCTCTGCTTCGCTGGTACCTGGCCAAGGGTTTAGAAGTCGCGCATATATACCAGGTGATCGAGTATATGCCTGTGACTTGTTTTAAACAATTTTGGGATACCGTCTCCGACGCTCGCCGATAGGGGGATAGAGACGATATTTACGCAATAGCTAGTGAAATTATGAAATTGTTAATGAACGCGGCTTACGGCAAGACGTTGACCAATAAGGCGAAGCACGTAGAGGTCTCGTACACGACCGGGGAGGGGACGTCTACATTAATCAACTGTCCACGTTTTAAAAAGATGAGTTTAGTGACGGACGAAATTTTCGAAGTAGAGATGGTTAAGAAGAAAGTTAGTTGGGACTTACCCGCGCAGATAGGGTTTTTCGTCTATCAGTACGCTAAACTGCGCATGCTCGAATTTTATTATGATTGCCTAGAAAGGTTTGTAGACAGAGGAGACGTTCAGTTATGCGAAATTGATATACGGATAGTTTATATTGCGCTATCCACGCAGCTAAGCATATTTATAAGCATAATCTATTTATATATATATGTAATAACGATTTATATATATATATAGTAGAATATATATATATTCTTTTTTTCTTCTTCTTCTTCCGTCCTTAAAGAGCCACCGAATCCCTACTAAGCGTCAGTGGCCCATTTACGCCTAAATCGGCGTCTTAGGGCAACAGCAGATAGATTTTCTTTGCCATTGTTTCCCATCACACCTATAGGCGTCTTTAGGGCAACGGCAAATCAATCCATTTGCTGTTGTTTCCGTAATCGAAGTGACTGGCAGATTTGTCCATGCTGAAGTGTGCACAGCCCTTAACGACCAGGTGCTATGTGACAAGTCATGTTACTTGTATAATCTGTCATACCAGTCACGTGGTCCATTTATTGTGGAGAATTCATAACATTTTCTCCATGCAACTCATAATTTTTATTTTCGTAGTGGTATTCTCAAGATTTGGCCATGTCTGCAGAGTGAGAAAAGATTGGCTAACACGAAAAGCATGGGAAACTAAGAGCCAGGGATCCAGACCTCCAGGAAGACCCAGACCCCTAGGAGCCCAACATTAGAAAATCTTTGAAGGACGGAGTAGAATGTAACCAGACCAGGAGGAAGACAGACGATAGGATAAGATTGCGCTCATTTAATCATTATATGCGCTTATATAAAAGTGTATTGAAAATAATAGGGTAGCACTTGACTTTTGACGAGTCGTATATATTTAATATCACAGTGTTTTTGTTACAGTTTGTGCCCAGAACAAATATTTTTTTTTTTTTTTCGTGAAACTAATGAAATATTATCGACGGACCCCCAACTATATTTTGTCTCAGTGTTATGTATATCTTGCTCCCGTTTCGAACATAAGGATAAAGGTATGTTTGACGGCAGAGTTTTTAATAGGTACTTTAAGGTTACCCCGGGAACCGAAATTGCGTCTTTAAACAAATCTACACCTAGACCTGCGTAAAAACTAACTTGTTGTTCTAACGCAATTAAGAACGGAAACATGTTTTTATTATTATACCACTCCAGAAAAGCGCATAGCGTGGCTATGAGATTATCGACCAAGACCCTTTGACAATCAGCGTACTCGGCATTAGAAATTATTACAATTTTTTAGGGAGGAAAAACAGGCCGTGTGAGGCGGTAGCGTCGTTTCGTTTAACTTGTTTAAATCTGTGACGTATTCGTAGCAGAAATAGCCTTTAGTTTCTTTAACTTTATAGGCCGCGAGGTACTTGCTATAACTAAATCTGTGGCCAAATAATTGATTATATCTAAAAATTTTAACTGCGGGGTAGCGATACACATAAAGTTATTATTTCTGTTTACTAAATATTTAAAGTCTCGGTCAAGGAAAAACGTTATTAGGTATGGTTTTATCACATTTATGTCATATTTCCCGAGTTGAAATTTATAACAGGGAGCTCTCGCTAATACGAATCGAGTCTTTCGATGTGTCCCTCCAAATAACCGAGTTAGGTATACACCTCGTCAAAGCGCTTACGTAAGATTGCATAAGCGGCATCGGCGATTTTTGTTAGATGATCAAGCATCCTATTGATCAAGTCTTGAGGATCGCCTGCTGTGATAAAACAGACACGCGCTTTCAGCCCGGGGACATTGGAAGCTACCGAACAAGACAGAGGAACGGTTTTTGACAAAAAGGTAGTTACGCTCCCTCCAGCGGGTAAATCTTCGTTAGCGAAAAAAACATTCGTAATCAAAAGTCGCGCGATATAAATACACAAATGTCGTCTCGACATGTATACCCTGCGCGGCGATCGATTCCCAAATGGTTTCCGGCGGGGTATAAACCCACCTTTAAATATTTCTATTCTTTTATCACCTGTACAACTTTTCTCGTGCCTTTCCAGTCGATAATAAACCTGCCATAACTTCCGACACTTCGGACACGAAAAAGAGTGGCTCGCCCTATCTATATCTACTATGTACATGAAACGGTTTTTATAAACTAAAAGCCGCATCGTTTCATTATCTTTATTACTACCTCTGAGTTTTGGGGTCAGGGTTTGTGTGTGTCATAAAATTCGAACACGTCAATATTTACCCTGAAACATTTTTCTAAGGCGGGATTTGGGACAAATTCACGCCGGGAAAAATTGATTAGGGACTCTATACTCTGATATTTGCCACTGTTTTACGAGCCGGCGCGTGGTGTTTCTAACGTGCTTAACGAGAGAGCCTCTGACCGTCGATAAACATCAAAAAAAAACAAAGGAGATCTGGGTAAGGTTTTAAGCTCGTGTTGTAATGTAATAAAAGCGGTAGTGTCGGTAATGTATGTTTGAATATCAGTTAAAACAAAAGCCTATCGGGTATTCTTGTATGTGGT